>CAUYUJ010016000.1:220172-223372 GCA_963575745.1 Prorocentrum cordatum | reverse complement strand
TCCGGCTCGGCCGCGCCCCTTCTTTGGCGCGGCGAGGCGCCGTGGAAGTCCCCTCGTGGCATTCGGGGCAGCTACGCCTCAGAGATAACAGCTCCGGCAACTACGGCGCGTCGCCTGCGGCCCCAAGCCGGCCCCCCACAGCGGGAAGGCCTCGGATCGCCGACGCCGCCGGCGCCGCCGCATCGGGAGCAGGAGGACCTCGAGAGCGACGAGGCACAGGATGAGGCCGTGGCGGTGGAGGGGCGGAAGGACCAAAAGAGCGCGAAAATCCAGTTGGCGCCGCGCCAGACTGCAGCCACTCGCGATGCCCCACCACCACCCAGCGCCCCACGATGCGCAGGAGTAGGCATGCGAAGCAGGATACCGGAGTCGACTGCACGGTTCCGCCGGGTCGGCCCCAAACGTCTTCGAGCCAACATGGCCACGGCCAGACAGAGGGTCCAAATAAATTTCTGCCACGTTGCACTGCACAGCCGATCTTTGACCAGCATAGCTCCAACATGCCCCCGACGGCGCCAAGAACCACCACGCTAAACCAAAGACGGACGCAATGAGGTCCATGTGGCCCCTGCAGAAATGAATGCAAAAGGGCGTCACATGTGACGGCGTTCCTCGTAGTCCTCCTCGTTCTCATTGTCTTTCTCCACCCCCACCTCTTCCTCCTCCCCCGCATCATCTCCCCCCCCCTCGTCCAACTCGTTTTCATCCTCCTCCCCCCCCCCATCCTTCTCCTCATCCTCCTCTTCCTCCTACCCCCCCCCCTCCTCATCCCCCACCCCCGCATCATATCCGCCTCGTTATCCTCCTCCTCCTGCTCCTCCTCCTCCTCCTCCTCCTCCTCCTCCTCCTCGTTTTCCCCCTCCTCCTCCCCCTCCTTCGCTGCCCTTTTTGGCTGCCTCCTCGGCCGCCTTCTTGACCCCTTCCCGGCTGCCTTCTTGGCTGCCCTTTTGGCTGCCTCCTCAGCTGCTTTCGTGGCTGCCTCCTTGGCTGCCTTTCTGGCTGCCTTCTCGGCTGCCTTCTCGGCTGCCCCCCTGGCCGCCTTCTTGGCTGCCTTTTTGGCTGCCTTCTTGGCTGCCTCCCTGGCTGCCTTCTTGGCTGCCTTCTTGGCTGCCGCCTGGGCTGCCCACTGGCTGCCATATTGGCTGCCCCCAAGGGCGCCGCCATGGCCACCGTCTTGGCCACCTTCTTGATTGCCTTCTTGGCCGCCTTCTCGGCTGCCATCTTGGCTGCCTTCTGGGCCGCCTCCTTGGCTGCCTTCCCGCGTGCCCTCCGGCGCGCTTTCTTGGCTGCCTTTTTGACTGCCCTCAGGCCCGCCGCCCCTCTCGGCTGCCCTCTGGGCTGCCTTTTTCGGCTGCCTTCCTCCACGCCGGGCCCGCGCCCCCCCTCCCGCTGGCGACGGCGGCGCAGCCCCCCCCCCGCCCCCCCTCGAAAGCAAGGCGGCGCAGCCAGGACGACGGCAGCGTTTTTTCCAAGCGCGGCCTGCGGAGCTGCGGCGGTCGGCGGCCAGGCTTTTCAAGCCGCCCGCGCAGGCAGTTCGAAAGCGTTCTCGTTGGTCTTGCCGTTGCGGCAGTAGACCCCCCCAGCGGATCTGGACCGGCGGGCGGACCACCCCTCTGGGAGCGGGGTGGCGGGCCGACCCCAGGGGCCCCAGCAAGCAGCGTCGCGCGCCACGCGCGGGGAAGCGTCTTGGAGCGCCTTCCGGGCCTCGGTGGCCTTCACGAACAAGGCGGACATGGCCTTCGCCACGGTTTCTGGCCCCCCTTGCACCTTGTCTGGGCGGCACTTTTTCGCAAGGCCCCGGCGCGCGACCTCGATGTCCTTCTCCGAGCACCACGGTCGCAGCCCCAGCGCCCCGTAGCGCCCGAGGTGGTCAGCGCCTTTGGGCTTGCAGCTCTGCTTCGGGGGGCCCTCGGCGCGCCTGCCCCTGTCGTCGCCGCCCTTGCGCCACTTCGCCCGGCCCCAATCCTCTGTTCTGGTCCACCAGGCGCCCCGCGAGTGTCAGCCGTTCCCTCCGGCATGCCAGCCGCCCCACGACTGCCGGCGCCGCATGCGCCCCCCCCGCTGGTCGTTATTCCCATGCCTGAGCTCCTCTTGTTTCTGGCTCTTCGCGTCGCGCTCGTCCTGCTGGAGCCAACCGCGCTTCTTCTGCTCGTCGCGCGTGTGGCTCTGCGCGCGCTGGTCGCGCTGGCGCTGCTCGTGGTTGTGTTCGCCATGGTTATGGCTCTTGGCGTCGTCCTGTTTGCGCCCCCCCTGCCCCCCCCTTGGTCGTTATTTCCCTGCCCGCGCCCCTCCTGTTTCTGGCTCTTCCCGTCGCGCTCGTCCTGCTGGCGCCAACCGCGCTTCTTCTGCTCGTCGCGCGCGTGGCTCTGCGCGCGCTGGTCGCGCTGGTGCTGTTCGTGCTCGTGCTTGTCCTGGTTCTGGCTCTTGGCGTCGTCCTGTTTGCGCTTCCTGGCCGCGCTCGGCGCTCTCGCCAGGGCGGCGCTCGCCCTCCTCCTTTTCGGGCCTCTCGGTCTGCAAGCGCGGGTCAACGGGGAACTCCCGGAGGCTTCCAGGAGCCCCACCCTTGCGCGCGCACCGAGAGCGGCGGTCTGTCGCAAACGCGGCGCGGCGCCATCGCAAGAAAAAAACACACCTTGCCGGAGCCAAGGCTACGGTAGGAGGACCAGGAAAGGAAGAGAGAGGAAGAGAGAGAGAGAGAGAGGAGAGAAGAGAGCGAGAGAGAGAGAGAGAGGAGGAGGAGAGAGAGAGAGTGATGAGAGAGAAGAGAGAGAGAGAGAGAGAGAGAGTTTAGAGGAAGGAGAGAGACGAGAGAGGACGAGAGAGATGAAGATGTGAAAGAGAGAGACGACGAGAGAGAGAAGAGAGGAGTTGGTCAAAGAAAAAAAAAGGAGAGAGAGAGAGAGAGATGAGAGAGAGAGAGAGAGGGGAAGAAAAAGTAAGACGAGAAGTGAGAGAGAGAGAGAGACGAGAAGAAAAAAAGAAAGAAAGAGAGAGAGAAGAGAGAGAGAGAGAGAGAGAGATGAGAGAGAGAGAGAGAAGAAAAAAAATATCTGGCGAAAGACCCAACCCATATGCGTTGATGAGGCCGCTATTGTGAGTACCTTCTTCGGTTGCGCTCCTATGGGGCCACGAACCGCATGAGGGGCATGCCGAAATATGGCGGGGTACACAACGCAGAGGAATACGATAGGTCAGATTAC
>CAUYUJ010016000.1:172672-215172 GCA_963575745.1 Prorocentrum cordatum | reverse complement strand
GGGAACTCGAAGAGCACAGCATGTGGCCCAGGAATGGAGTTCTGGGCACTCGAAGAACACGAAGTGGCGTACAGCTGGCTCCGGGCATTCAGAATGTGTCCCAAGAATGGACTTCTGGAACTCGAAGAACACGAAGTGGCTTACAGTTGGCCCCGGGCATTCAGAATGTGGCCCGGGAATAGAGTTCTGGGAAGTCGACGAGCACGAAGTGGCTTACAGTTGGCTCCGGGCATTCAAAATGTGGCCCGGGAATGGAGTTCTGGGAAGTCGAAGAGCACGAAGTGGCTTACAGCTGGCTCCCGGCATTCAGAATGTGGCCCGGGAATGGAGTTCTGGGAGGTCGAAGAGCACGAAGTGTGTGACTGTTTGCAAAAAGCGCATTCGGACACGGGTTCAAGCACACAGCTCCCCGGATGCCGCCCAAACCCCCCTGTGGAGTCATCTGCTGCTCTCTTTTGAGCCTACTAGAAACCTATCAGCAAACGCTGTTAGGTTTTTTTTGTTATATATAGAGAGAGAGAGAGAGAGAGAGAGAGAGAGAGAGAGAGAGAGAGAGAGAGAGAGAGAGAGAGAGAGAGAGAAAAAAAAAAAAAAAAAAAAAAAAAAAAAAAAAAAAAAAAAAAAAAAAAAAAAAAAAAAAAAAAAAAAAAATGAGAGACAGAGAGAGGAAGGGGGTGGGAAAGAGGGAAGGCAGAGGAAGCGCCATTGGCAATCATCCACGCGCCCTTGCCGAAGGCTTGAAGACTGGAGGTCGGATGTCCACTCCGACAGTCATAGGCCAAGGTCTCGAAGCGGATCCAGTCGTGACGAAAGGAACTCTGGAAGCCCAAATGAAGACAAATACATAAAAAGCGAAGAGACCCACCAGCTCCCTGGGCGGCGCTTCCTCTTCCAACTTCCCCTACTCCCCCTTCGGGGAGGGTCCAAGATGGCCCCTGGGACCTCGCAGAAGCCCGCGTCAAAGCCCTCGCGGGCGAGCCGCGACCGAGCCCCTGGAGACGGCCTCCAAGAAATTCGGGTCGCCAGCAGCCCCCTCGAGCGTCAGCGCCGAAACCGCCGGCGCACATCGATGCCTCCACCTCTCCGCACGACGCCCGATCTCGGCCACTGGGGGCCCGCCCAGCCGACGAGCGCAAACGCCGACGCCGACGGGGGAGGGGCGCGAGGCCGAGACGCGTGACCCCCGCGGTGTCCCGATGCACGACGCCCAGGGAGCGAGAGCACTGGCCACGCGCCAGAGCTCGAAGATCACCGAACCCCGACGGGGCCTCACAGCAGATTCCGTCAAAGACTTGAAAGCATAGACCGATGACAGGATGGATAAGGTCTCTATCTCTCTCTCTCTCTCTCTCCCTTTCTCTCTCTCTCTCTCTCTCTCTCTCTCTCTCTCTCTCTCTCTCTCTCTCTCTCTCTCGCAGGCCATTACCCACGCGACGTGCCCCAACAGCGCCTCAAGCACGCGAGGCGACGCGGCCCCCCGCCGGAGGGCAGCCAGGATCGCCTGCCGAAGCCTCAACACGCTGGCAGGCAGGCTTCGCCCTCGCTGACCCAACGTCGCCGTCGGTCTCGAGGCCCGCGAAGATGGGGACGGCGGTCGCCTCTTCAAGTGGGCGCGCGGGAAGCCCCCGCCGCTCCAACGCGCGCTGGACCTGGCCCCTTTCAGCCGCGACTGCGGCCGAGACGCTGCCGACGACGGCGAAGTCGCCGACGTAGCCAGCCGCTGCCGCGCACCCGCGCGCGCGGAGCACGGAGCCAGGGCGCCCGCCCCCGATCGGGTCGCCGTCGCCGAAGCCGTCGCGCGCGACGGCTCTCCGCGGGAAACTTTGGCAGAACAGCAGTGACCAGCCCCGCCCCGTCGCCGGGGCGCGAACCATCGGCCGCAGCGCGCAATCGATGGGCAACGGCACCCCGTCCTCCTTGATTTTCAAGACGCGGTTGGAAATGGCACGGAGCGCGAAAGGCCCCTCCGCGCCTCGCCCTGGGGCACCACCGCGGGGCCATCGGTCTCCAAGGCGGCCCGCGCAGCCGCCGTCGGCAGCGCGGCCCGGGGCAGCGCCTCGAAATCCTCATTCGCCACTCGACTGCCGAAGAAGGGCCCGAGGGCGCCCCTGCCACCCTGCTCAACGAAAGAGACCCCATGCTATAATAATCACCCGCCCGCGCGACACGGAAATTGACCATGCCGCTCTCGAGCAACATCCCCGCGGTCACCCGCGCAGGCTCTTGGGCCGACGGCCGGAATGGGGCCAGCGCGTGGGCGCCGCGGCACCGAAGCCGGCCTCGGGCTCAAAGCAGACGACCCAACCTCGAGCACGGTCCGTCTCCATCCCGACAGATAGAAGGCCCGGCCTGGTCGACGAGGCAAGCGACTTCACTGGCTTCGTCGAGAGGCCAGGCCAGGACAACAGGTCCTCGTTGTAGGGCTCGACGCGCTGGGAGTCCGTCGAATGCCCGGGCACCGACGCGAGCAGCTCTCGAGGCCGCTTCGCCAGAGGAGCGATCCTCTCGCTATTCGGGGGAAGAGAAAATCGCTGACAAACTCGCGCAATGTGCCCCACCGCGATAGCCCGCGCCGCCGAGGCCGTGAACCCAGAAAGTGCCGAGGGCGATGGCGAGTCGCCGCCCAGCTGGTTCAGGGCAACGATACCGTCGCTTGCCCATTGCCGCCAAGCAGCCCCGCGCCGGGCGCGCCGGCGCCCCCGGGGGCGCCAGCGCGCCCGGGGGCCGACGGCCGTCGGCCCAGGCGCAATGCGGCCCGAACATCCACCGCCACAGACGGCAAGGGGAACACGCCACGCTGCCGAGCAACAGACTCCACGAGCTCGTCAAAAACGGTGATGACCAAGGGCGCCACGAAAACGCAGGGGATCGCCCAGGCGGCACGACTGTGCCTGCACCCGCCTGGGAGAAGCTTCTTTAGGACTACCCGCGCGCTGCGCGCTCCCCGCGGGCTCTGCGCCTCCTCGGCGATGGCGGACTCCGTCTTCAGCTGATCCGCGATGAACTCGGTGAGCGCGGAGGAAAGGCACAAAATCCCTCTATCCCTCGAAACGCCCACGTTGCAGTCTACCTCCACCGCCAGCAGCGTGTCGATCACCGCCGCAGCCTTCTGGCCCTCTCCCGACTTCTTGTCCTCCGTCGCGGCCTGGGCAGTGATGGCGTCCTCGTAGTGGCGCTCCTCAGCGAGCTGGATACGTCCGCAGCCCAGCTCGAAAGCCGAAGGCTCGGCGCAAGTGACCTGGTCGCAGCGGCACCCGAGCCCGAGCAACCTGAAACTTCCCACGTGCTGCTGGCAGAAAGCGTCGAAGCTCCGCCACCGAAGCTGTGCCCCCCACTTGGGGTGCCACGCCAGCGGGCCACCAGCGTCCCTCAGCATGTGATCCAAACACCTCTGTGTCGTGGGCGGCCCCGTGTTCCGCCCCGTCGGCTTGCGGCGCCAAGTTCGCCTGCAGGTTCGCGGTCACGAGGTCCGGCGACCTCCGACCCACGAGGGCGGCGGCGCTGCCAAGTCCAGCGGCGCCAGCGGCCCCGCTGGCAGGCACGGCCCCAGCACCCGCGGCGCCCGCGCCAGGCGCACTCGATGACCCGACTGCCGCTGCGGGAGCGGGGTCGGCCAGGGCGACGGGCTGGCCCGCCCTGCCCGCGCCCGCGCCCGCGCCGCCTGCCAGGACGAAGAGCCTGGGCGACAACGGCGCGCCGATCAAGCCTGCGGCGCACCGGGGGTCCCCTCATGCCCGCAGCACTCGGCGTGGCCGTGAACCTGTACACGTTCGTTTCGACGATGCCGACGAGTGGGGCCCATGCGCCCACCATGTGACGGATCTCCTGGGAGTCGACGTCCACCACCGCGGCCCCCTGCTGAGCATTCCCATCGACAGTGAGGACCAGGGCCGATGTGAACGACCACGCGATGAGCCACACGTAGAGCGAAAGGCGACGCTGGTACACTGCGAGCCCAGCTGAGCAACACCGAATGCACTGATCATCACCTGGCAGCTGCATGCTGAGTGGCGGCCCCTGCCTGCTGCGAGGCCCGCTCGCGGATCTCCTCGGCTGTCGGATCGCTGCGAGACAGCCCATCGCTCGGTCCTGACGTCGAAGACGGGACTGCCCTGGGCCACCGACAGGCCCGCAGGCTCCAGAAGGCGGGAGCTCGGACACACCCACGATCAGGCCGAAGAAGACGGCGAGGCAATGACTGACTTCAGACGCCACCGCCTGGAGCACGTTGGAGCCGTCGATGTTGGGCACGAGACTGTAGGACACGCGCGGCAAGCTGTTGGAGGCTCAGCAGCGGCGAACGGGATCACCAACGCCAACAAGACACCCCGCGAGAGATCGGAGGGAAATCGAGCGGCGGCGGCTTGTGCCCCTCGAAAGCTTGAGCACAATTTCAGCGGGTGTGCGGCCACTCCCCATTCCTCCCAGCACGCGACAGACCAAATGTGGTACTATGATGACGGTGATGATGATGATGCTGATGATGATGGTGATGGTGATGGTGATGGCGATGGTGATGGCGATGGTGATGCCCTGCGCTTTGGGTGGGTTAGTCTAGGCTCGCTGGGCCCGCTCAACCTCAGAGAAACAGGAAACACAGAGGGGGCAATCTCCAGGAAAGAACTCTGAAGACGGAGTTCCAAGACACTGAAACGAGACGGAGGCGGCGGGCCTCTTGCCTCGGGCATGGGAAGAGGAACTATCTGAATAGTCACCAGGCTGAGACGGTGGAAGCAGCTACCCTAACTCCAAACCGAACCCGAAAGGATCGCAGTCGGCCACATCTTCGAGCTCGACCTCGACCCCCATCTCCTCCTCCCAAACGGAAGGGGGAAGGGGGGGAGGAGGAGGCGGGAGAGGGTCGGAGGACGTCAAAGGAGCGAGACGAGCGAGCAGAGACTCCGAGAACCCAGCCGAACGATGGGGGAGGGGTCTCGACAAGGCACGCTTCTCGAGGACACGAAAAATCGTTCGACGCATTAAAGCGGTCAGCTTAAATCGGCCCTTGGCTTTCTGAATCACCGAGGTCGGGAAGGGGGTGTAGACAGGCGGCAGCAGCGGCAAGCTCATCTGCATCTTTGTTTCGCAACTCGGCGAGAGGGTACACAGCGCCCCTATCAACTCCGTCCTCGCCCGGGTGCGCAAAGACATGCTCAATATGGAACACCTCTGGCTTTGCGTCGATGGCCTGCTTGATTGTGACCCAGATGTCGGCCCAACTGCCTGCAGGCGGGCCTCCACCGTCCAGTGGGTTCTGGAATCCACGCACACACTGAGCACAATCACAGAAAATCCAAACTGGTTCTTCAGCAATTCGCACGACATGAGTAGCGCGCGCGCCTCGGCTCTGGCACTGCTCTGGCGCGGCCCACACAGCTTCGCATAGAAGTTGAGGCGGTGGGCGGGCGCCACAAACACAGCACAGCTTGCACGCGCGAGCCACGGGTTCTTGGGGAACCGACAGGCACCGTCCGTCGCCACCGCTAGCCAGCGCTCGCTGGAGTCGTCCACAATGTAGTTGGCCCCCTGCTCGCCCAGGTCGTCGTCACAAGGTTGTGGAGGTCGGTGCTGTGGTGGTTCGGTCTCGGTCACCATCGCATTGTAGAGAGTGACCGTCTCCTCGCCCAAGTAGGTTAACCCACAGTGGCGTGTCGGGGGCAGCCAGGATTCCCGTTGTTAAGCTCGCGGTAGTTGGAGTAGTGGTTCTCGTTCAGCCTGCCAGCAGGGGCACTCCCACATAATGTGTTCTTGAGTTTCCTGTTCCCCGTCGCAGAACCTGCATCGCGCCGACGGGTCCTCTGAGAGGCTGGCTCGCTGGAGTCGTTGTTGTGTGTGGTCTCCGCCTGCAAGAAAAACTGACAACAACCCGCGCTGCCACTTCGTGAGGCCGTACTTCTGACTAGTGGTTATGAGCAACCACGTGTTGGCCACCATATCGATGCCGTAGATCTGCTTGGCGACGTCGCCAAGGTCGTTGCGGGTGTTAGGGGCGCGGCGCAGGAACCAGCGGCGCTGTGCTTCGCGCAGGTAGTGCATGAGGAAGTCGCTGTTGCCTTCAAGCCAGTGGATGGTAGTCCCCAGGTCGGTTACGAGCACCTCGAATTGGGGCCATCGCCATCGGAGTTGGCGGGGCATCTTGACGAAAGTGCGGGCAGGCCCAGGGTAGACGACATCAACATCCTGGTTGTGGTGCCTGAGGTCCTCGACGTAGGTGCGCGGCCGTTGCACGCGTAAGGCCTGACGACGCACTGAGAGTATGACCTCGCGGTGGCTGATGGTGACAGGGTCGAGCAAGTGGCCTTTTAGGATAACACTGAGCAGGATCCGTTGGCACGTCCACTGTCGCCCCTTCGGCATGATGGCGGCGAACAGTGCTGAGTAGTACTCGCGCATCTTGCGCTTGGATGGTGGTCCAAGGTCGGCTCCCACTGCTACCATAGATGCCGCCATGGTTTGGGCAATCTCGGCCCGCTTGTTTATCGGTAGCGGGAGGCGCTGCGCACGTTGGAGGCGTTGAATGGCCGCAAAGAAATGTTGGTCGAGGAGGCTGGTGTCGTCGTCGCCCCTGGTTACGATCTGGCTACCCACGAGTCGGAAGGCGCGCTTGACTGGCAGGTGGTGTCCAAGGATCTGCGTGTCGCCCAGCTCTGTGACGGTGTCCTCGCCGGTAGTCCACGCCGCCAGATTCCCCTGGTGAAGTTCTTGACCTGAGAGTTTATCAAAGAGGAGTGATTGCCGAAGGGATTCGCGTATACCTGGCATATCCCACAGCGTGGAGTTGGAGCCGTCGGTGAATGTGATGGACAGCGAACGCGGTATCACCCGATGCTGTCTGGCAGTCCACACGTACATCAGGAGCTTGATGTCGTAAATGCTGAAGGCGGAGCCCTGCAGGTGGCCGCTGGTGGTGCCCATGGCCTCGCTGTAGGTGCCCGCCATGCGTAGGTACTTGCGATGCTGACGATAGAATGCCTGCCGGACTCGGAGGACACTGTCGAGGCATCCTGCGTGCCGTTGAAGGTTCATACAAATATCTGTTACCAGCAGGTCGAAACATGTCTTGCGGTCAAGCGCCAGGCCGTGGACCCACTGCTCGGTGTGCCGCGACCACTCGACCTGGAGAGCCAGGCTCGTTGAGACATCCGATAGTCGAGCTCCCGAGGCCGCCCCGAAACTAGTTGGGTGACACCAGTCACGTCTCCAAGCCTCGATCGAGCTTTCGGTAAATCGGGGCCCCCCCAAGAGTAAAGCCAAACAGACAACACAGAAAGCAAACGTTGCCCCTCAGGATAAATCCCCTCTCCCTTCCCAGGGACCTGACCCGTAGACTGCATCGACCGAAGTGCCTCAGCAAACACAGCCAGGATGGATGGCGGCAGAGCTTCAGTTTCCGCAGTCGCCCATCCATCGAGGCCGCCAGCCTTACGAGAGGGCCGTGCCTGGAGAAAAGCGCAAACCTCAGCATCACTAAGAGAAGGCTCAGGGCATGGGCTCAGGGGTGGGAGTTTAGCTTCATATTCCGCTCGGAAGTCGGCCCAGGTCGGAGTCTGTGGGGATCCTCGATATTGGCACAGAATCGGCTCCCAGGTCATCTGCATGAGCTTTATAACATCTAGCGGGTTCGTGATAATGTCGTGGGTCTCTGGCTCCTTGAGAAAGGTAGTGGGCTGTTGGGTTTGCGCTTTTACCCAGGCACAGACCTCTCGTCCTCAAGTCTGACAGGATGCGGCAATTCTCGATCGCCATTGACGGAGACGCTGACGTTGAGCTTCTGTTGCGTACCGTTCCTGTTCAGCTTGTACTTGCTCAGCGGTTTCTCGGGCTTGTGCTGCCGTGGGCCAGCAAAACGGTGTCCACCATCCTGGCCAGCTGGCACACACTGGTTGGAGTTGGCGTACCTGCTTGCAGCAATTGGCCCAGAGCTGGTGGAAAAGCTGAGTGTCGATGTAGCTACTCGGTCCTCTAGTTTCAACGCGCTCGGCCCTGTAGCTGAGTTCCATGAGGCGTCGGTAGAGCTTCGTGCACTGCCACCCGATCTGGGGCATAGCGCCCTGACTCGGGGTAATGGGTGGGGCTGTCCATCCGCGCACGAACTTCGGCGGCATGCCTCTGCCTCGGGCACCTTGCTTCGCGTGGCCCGCGCAGCGCAAGTCCAAGAAGTCCTCGGCCAAGGCGTTGGCGATGTCGAAGATGCGCTCGGGGTTACCCTTGGCGGCGTTCAGGTCGGTAGCCTTCTTCGCGACGAGGTGCCCCCCGAGGTGCAACTGCTCCTCGCGTGGCATGAGGACGCCCTGCACGTTGTAGAGCTTAGGTGGCTGCCATCGCCGAACGCGGTGGTCAAAAACGTCTGCGTTGAGTGTGACCTCAAGTCCGGGATGGCCTGGGCACTTGAAGTCGCGGATGAGCTGGAAGTTGACGACAATCACGTTGGCACTGTCATTTGCGAACACATAGTCGATCCTGGAGGTGTGCTCGGCATTGTCGCAGCGGTTCCAGTTGGGGTCGCGTCCGCATGTCATGGCGCGGTGGTCGGTGTACCCGTTGGCCACATTGTTCCACCCGCCCCCCTGAGTCACCCAGTGGAGGAACGGGGAGTCGCCGACGTCGCACTGGGCGTCCATTGTGATGAAGTACGGGGCAGCGGAGCCGCGGAGTGCCGCCGCCTGCCACACATCATTGAAGAGGGTTTCGTTCGACTCCGTGGCCACACCGTAGACCGTAGCGAGGTAGTAGCCCGTGGCGTGGCGGCCCTGCGCGGTGGGCATCGGGACGAAAACCTCCTTCCACCGCTGGGTTGGGAAGAGCCGCTCATGAACAGGATGGCTGCAAGCTGTGGGCGCCATGGGCATGGCGAGCGGACTCACAATGGCAACGCCCCCATGGCCTGCCTGAACGCCCATAGCTGCGCACTGGTGCTTGCCACGCTGCGCAGGGATGATGCGGCCGACTGGTTCCAGAGGAGGGCCCCAGTGAGCCTTCCTCCCATGTCGATGTAGGTGATTATCCATATCAGGTTGTTCACGTCGTGTGCGCCTGACTTCCTGGAGGGCAGCGACGGCGATGCCACTATCGCCCCAGGCGGTGAGGAGCCCCCAGTGCGCCTGGAGCGAGGTAACGTTCAAAGAGACGAACATGTGCTGTTCAGGTCCGTCGCCCAGAGTTGAATCAGAATAGTGTCGCGTGCGATGCCCCAGCGCAGCGCTCAGGTGACACATCAAGTAAGCCCAGAAGACCGCAGAACTGCCACAAGGGAGTCGCTGTTTGCTCGACTGGCTGCTCACAGTTGCAGAAGCAGTCGCCCAGGCTGGCTCCCCACGAAGTCGACGTTGTAGGACATTGCTCAAGCCTGCAGCCATCCCAGTCGCTGCAGCACCCCAAAACTTGAGCACGTTGTCCACTACCAAGATCGTGCAAGTGATCAGGTCGGTGTTGGCGACTTTGATCTTGATGCCCCCGTTCACGCACTTCCCACCGGAAGGTGGGACTGGCCTTCCTCGGGCCCCGTCATTGCTTGGTCATCGGCGTGTTCTTGCCGGGGGCGTCGGCATGCTCATCCTGCAAGTTCATCATATTGAGGACCTGTGCGAGACTACCCTGTATGGCGAGCTGGTTGGCGTTGATGGTGTTGTTGAGCTACACGTTGGCCTGCTTCAACTCCCCTATGGCCGCCCCTGTGGCCTGGGCAACGTCGTTGAGCTTGGTGCCGAGGGCGGCGGTGGAGGTCTCCTGCGTGGCGACGGTGGACTGCATGGCTTCCAGGGCGGCAGCTTGAGCGCGTACACTGGCTTCAAGAGCCTGAATGCGCTGGTGCTCGGCGTCTGGGAGGCGAACAGGAGCAGCTGGTGGCATGGGGTCCTTGGTCTCGTGCTCGGGCGTGGCGTCCTGCTGGGTGGCTGCTGTTGGAACCTCTGGCGGCCTGCCTCGGAGCGCCGCGAGCCACGGCGGCGCGACAGATACCATAGATGCTGGAGTGGTTCCTGACGGCGGTGCTGGAGGAGTAGCCGCGGGCAGCGCCGCGGCCAGCACGACGGCGGGTCCGTTGACAGGGTCGCCTATGCCTGCCGCGGGACTCCCAGGGGTGATCTCTGTGACGACCCACGGGATGGACGTGTCGAACTTCCAGTACGTGTTGGCGGGCTCGGTGTCGGAGCGGGCGATGGCGTAGTTGGTCTTCTCTGTGGTGTCGAAGCCGACATAGACGATCTCGGTGGTCCACCCGACCGATTGAGCAGCATCTTGGACTTGGCCTTTGGTGGCGCGTCCGTTGGGAATGTTGTCGATCCTCCACTTGCGGCGAGCTAAAGCCGCGGCCGTGCCGCGGACTGCTGCAGCTGCTTCGGGTGCTCGTGGGTGGCCCCGAAGAACTCGGGGGCCGAACTGACCTCGATCGCCCTTCGTGATGCCCAGCGCGGCCTCGTGCGACTCGGCGAGTGAATAGGCTTCCTGCATGGTGATGGCATTGCTGAACCATACGGCGCGCACCTTCTCCTTGTCTGCCTCCCGCTTCTCAGGCGACGCCCCGATGTAGGAGAAAGTGAAGGAGATGCCCCGATAGCCCGAGCACTTGAAAAGGGCCAGCTCCCGGGACGTCTTGATCGCCAAGAGGGCCCCGAGGGAGCGCTGGCCGTCTTGCCCGCCTGCACGCAGGAGTCGGCTCGGCTCGTCCAGCAGCTCAATCTCGGGGCAGATCGCACCCATCGTAGACTTGATGACCTCCTTGAGGCCCACGTCTACGGAGAGCTTCGCAACTGAACGTCGAGCCTGCTTCCATCTTTCGTTGGCGGTGCTGCCCAACTTGTCACGCTTGTTGCCACCGGTGCCAATCGGCGCAGCACCACTGAATTGACTGCTGAAAACCTTTTTTTCATCGCGGGGTTGACTGGGAGGGCGTCGGCTTCGTGAATAGTCATGCGCATGAAGACCGCGTTGCCGCCCGCGGCCTCGAGCTGCGCGAGGTCGGTGCGCATCTGAACCTCAGTCTCGCCAAACTGGTAGATGACCCCGTCCAGGAACGTCTTCCTCCGGACCTTGGCACCGTGCGGGACCTTCAGGGCTGGGATATGCACCTTGGCGTGGGGCCACTGGGGGTTGCCCGTGCCAATGGCGAGGATGGCGAGCGGCTCCTTCTGGCGTTGCAGGGCGGAGCACCACATCTCGGCATCGACCATGGAGCGCAGCGAGACGGAGGACTGGTAGACACCGTTCGCTGTCTTTGCGGGCGCCTGGGCGATCGGGACGGCCCAGTCCTTCTCGTCCAGGGCGATGGGCTGTGGCTCGGGCATGTTGCCCTTCCCCCGTCCGTTGGGGGTGCCCATGCTGTCCGCGTTCCCGTCGGTCACCGCGGTGGCACTCGAGATGCGCCGCTGGTGCTCATGGGTCCACGAAGTCTTGTTCTTGGCGAGGATCTTCTGGAGCGCTCGCATCTGCTTATCCTCTGGGGTTGACGCCAGCATCTGGTCTAAGCCTGTCTGATCCTTATGTATGAGCTCGCTGCACGCTGCGTCGGCACGATCGCCTCCAGCGCGTTGAATCAAATCCACCACCTTCGTTTTGCGAGCCGCGGGCCCGCTGATCCTCTGCGCCGCTAGCTTTGCCATCGCTGCTCGTCGGGATGTCAGCACGAAAGAATCGCAAGAAACAGCCGATCTTCTGCAGTGAGAATCACTGCAGGTGCCGCCAGGAGTACGGTGATCGGACTCGGAGGGCAGATCGGAAGGGCCGCGCGCACTCGCTCCCCAGCGAGTTCGAGCCCATAGGCACTGATGGTGATGGTGATGGTGATGGTGATGATGGTGATGGTGATGGTGATGGTGATGGTGATGGTGATGGTGATGGTGATGGTGATGGTGATGGTGATGGTGATGGTGATGGTGATGATGATGACGATGATGATGATGGTGATGATGATGATGGTGAGGATGATGATGCTGATGGTGATGGTGATGGTGATGCCCTGCGCGTTGGGTGGGTTAGTCTAGGCTCGCTGGGCCTGCTCAACCACAAAGAAAACAGGAAACACAGAGGGGCAATCTCCAGGAAAGAACTCTGAAGACGGAGTTCCAAGACACTGAGACGAGACGGAGGCGGCGGGCCTCTTGCCTCGGGCACGGGAAGAGGCACTATCTGAATAGTCGCCAGGCTGAGACGGTGGAAGTGGCTACCCCAACTCCAAGCCGGATCCGAAAGGATCGTAGTCGGCCACATCTTCGAGCTCGACCTCGAACCCCATCTCCCCCTCCCACCCGGGAGGGGGAAGGAGGGGATGAGGAGGAGGCGGGAGAGGGTCGGAGGACGTCAAAGGAGCGAGACGCGCGAGCAGAGACTCCGAGAACCCCGCCGAGCGATGGGGGAGGGGTCTGGACACGGCACGCTTCTCGAGGACACGAACGATCGTTCGATGCATGAAAGCGGTCACCTGACATCGGTCCTTGGCTTTCTGAATCACCGAGGTCGGGAGGGGGCGTAGACAGGCGGCAGTAGCGGCAAGCTCATCAGCATTGTTGTTCAGCAACTCAGCGAGAGGGTGCACGGCGCCCCTATCCACTCCATCCTCGCCCTGGCGCGCAAAGACATGCTCAATCTGAAACAGCTCTGGCTCCGCATCGATGGCCTGCTTGATTGTCACCAAGATGTCGGCCCAACTGCCTTCAGGCGGGTCACCACCGTCAAATAGGTTCTGGGGTTCACGTACACACTGAGCGCTATCACAGAAGACCCAGACTGGTTCTTCAGCCACTCGCACGACATGAAGTAGCGCGCGCGCCTCGGCTCTGGCGCTGCTCTGGCGCGGCCCATGCAGCTTCGCACAGAAGTTGAGGCGGTGGGCGGGCGCCACAAACACAGCATAGCCTGCACGCGCGAACCACGGGTCCTTGGGGAACCGACATGCACCGTCCGTCGCCACCGCTAGCCAGCGCTTGCTGGAGTCGTCCACAATATACTTGGCATCCTGCTCGCCCATGTCGTCGTCGAAAGGTTGTGGAGGCCGGTGCTGTGGAGGGTCGGTCTCGGTCACCATCGCATTGTAGAGAGTGACCGTTTCCTCGTCCAAGTAGGTTATCCCACAATGGCGTGTCAAAGGCGGCCAGGATTCCCGTCGTTGGGCTTGCGGTAGTTGAAGTAGTGGTCCACGTTCGGCCTGCCAGCAGGGACACCCCCACAGAATGTGTTCTTGAGTTCCCTGTTTCCCGTCGCAAAACCTGCATCGTGCCGACGGGTCCTCTGAAAGGCTGGCTCGTTGGAGTCGCTGTTGTGCGTGGTCTCCGCCTGCAAGAAAAACTGACAACAACCCGCGCTGCCACTTCGTGAGGCCGTGCTTCTGACTAGTGGTTATGAGCAACCACGTGTTGGCCACCATATCGAGGCTGTAGATTTGCTTGGCGACGTCGCCAAGGTCGTTACGGGTGTTAGGTACTCGGCGCAGGAACCAGCGGCGCTGTGCGTCGCGCAGGTGGTGCATGAGGAAGTCGCTGTTGCCTTCGAGCCAGTGGATGGTAGTCCCCAGGTCGGTTACGAGCACCTCGAATTGGGGCCATCGCCATCGGAATTGGTGGAGCATCTTGGCGAAAGTGCGGACAGGCCCAGGGTAGGCGTCATCCGCGTCCTGGATGTGGCGCCTGAGGTCCCCGACGTAGGTGCGCAGCCGTGGCACACGTAAGACCTGACGACGCACTGAGAGCATGACCTCGCGGTGGCTGGCGGTGACAGGGTCGAGCATGTGGCCTTTTAGGATAACGCTGAGCAGGATCCATTGGCACGCCCACTGTCGCCCCTTCGGCATGCTGGTGGCGAACAATGCAGAGTTGTACTCGCGCATCTTGCGCTTGGATGGTGGTCCAAGGTCGGCCCCCACTGCTACCATAGATGCCGCCATGGCGTGGGCAATCTCGGCCCGCTTGTTCATCGGTAGCGGGAGGCGTTGTGCACGTTGGAGGCGTTGAATGGACGCAGAGATATGCTGGTCGAAGAGGCTGGAGGAGCCGTCGCCCCTGGTTACGATCTGGCTGCCCACGAGTCGGAAGGCGCGCATGACTGGCAGGTGGTGTCCAAGGATCTGCGTGTCGCCCAGCTCTGCGACGGTGTCCTCGTCGGTAGTCCACGCCGCCAGTTTCCCCAGGTGAAGTTCTTGCCCTGAGGGCTTATGAAAGAGGAGTGATTGAGGAACGGATTCGCGTATACCTGGCATGTCCCACAGCGTGGAATTGGAGTCGTCGGTGAATGTGATGGACAGCGAACGCGGTATCACCCGATGCTGTCTGGCCGTCCACATGTACATAAGGAGCTTGTTGTCGTCAATGCTGAAGGCGGAGCCCTGCAGGTGGCCGTAGGTGGTGCTCATGGCCTCGCTGTAGGTGCCCGCCATGCGTAAGTACCTGCGATGCTGTCGATAATATGCCTGTCGGACTTGGAGGACACTGGCGGGGCATTCTGCGTGCCGTTCAAGATTCATACAAGTATCTGCTACCAGCAGGTCGATACATTTCTTGCGATCAAGCGCCAGGCCATGGACCCACTGCTCGGTGTGCCGCGACCACTCGACCTGAAGAGCCAAGCTCGTTGAGACATCCGATAGTCGGGCTCCCGAGGCCGCCAAGAAACTAGTTGGGTGACACCACTTACGTCTCCAGGCCCCGAGCTTTCGGTAGATCGGGACCCCCCAAGGGCAAAGCCAAACGGACAACACAGAAAGCAAACGTTGCCCCTCAGGAAAAATCCTCTCTCCCTTCCTTAAAGCTGGATTCGGTATATGGTGGAAAGCCGAAGGGACCTGACCCGAAGACTGCATCGATCGAAGTGCCTCAGCGAACACAGCCAGGATGGATGGCGGCAGAGCTTTAGCTTCCGCAATCGCCCATCCATCGAGGCCGCCCGCCTTGCGAGAGGGCCGTGCCTGGAGAAAAGCGCAAACCTCAGCATCACTAAGGGAAGGCTCAGGGCACGGGCTCAGGGGTGGGAGTTCAGCTTCAGATTCCGCTCGGAAGCCGGCCCAGGTCGGAGCATGTGAAGATCCTCGAAATTTGCACAGAATCGGTCCCCAGGTCATCTGCTTCTTGAGAAAGGTAGTGGGCCGTTGGGTTTGCGCTTTTACCCAGGCACAGACCTCTCGTCCTCCAGTCTGACAGGATGCGGCAATTCTCGGTCGCCATTGACGGAGACGCTGACGTTGAGCTTCTGCTGCGCACCGTTCCTGCTCAGCTTGTACTTGCCCAGCAGCTTCTCGAGCTCGTGCTGCCGCGGGCCAGCAAAATGGCGCCCACCATCCTGGCCTGGAGTTGGCGCACCTGCTTGCAGCAGTTGGCCCAGAGCTGGTGGAAGAGCTGAGTGTCGATGTAGCTACTAGGTCCTTTAGCTTCAACGCGCTCGGCCCTGCAGCTGAGTTCCATGAGACGTCGGTAGAGCTTCGTGCACACTGCCACTCGATCCTGGACATAGCGCCCTGACTCGGGGTAATGGGTGGGGCTGCCCATCCTTGCACGAACTTCGGCGGATTGCCTCTGCCTCGGGCACCTTGCTTCGCGTGGCCCGCGCAGCACAAGTCCAAGAAGTCCTCGGCCAAGGTGTTGGCGATGTCGAAGATGCGCCCGGGGCCACCCTTGGCGCCGTTCAGGTCGGTAGCCTTCTTCGCGACGAGGTGCTCCCCAAGGTGTAGCTGTTCCTCGCGTGGCTCGAGGATGTCCTACGTTGTAGAGCTTAGGCCGTTGCCATCGCCGAACGCGGTGGCCAAAGGCGTCTGCATTGAGCGTGACCTCAAGTCCGAGATGGCCTGGGCACTTGAAGTCGCGGATGAGCTGGAAGTTGACAACCATCGCGTTCGCGCTGTCATTTGCGAACACGTAGTCGATCCTGGAGGTGTGCTCGGCATTGTCGCAGCGGTTCCAGTTGGAGTCGCGTCCGCATGTCTTGGCGCGGTGGTCAGCGCACCCGTTGGCCACGTTGTTCAACCGCCCCCCTGAGTGACCCAGTGGAGGAACGGAGAGTCGCTGATGTCGCACTGGGCGCCCATGGCGATGAAGCACGGGGCAGCGGAACCGCGAAGTGCCGCAGCCTGCCACACATCATTGAACAGGGTCTCGTTGGACTCCGTAGCCACACCGTAGACCGTGGCGAGGCAGTAGCCCGCGACGTGGCGGCCCTGCGAGGTGGGCATCGGAACGGAGACCTCCTTCCACCGCTGGGTTTGGAGGAGCCGTCCATGGACAGGATGGCTGCAAGCTGTGGGCGCGATGGGCATGGCGAGCGGGCTCACACTAGCAACGCCCCCGTGGCCTGCCTGAACGCCTTTAGCTGCGCACTGGCGCTCGCCCCGCTGCGCGGGGATGCTGCGGTCGACGGGTCCCAGAGGAGGGCCCCAGCGAGCCTTCCACCCATGTCGGTGTAGATGCTCACCCATACCAGGTTGTTGGCGTTGGGCGCGCCGCATTTCCTAGAGGGCAGCGACGGCGATGCCACTATCGCCCAAGGCGGTGAGGAGCCCCCCGTGCGCCCGTAGCGAGGTAACGTTCAAAGAGACGCACTTGTCCTGCCCAGGTCCGTCGCCCAGGGCTGAATCAGAATAGCGTCGCGCGCGGCGCCCCAACGCAGCGCTCAGGCGACACATGAAGTAAGCCCAGAAGCACACAGAACTGCCACAAGGGAGCCGTTGTTTGCTCGACTGGCTGGGTGGGCGCGGCTGAGACGCTGACCTCTCGCAGTCGCTGAAGCAGTCGCCCAGACTGGCCCCCCGACGTTGTAGGACATTGCCCAAGCCTGCAGCCACCCCAGTCGCTGCAGCACCCCAAAGATTGAGCACGTTGTCCGCCACCAACATTGTGCAAATGATCAAGTCGGTGTTGGCGGCGTTGATCTTGGTGCCACCGTTCACGTACTTCCCATCGGAAGGTGGGACTGACCTTCCTCGGGCCCCGCCATTGCTTGGTCCTCGGCGTTTTCTTGTCGGGGGCGTCGGCATGCTCATCCTGCAAGTTCACCTTCTTGAGGATCTGTGCGAGCCTACCCTGCGTGGCGAGCTGGTTGGCATTGGCTTCCAGAGCGGCAGCCTGAGCGCGCACGCTGGCTTCAAGAGCCTGAATGCGCCGGTGCTCAGCGCCTGGGAGTCGAACAGGCGCAGGTGGTGGTATAGGGCCCTTGGTCTCGGGCACGGGCGTGGCGCCCTGCTGGGCGGCTGCCGCTGGAACCTCTGGCGGCCTGCCTCGGAGCGCCGCGAGCCGCGGCGGCGTGACAGATGCAATAGATGCTGGAGTGGTTCCCGACGGCGGTGCTGGAGGAGTAGCCGCGGGCAGCGCCGCGGCCAGCACGACGGCGGGTCCGTTGACAGGGTCGCCCCCGCCTGTCACGGGACTCCCAGGGGTGATCTCTGCGACGACCCACGGGATGGACGCGCCGAACTTCCAGTACCTGTTGGCGGGCTCGGTATCGGAGCGAGCGATGGCGTAGTTGGTCTTCTCCGCGGCGTCGAAGCCGACGTAGACGATCTCGGTGGTCCACCCGACCGATTGAGCAGCATCTTGGACTTGGCCTTCTGGTGGCGAGTCCGTTGGGAATGTTGTCGATCCTCCACTTGCGGCGAGCTAAAGCCGCGGCCGTGCCGCGGACTGCTGCAGCTGCTTCGGGTGCTCGCGGGTGGCCCCGAAGAACTCGGAGTCCGAACTGACCGCGATCGCACTTCGTGGTGCCCAGCGCGGCCTCGTGCGACTTGGCGAGTGAATAGGCTTCCTGCATGGTGATGGTCTTGCTAAACCATACGGCGCGCACCTTCTCCTTGTCTGCCTCCTGCTTCTCAGGCGACGCCCCGATGTTTTAGAAGGTGAAAGCAATGCGCCGGTAGCCCGAGTACTTGAAAAGGGCCAGCTCCTGAGACGTCTTGATTGCCAAGAGGGCCCCGAGGGAGCGCTGGCCGTCTTGCCCGCCTGCACGCAGGAGTCGGCTCGGCTCGTCCAGCAGCTCAATCTCGGGGCAGATCGCACTCAACGTAGACTTGATGACCTCCTTGAGGCCGACGTCTAAGGAGAGCTTCGCATCTGAACGTCGAGCCTGCTTCCATCGTTCGTTCGCGGTGCTACCCAGCTTGTCACGCTTGTTGCCACCTGTGACAATCGGCGCAGCTCCACTGAATTGACCGCTGAAGACCTCTTTCATAGTGGTGGTTGACTAGGAGGGCGTCGGCTTCGCGAATAGTCATGCGAATGAAGGCCGCGGTGCCGTCCGCGGCCTCGAGCTGGGCGAGGTTGGTGCGCATCTGAACCTCAGTCTCGCCGAACTGGTAGATGACCCCGACCTGAAAATTCTTGCTCGGGGCCTTTGCACCGTGTGGGACCTTCAGGACTGGGATCTGCATGTTGGCGTGGGGCCACTGCGGGTTCCCTGTGCCAACGGCGAGGATGGCGAGCGGCTGGCGCTGCAGGGCGGAGCACCACTTCTCGGCATCAACCATGGAGTGCAGCGAGACGGAGGACTGGTAGTCACCGTTCGCTGTCTTCGTGGGCGCCTGTGCGATCGGGACGGTCCAGTCCTTCTCATCCAAGGCGATGGGCTGTCGCTCGGGCATGTTGCCCTTCCCCCGTCCTTTGGGGGTGTCCATGCTGTCCATGTTCCCGTTGGTCACCGCGGTGGCACTCGAGATGCGCCGCTGGAGCTCATGGGCCCACGAGATCTTACTATTGGCGAGCAGCTTCTGGAGCGCTCGCATCTGCTTGTCCTCTGGGGTTGAAGCCAGCATCTGGTCTAACCCTGTCTGATCCTTGCGTATTAGCTCGTTGTACGCTGCGACGGCACGATCGTCTCCAGCGCGTTGGATCAGATCCACTACCTTCGTTTTGCGAGCCGCGGGCCCGCTGATCTTCTGTGCTGCTAGCTTTGTCATCTCTGCTCGTCTGGATGGCAACACACAAGGATCGCAAGAGAAACAACCGATCTTCTGCAGTGAATCACTGTCGGTGCCGCCAGGAGTACGATAAACGGACTCGGAGGGCAGATCGGAAGGGCTGCGCGCACTCGCTCCCCAGCGAGTTCGAGCCCATGGTGATGGTGATGGTGATGGTGATGGTGATGGTGATGGTGATGGTGATGGTGATGGTGATGGTGATGGTGATGGTGATGGTGATGGTGATGGTGATGGTGATGGTGATGGTGATGGTGATGGTGATGATCATGATCATGATGGTGATGGTGATGGTGAGGCTGATGGTGATGGTGTTGCTGATGATGTTGATGCTGATGATGACGAAGATGATGATGATGATGCTGATGATGCTGATGATGCTGATGATGACGATGATGATGACGATGATGATGATGCTGATGATGATGATGATGATGCTGATGATGCTGCTGATGATGGTGATGATGATGCTGCTGATGGTGATGAGGAGGAGAGGGGGAAGAGGGGGAAGAGGAGAAGGAGAAGGAGGTGGAGGCGGAGATCTGGGTTGGCGCTCGCCTCGAGGCCCCCGAGATGACGGCGGCACGCGGCCGCTGCGGCGCGATGCTGCCGCGGCTGCTGGAGGCCGTCAGCCGCGGTGGCCCGGGGCTGCCGCCGCTGCAAGCGGACGCCTGCCGCAGCACGGGGCCGGGCGCGGGGGCGCCGCGGGACGCGCCCAAATCTCGGGAGTCCAAGTGCCAGTGGTCCTCCGCAGGGAAGAGGAGCGCGGGGGGAGGGGTTCTCCAGAGGGGGAGGAGGAAGGACAGGGGAGGGGGGCGGGGACGGGGACGGGGACGGGGACGGGGACGGGAACGGGGACGGGGACGACGACGACGACGACGACGACGACGACGACGACGACGACGACGACGACGACTACGACGACGACGAGGACGAGGACGACGACGACGACGACGACGACGACGACGACGACGACGAGGACGACGACGACGACGACGACGACGACGACGACGACGACGACGACGACGACGTGGCTGGCGAGGCGCCCCGGCGCGCCGGGCCTCCTCCGCCGAGGGCGCCACGCGACCCCTGGAGCTCGCGGGGGCGCTGCCCGCGCTGTCGCTGGCCTCGTCGCGCCATCCGCGCAGCGAGGGTGCCCGCTTCCTGCCCCTCCTGTGGGGCGGCCGGGGTGGGCGAGGACCGCTAGACAAGACGAAACAGGGCCACCTGAGGAAGTGCGAGGAGGAGGAAGACGAGGAGGAGGAGGAGGAGGAGAAGGAGGAAGAAAAGGAGGGGGAGGGGAAGGGGGGGGGAGGGGAGGAGAGGAGAAGAAGGAGGAGAGGAGGAGGAGGAAGAGGAGGAGGATGAGGAGGAGAGGAAAAGTGGAGGAGGGAGGAAGAGGACGAGGAGAGGAGAAGGAGAAGGAGGAAGAGGAGAAGGAGGAGAGGAGGAGAGAGGGGGAGGGGGGAGGAGGAGAAGGAGAAGGATGAAGAGGAAAAGGAGGGAGGAGGAGGAGGAGAGAGGAGGAAGGAGGAGGAGCAGGAGGAAGGAAGGAAGAGGGGAGGAGAGACGAGGGGAGGAGGAGGAGGAGAGGAGGAGGAGGAGGAGGAGGATGGGGGGAGGGGGAGGGGGAGGGGCAGGAGGAGGAGGAGCAGCATCAGCAGCAGCAGGAGGAGCAGAAACAGGAGGAGGAGGAGCAGGAGGAGGAGGAGCAGGAGGAGGAGGAAGAGGACGAGGATGATGATGGGGATGTTTTGACATCAACCGTGCCCAACAGACGACGGATTCGCCGTCGCCACCTGCTCCCTGGCCTGGACGAATGCAGGCCAGCAAGCAGTGTGAAAAGAGGCAATGGGAGGGCGGGCGAGACAGCCACGGGGCGATTTCCCGCAACGGGGAGGATCCCCTGTGGCTAACCGCCCGGGCCCCAAAAGCCAGGACCAATGAAGGGAGGTCGAGGCCGAGACGCCCGTCGGGCAGGGAAGTCCAAAGGGGCATCTCTAAGTCCAATGCGTCGGACTGCGAAACAGTTGAGGCAACGCTTGGGGTTCCTCCCTCTTCGAGGGTGGGGCGCGCCAGACGCACACCAACAACCATCCTGGGCGGCATTGTGCCCATGTAGGCTGCCCCCACCGTTCTGAGCGGGAAGGGGATAAACAGGGCAAGGCATGGGTCGAGGCGGGGACGCCTCCGTGCCAGGCCTGAGCCAAAACGAAACACTCGTGCCGCGCGCCTTCCACCACAACTGGGGTGCCTGACACACGTGCAAACGACGCAAACGACATGCACGAACAAACAAAGCGACGCCAAGACGACGCGGCTGACCAACCCCTACTGAAACGCCAGGACGGTGGCCAGCTTCGCCCCCAGTGTGGGCCTGACTCAGACCGCCGAGCCAGTGCCCCCGTGCTGGGCCCTCCAGATGCGGCCCACTGGCCAACTGGGCGGAGCGATCAAGGACCTATCGTCTCCCGCTCCAACGCAGGGAGCAAAGCCTTCAAACGGCAGAGTCTTAAATCGAAAGACCAGGCAGGCAGGGCAACGGTCGGGGCGGAGCTCCACCCCCCTGCCGCGCACAGAAGGCAGTTCAGAACATAGCACCCGTGCAGCGCACCCCCCCCCCACAACTGGGGTGCCTGATACACGAGCAGACGCGCACACGAACACGCACGAAACTCATGGCGACGCCAAGGCGACTCGGCTCCACTACCCCTGGTGCGCCGAACGCCAGGACGGCCGCATGCTCCGTCCCTGGTGCGGGCCTAACTCAACAGTCGAACCAGGGCCCCCGTGACGGGCCCTCCAGATACGGCCCTGTGGCCAACTGGGCGGAGCGATCAAAGGACCCACCGCCTCCCGCTCCAACGCAGGGGACACAGGCTTCAAACAGCTGAGTCTGCTAGGAGAAGCTTCTTCTACCACTTCCAGCGGGTCAGGAGCCACTGCCACGCGCACAGGAGCAGGCTCGGTACTCGACGACGACGGACAGATGACGACTCGATCTCCCTGCTTCTGTGCAGCAGCTTGTGCCAAGGGGGGCTCAACCTCCATTGGGACGGCTGGTGGCGGGCCTGGCGTTCCCCCAGCTGCGACCATAAGCCTACGCACAAGACTGGCAGCGCGTGCCTCCTTTTCATGGTCGGCGAGGCGCCGCGGCAGCTCCTCTGGGCCCTGGTCACAATACCAGGGCCAGGCCTCGACAGAAACGCCTCGCCGCTTGGGGCGCGCACCAGTGCCCACAGAAATCCAAGCCGACTTGGCCCCAGCACTCTGGGGACAGCCATCACACTTCTCATGCAAATTGCGAGGCAGCCCGCGGGAAGAATAGGCATAGCACCGCATACAGATGGTAAGCACAGCCCCATCCGAACAAAGCAAGGCAATACAACTGTGCTGGAGGGCACGGAGGGCCGCCGCCTCAAGCCTGGAATCTCTGAGACACTTGCCAGGGGGCGGTGGGTCGAGGCCTCCGAGCTTGCCTTCGCCAAGACTAAAACGCGGCACTCCCTTGGCTACTTTGAGACACTCGAAGCACTGCCAAACATCGGAAACCCGAACCCAACGATGAGGCCGGGGATCCACCTTGGGCTTCGGGGGCTCAGGGGCCAAAGGGATGCCTTTTAGGTCGAGCCTGGGCCACAATGGCATCAGCTCAGCGGGAAGTCGCATAACACACTTCGCGATAGACAGGCACCGATCAAGCCATACGGCATCGCACGGGTCGGGTTGCGGGTGCCTGGCGAGTGAAAGTTTGGCAACACTGTCAGCTAGGTCGTTGCCCAGCTTCCAGAATCGTTCCAACTCTGAAAGGCCCCATAGATTCTTCCACATGGGCCTTGACCTCGAAAACTCCCTCGACCAACTTCCGATGGGTGGGGAGCAGAAAACAGAGCACACACGCGTATAAGACAGGGCCCGCATCAAAGGTTCGTTCGCTTGAACCACTATGCTTTTGCTATCAGCATAGATGGGGCCCCCAGGCAGGGCGCGCATCGCAGCAACAGCGTAGGCCCCAAATTCCCCTCCTTGGGCAGTAAGGGAGTTAGGGGCCCACAAAGGACAACTGATGCGGCAAACCTCGTCGCCGTCACCCCCTACAACTACGATTCCCCAACCAGCCCTGGAGAGTTCTTTGACGGTATGAGTAGCGCACGACCCATCGACAAAAATGTGCCCAGAGATATCGAGGGACCTGCAGGAGCGGTCGTGGTCCCAAATAACCTCAAGACCAGCATCCCCAACGACATCCCGAGCGGGAAAAAGAAACATATCCAGGATGCAGAAACAAACCTCTGGTGAACAGCAGGAAATCCTACTCATCCTTGTCACGGGTCAGGTCGGGCGGGGGCATGAGGGTAAACCCCTCCTTGGAACTATCAAACACTTCCTGCCGCTTGTCATGGCACGCGGAGCAGAACCAGAGCCGATGAAGCATGATACCGGCCGCAACACCGCAGAGGTCGCACGTCGCGTCAACCCCGCATCCTGCTTCGGCAGCTCTCATCCTAGTCCAAGTGGCATTACAAGCGACAGCTTTGGCACACCCTCGCCGCAAAGGCGCGCCCTTCTTGGAGCACAGCGTGGATGCCACAACATCGTGACAAGCTCGAGCACCAGGCGTGCAAGGAAGCAAGGCGGCGCCGCTGGCTCGCTTATGGGCCCCCTGCACCGCGGCCTTCAGAAACTTCTTCAGAAGGGCGGGGGAGGTGACGGTGAGGGAAACTTCCGCCCCGAAATCATCCAGGAGGGCGCAGTAGTTAGGCATGCTCCAGGAAATCCGATCCAGGGCAAGCTTCATGGCCCCCAGAGGCCCCTTCACTCCACGCCAGGTTTTGGGGCCCGAAGAGACAAACACACAGGCCCAGGCGGCCCGCAACTCAGCCCAAGGAATGACAAACGGGAAAAGTATAGTTCGGTTGGCCCATATTTCCTTGGCGTAGCGCACGACAGGCGCCACGGCGGGGTACCAGGTCGGGTCCTGGGAAAGAATGCGCACCGAGGTCCGAGACCTCATCTCGGCAGAAGGCTGCATAGTGCTGGCGGCGGCGACCTGCAGCCGTTCCCATTCAAAGCTGGAAATGCCGTGGACCTCGGCCCAAAAAGTAATACTGGGCACGGGGCCAGCGGTAAAAAATGTGGCGGCATGCCTGCCCAGGGGACGCTTGGCCCTCCTGAGCCTCCTCTGTTTGTTTGCCAAACACCCTCTTACGGTCGGTGGCCTTCTTGCCTCTCCTCGGGGCCCGTCGAGAACAACCACGGGAAATGTCAACGCCTAAATTGACGGCCGACTCCACGACAGGTCCCGCAAGCCCCCCAAGACAGTCTTTGACCTGATTGGCGAGCACATCCGACGAGGCAACGAGAGGAGCTTTGTCAACCGAAATACCAGCGCCCATCCCGTTCTCGATGGCTTCCCTGAGGTTCGCTGCGGCCTCAGGGAGGCGCTCAACTACGTAGGCACTCGTGCCAGTGCAGCTGAGGCCGTAGGCGTCTATGTAGATATCAAGGGTGACACCTGGGGGCAGCTTCAGCGCGTCGAGCGCAGGGATGGCATTGATGCGCACCATCGCGGTTGCGAAACCACAGCCTGCGACGACACCTCGGTCAACATAAACAGGGCCGACCACAAGGCCTGACAGAGAAACGCGCCTGTCGTGCCGATATCCGCGCACAGCAAGCCTCGCTAACTGCACGGGAAACTTATACTGGTGGCAGCGCTGAAGGAGTGTGGTCAGTTGAACAAGTTCAAAGCATCTGAAGAGATTCCATAACAGGGTGCAGCTGGCTTGCTTCTTGGCCACAGCTCCTTCAGCTCGCAAAGTTTGTCCCCAGACGACATCGACGGCAGAGGTGAACTGGGAACCAGCGAAATAGCTGCTCTGAAAACCACATCCCCATTGGGTCGCGTACTTTCGGCGGCACCGCCCCCAGAGGCGGCAGGAACTACAGAAGAGCCCAATGGGCCGAAAGCCCCTCGAGGGCGCCTGCAGCAAGGATGGAACCACCGACGAGACCTGGCCATGGAAAAGCCCCGAGGCTTCCATAATAGAAAACATGGCCCCCAGGACCCCGATGGGCCCCGTCAGAAAGAGAAGCGTAATGTTTCATGTGAAACCCGTCCACCGCGGTGGCAGATCGCGAGGAATACCGCCTAGACGCAGACCTGAGCTCATCAGCCGTGAGCCGCAGGAGGGGCTCAATAAACTGGAAGGCGGGGTCGGGGCGGTGGGGGGGGCGCGGGCAGCCCACCAGAACTTACTGGACTTACTGACCTCGGAACCAAGCAGGGCGATGGGGGTCAGATATCACCGCCCCCTCTCGGCTCAACGTGGTGGTCGGGATCCATGGCTGGCTGCCTCGAACGGGCTGATGCGCTCTCCTGGCGCCTTGATTGATGGACTCGAGGAGCCACGCGTTCCACCCAGAAAGAGCCTGCGACTTGGCCTTAACGGCATAGGTAGCAAGGTACTCGTCCAAGTCCGAAAGTATGGCCTCTCCAAACTTCAAGTTGAGCAAGTCGTGCTGGCCCAAAAACTCTTGCACCCGCATGACTTGGCCAGCGTGGACATTCAGCCCATGCTTCAGAAAGGCAGACGGCCCCAACAGGAGCACACGAACTTCCTGGGCCTGGGCGGACCCGAAAGCAACCGCGTCAAGCTGGAGGAGGAGCCTGAACTTGTCGGCTAACCATTTTATGGCAAAAAGCTGGGGTTGCCGATGCGAGGCCTGCCGATCGTGCTCCAAAATATTGACCCACCTCTGCTGAGGCATCTCCCCCCCCCCCCCCCCACCCACCCACCCACCACCACCCACCCACCCACCCCACCACCACCGCCACCGCCACCCCACCCCACCCCACCCCACCCCACCCCACCCCCACCACACACACACACACACACGGAAGGGTGATTTGTCGATCCCCAGCAAGCTCCTTCTCCGCGGTGCCAGCCCAGTGCTTATAGAGGGCGTCGAGCTTGCACTGTGCAAGATGCGCATCGCCGCTCTGACAGGCATCTAGAGCTCGATCTGCTTCACATTGGACAGACGTCCAGGATGGCGGCGGCGGGCAGGGGCCGATGGGCGGCTCTGTCGGCAGCGGAGGTGGGTTCCGAAACACCAGCCCATGCAGCTGCCCAACTCCAGCGTGAAGCCGCATCTGCACTGGTAGGTGCGTGGCGATGTTACAAGTGCGCACGGCTTCGACGTGTGATATACCTTTGGCCAGGCCAGAGGTGGCAATGAAATAATCGAGCATATTCGTGCCACACGTGCCGACCACATTCTTCTGGATAATCAAATGCGCGCACAACCTATTGACGACGCCCGAGGATGCAAGCAGGTCAGGGCTAATGTTGAAATCAGCATCGATGACGGAGGGGGGGGGCCACCTGCTCTACGACAATGCCGATGTGCGCCAAAAGCTCGACGCTAGCCCCCGAAAGCCTCTCGACGGCACGCATGTAGGTACTACAAACGAAAATGCCCCCCCCCCCCCCTCCAGGAACATGCACGATGGCGCCAATAGACCGATGCTGATCGATGAGGCGCCCTCCAGGGGACGCATGGCACCCAAGAGAGTTCTTGACCAGGATGCCGACCCCCGAAGACGTACCACGCCCCATCCCTGGAGCGGCTGGCCCAAGAACCGCTTTCCACCCATGCCGATTCGCCCATCCTATAGCCTCCACGAGCTCAGGCTCCAGCAGATGGTGTTCTTGGATGAGTAGAATACGTGCTCCGCAATTTGGCAACCAAGCTTTGGGCCCGCCTCCCGAGCATGAGTGCCACGAGGTAACGTTGGCAGTCAGAATCACGAGCTCCACATTAGATTATCTAGGGCTGGGCTCTGGGGAACGCATCGGAAAAAACTGCGACGCCTGGGCACGTGAAGAACCTTGTCCTGGCACGGCCTGTCGGAAAGCCGCGGGACCCTCGGACCCAAAAAGCCCCACCTGGTGGGCAGCAGGGCTGGCTGGCAGCAACTAGCCTTGCGCGCGCCTCCCACGGGACCACTTATCCAGGCGCGGCCCTTCGGGGGGGGTCCGAGGTGGCCACCGCTGCTTTAGCGAGAGCGCGCTCAACAGCTTGTGCCAAAGACTGAGAGCGGCAGGAGACAGCCTGCAACCAGTCGAGGAAATGTCCGACTCCGTCGACAGGGAATGGGCACGACCCAAAGATATCCCCTCAAGCAGCACTGATAAGCTAAAAACAACTTGAGCCTAGTGAGTGAGGCTCAAGAGGAGGAAGTGACGCTCAGACGACGATGACGATGAGCGCGACCTTTCTTGCCAAGGAGCCGTGCTGCTCCTCTGGCGCCTGGCGCCTGGCGCGCCGGCGCCTGTCCTGGGCCACGCGTCGCGGGCCACGCCGCCGCCGAGGCACCTTCGCCACGGCGGCACCGTAAAAGTCCAGAACAGGGCGGGTAGGGAGCCCTGCGGGGCCCCCAGGGTGGGCCACCTTGGCCTTGAAAAGGCTCGAGCCGCCAAGCGGCGGTGAAGAGAGAGGGAGCGAGAAAGGGCAAGCAAAGAGGCAAGGGCAGGAGCAAGGGAACACAAGTGGAAGCCCGCGCCAGTTCTGGAAACGGGGAGATCCATCAGTTTTGCCAAACATCCTAGATATCCCCTCAAGCAGCACTGGTAAACTAAAAACAACTTGAGCCTAGTGAGTGAGGCTCAAGGAGGAAGTGACGCTTAGACGACGATGACGATGAGCGCGACCCTTTTTGCCAAGGAGCCGTGCTGCTCCTCTGGCGCCTGGCGCCTGGCGCGCCGGCGCCTGTCTTGGGCCACGCGTCGCGGGCCACGCCGCCAACCTCCTCCTGTGAACGCACCGCCACGCCGAGCTGGCTGTAGCGGGTCACGTAGCCGCCGGTCCTCTCGGCGTGGAACTCAACAGTCCTGGCGTCCGCGGCACGCTGCCACGTCTGCCCAGCAAGGTGGGTCCGCAGGCGCAGGGCGGCACGCCGCCGGCGCCCGCGGTGGTTCTTCGCGCGCCCTAGGCGGCAGCCCTAGCTGGGCTGGCCGCCGGCGCCCCACGTAGCCGCCACCGCCGTCCCCCATGACGGCACTGCCGGTTGCCGGGCGGGCGCGGCGCTCTTGCCCTCGGGCGCCAGCTGCCGCCGCACCGCGCCCAGCTGCTCGCAAGCGCAAAGCTGAGCGCGGGCGCCAGGCTGAGCTCAGCCGGCGCCGCGCTGCCGCACGCACGGCGGGCGCCGGCGGCGGTGGCACCCCCTGCGCCCCGCGCGGCAGCCCTGGCTGGGCTGGCCGCCGGCGCACCTTCGAAGCCGCCACTGCCGCCCCCATGGCGGCACTGCCGGGTGCCAGGCCGGCGCGGCGCCTGCCCACGGGCAGCAGCGGCCGCGGCACGCGCCCAGTTTGTTCGCAAGTGCGAAGCTGATCGCGAGCGCCAGGCTGAACTCAGCCGGCGCCGCGTGGCCGCCCGCACGGCGGTTGCTGGCGGCGGTCCACTGCTGCCCGCTCGGCCGCTGGCCGCGGCAGCCCGCGCCTTAGTCAGGATGCGGCCTCCGCTCCTCTCCACGGGGCCATTCTGGCGACCTGCGGTGCCCTGACGGGGCCATCTCCCGCGTCACCTCGTTGGCCCGGCGGAAGCCCTGGGTCTCGCGCACGTACCTCACACCGTTGTAGTGCACCGGGCCCATCACCCCTGCGTCGCAATACGTCCTCTGCGGCTGCTTGGGAGGCTTGTGCGCCTTAGGCGTCTGCTGCGTGGTGGCCTGCTGCACGGCTGGCTCCGGCCTACCCTCGTTCTTCTTGGCCGTCCCGCAGCAACAGCCGCCAATCACCCCGATGCCCGCCGCAAGCAGCACTGTGATCGTGGCCACCACCTTCATCGCCGTCCCCACCGGGACAACGATCGCCACCGTGCCCATCTGCGGCTCCCAGCGAAGCATGGCCCCTTGGGCCTTGCCGTCAACTGTTGCCACTTCTTGGCTCTGTATCTCTCCGGCTGCCGTCGTGAGCGCCGTCACCACCAGCGCTGCACGCAGCATGCCTGCGCAGGGGATGCGGGCTCTGCAACTGCTGCTGCACCTGCCGGCCGCTCTTCCGCGCCCTCGCTGCTGCTCGCGCCGCCACGCAGCGCTTAGCAGCATGGATGCCAGCAGTACCCCCGCTGCCATCGCCCAAGCTCCCAAGCCGACCGGGAGCACGAGGATCAGCAGATTCTGGCTCTCCACCGGGCTGACCTTGATCACAAAGCCGTCTGCACTGCCAGCTGCGGCGGCGAGCGTCGTCACGGCCAGCGCCGCTCTGGGCCACAGCGGGGTCGGGCTCCTGCCTGCACGGCGCTCGCCCTCGGCCGCATGGGCCGGCGGCGCCGTGAGCTCAGACACATCCGTCGCCATGTTGGTCGAGATGCCGCGCATGGGCTCGTGGCTCTCCCACAGGTACCCGTGGAAGCTATCGGAGGCCCAGCGCCCGAAGCGCTTGACGCGCTGCAGGTCGTCCACGGCGTGGTACATCGCTGTCGCGCCCCCGATGCGGAGGCTGTGCGAGCCGATTTCCTCCTTCCTCAGCCCGGCGGCAAGCCCTGCGATCGTCAGGTAGTGCTGCACCTCCTCGCGACGAATAGGTGCTCCGCTCGCCCAGCGGAAGAGCGGGAGCTCCTCCTCGCTCCCTCGCAGCCTCTGCGGGTAGTGCCGCTCCAGCTGGCGGAGGGCTGCCACGGGGCACAGTGACGTGCCCGTCTCGTACTGATTCCTTACGCACCCCACGTTGTACTGGTCTGTCTTCGAGGAGGTGATGTGGAGCACCACCTCCACCGCGTCCTTGAAGGTGCAAGGCTGGTTGTTGCCATCGCGGCCCGTGACGTCCACTCCGCGCACGACGCGCTCTCGGCCCCAGGTCTTCCCGGGCTGGATCAAGTACTCAGACGCCCTCAACATGAAGAAGAAGGCCACCGCCACGGCGGCCCACAAGACTGCGGCGTCCATCTCGGGGAGGTCCGTCTGGTCCTTCAAGAAGCCCTGGAGCCACAGGAGCATACGGGGCGTCACTGGCCGCTTCCTCCCGCTCGGCCCCTGGCCTCTCCGGAGGCCGGCGAGCGTGGACCAGAGGCGGCCCCGGTGGAGTAGAGGGTCCGGGTACCCGGCCACGAGGTGGGCGAAGCGCACTGCGAACAACTTCTGCTTGACCGCACCCTCCGCGCGCTTCAGCACCTTGGCCAACACGACGACGAAGCCCAACAGTGCCTCCTCGTTGGCGTGTCGCTCCTCGCGGTCACGTCCCTCCAGCCAGGGCGACTCTCCTTGGGCTGCTCTGAAACTCTGCCACTGCTTCCAGCCGGTCTCGTAGCCGGCGCGGGTTCCCTCGGACAGCCGCAGCATCAGCGCCTCGCGCTTCTGCTCCTCGATCCACCTGCCGTAGTCCTCCCCTCCCAGCATCGGGTGGCCCGGCAGGGCGATGGTGGCACGAGCGCGGCCCAGGGCGACCGGCTTGACCAAACCCTGGGTCTCCACCTTTTTGCCCCGGTTGGGGCTCCTCTTCCGTCGCTTCTTGGGAGTGTTGACGACTGCGTTCAGGTCCACCTCCTCGGCGTCGGGGGGGGCTCGGGGCCCCGCACGAGATCCTCCTCGATGGCCTTGAAGCGGACGCCCTGACTCTTGCGCCTCGCCTTATGGACGTCATCGCTCAGTACCCCAGCGTGTTGGTCGTTCTCGGGTCTGTCGGCCTTCACCCGGAGCTCGCTCCGTGCCCAGGCCCTGAGCCACCGCCGGGTTGTCTCCCAGGCGGCCGACTCCGCGGGATCGTGACAGCCGCCCGCCCGCTGGGTGGTCTGCGACAGCGCGTCCACGGCAGCGCCTAGTACGGCTCTCGCCGTCTCAGGTGGCAGGGACCTCGCTGCTTCTCGCATCAAGGTGGTCTCGGTGTCGCCTCGGGCTCGCCTCTGCACACAAGCCGCTTCATCGCCTCCTTGCACGATCCAAACTTCCTCTGGCGACAGCGCCCTGATGCGCCCGCCACTGCGTCCTGGGACGTGGATCAGCGTTCCCCCCGGTCCGCCCGGGCCCTCGGCGGGCCAGCGAACTGTGCCGATCGGGCCGTCGACTGAGCAGACCAGGTGCTTCGTGCCGGCGAGCTTGATGTGGCCGATGCCCTTGGGCAGTGTAGGGTCGGAGCCCCCTCGGGCTGCTGGGCCCCAGGTGACGCTCCCCTCGTCGTCGAGCCAGTGGTGACTGACTGCCTTCGCTGAGCTTATCCTTCAACGCGTGCTTCACCCCATGGGGACAGCGGCGCGCCGGCGGCATACGCATGCCCGCCAGGCTGGCGCCTGCTGGCCCTCGACCTGCCACGATCAGGCTCCGAGTTCGAGCTGTCATGTCGCCGTAGTGGGTGCAGACGACCTCCAGGTCGTACGTGCGGTACCCCAGCTTGCGCAGTACTTTGACAACGCGGGTCAGGTCGAGCTTGCCAGGGGCATCGACCACGACGACCTGCGGCCCAACTTCTCGACTTCGAAGCCCTTCGGGTCCAGGGACAGCGTGCACATGATCCAGTCCACCCCTGTTGGGTCGCCCGTGGTCAGTTCACCACCGAGCTGCTCCCAGGCGCGCCCGTAGGTCCCCAGTGGGCTCCCCAGCTCGAGGCCACGGCGCCCCGCGAGGGCGAGGCTGCGTGGCACTGCTGCTGGGGTCCTCAGCGCCCGATGCCGGAGTGCTGACTCCGCAATGGGCCCATCCTCTCCAGGCAATCGCAAGAGGTGTTCCTTTGCCTCGGCCAGCATCTTCCCCCACTCCTCGGGCGACTCGATGCGGGTCCACCCCTTGCGCAGGAGCTCGGAGTGGACTTTCTTGGCCTCTTCTCGCGACAGCCAGTCCGCGATGTCGTTGTGATAGGTGCGGATGTACAGCGCGGTCGTGCTGAACCCATGGCAAGCCTCTAGGCGCTGAACGAGGCGAATGAGATGCCGTGCAAGCGGGTGCTTGGGCCGCCTCTTGGAAATCCACGACCGCACGATCATGTTGTCGGTGACGTAGAAGACCAGCTCGCTTTGCCACTCGCTACCCCTCGCGGCAGCTAGGGCCACAAATGCAAGCAGCTCCACGATGGCTATCGCCCAGTCCTTCTCGGCCCCTGGGTGGCTCAGCACGTCCTCCAACTGGCGGAGGAGCGGGGCGGCGTCTACGGCCATGTAGTGGGGTGGCACTGCTTTGCTGCCGGCCACTGCTCGCCCCCAGTCGATGCTGCCGATGGTCGTCGTGGTTGCGTCGCCTCCAGTCCATCTTGTCCGGGCGGCGGCTCCTGGGAGTGCCAGGCGCTCGCGCGGCCCTAGACAGGAAATGAAGCTCGCCTCGAAGGTGGACGCCCAGGCCTCGGGTGCGTCGAAGAGCACCCGCAGCAGCTCGAGGGTTTGATTCCACTCGTCCCAGGCAAGGGCGATCTCCTCGGCGCTCCCTCGGGGCTCCGCCCATGCCGCTCCGAGCCCGCCGCCGAGGAGGCGGTCGATGACCGGCAGCTCGGGCTTGATAGCCGGCTGCGTGGCCACCCAGAACTGGGCTGACCCCCTCAGCTCCTGGACGACTTTAATGGGGACTCGGCGGCATCCGTAGCGAAGCTCGTCGATCGCCAGGAGGTGGGCGGCTTTCACGCACTTAGGCTCTGGGAGCCTCGAGCGCTGCTTGTCCACGTCCAGGTAGAGGCCCCAGACCAGCTGTTCTGCCTGGAAGGTGCCCTCCTCCGCCATTTTGTCGACGTTGATCGCGTCGCCGCCCCAGACGCGCCTCATGCTCGCGTCGCAGTCGGCTGCGCTGAGCCAGGGCCTGAGACCGACCAGTGGCTCGACCAAGACGCCGTCGTCCATCAGCCACTTGGACGACCAGCGCACCGTGTCGTTGACCGCGGGGTTCGGTGGGCGGCGCCGCTCGTGGTCCCACTTGGCACTCCAGGCGAATGCCATGTACTCGCCGGGCGACCCCGACCACCCAAAGACCATCACGCAGTGGAACATGATCACGCGCGTGGTCAGGCCCACAGCGTCGCCCAGGAGGGAGGTGCCGAACTCGGCCACGTCCTCGTCGCGCACCCAGTGCCACTTGAAGGCCCGCGACACGTCCCGCTTGGCTATTACCTGTGGCACACCCGGGTGGCGCGCGGACCACCAGAGTGACAGGCGCACAAGGGCTTCGTGCTTGGGCTGGAGCGCCGGTGGGTGCAGCTCCTTGGGCGAGTCCCCATTGGCGACCCGCATATCGCGCATGGGGCGCCCTTCGCTGCTCACCGTGCGGTCGGGCAACATCTTAGGCACTCGCCCCGACGGGCTCTCGATGAGCTCTGAGGCGGACAAGGCGTCCTCGGCCTCCGGGGTGGCCCAGAGCACGGCGCCGTAGGACGTGTCCTTCCAGGCTTTGGCGTACATCTCCAGGGCATGGTCCCTCGCTGAAGCGTGGGGCTTGGCTATAGTACGACGCCTGGGCTGCTGCCTCCGCACGGGAACGCCTCTGCTCGCCATCTCCTGGAGGTACCGCCGGTGGTCCTCCTCCAGAGCTTCGCCGAACTTGGGATCGAGCACCCCCCCGAGAGGATTCCCGAGGATGTGCCCCCGTTCCTCGCGGAGCCTCGCTGCGGCAGCCTCCACGCTCCCCGCGGCGAGGAGCAGGCGATTCCCCAGGCTCGTCACTTCCTTCACCAGCTCAGGAGCAAACTCAGTATGCTCCAGGCACCAGCGCAAGTACTCCTTGGCCTCCGGGGCTCCAGGATGAGGCGCTGCCGGCGGCGCTCGACGCTCGTCCTGGCATGCCTCCGCTCGGCTCCCGTGGTGCACGCCTTGGCTGGCATCTGCCGGCGGCATCTCGGGGCCTCCGCATCTGCGCCCTGGGCCCCTCGGGTCGGGGGCGGAGCTGCGCCCTCGGCTCTCATCCGGAGGCGACCTCGCTCGCAGCCGGCCTCGGGTGTCGGGGGCCATCGTCTCGGATGCAGATGACTCCGAGTCGCCGTGCGCGCCTCCGGAGGGCCTCGCTCTCCCGTGGGGGTCTGCTCCCCCACTTCTCCTGCGGCTACGGCTGCGGGCGCTGGGAACGCCTTGACCTTCGTACTCCTCGATGTAAGTTTTTTCGGTCTCGACGTAGATGGGGTCCAGGACCCCACCCCCGGCCTGCTCGTCTCGCGGGATGCCGAGGCTCTTCATCTTGACCTTCAACGTCTCGTGCTCCTCCACGTAGCGCGCCAGGATCTCGCCAAGCTGGCGAGGCTCCGGCGGCAGGGACGGGTCCGTCAGGTCGGCCCCGGGGTATTCCTGCATCAGCACGTCGCTGATCTGCCCGATCCCGTTCAGGTACAAGATGTCCGCATGCTGAAGGTCGTAGCTCTTGCCACCCCTCCGTACGTCGTTGAATTTATTGACGAATCGCCGAGCGGCGTTGCACTTGTGGTCCCCCGCGGCAGGCTACGCCTGGGCGTGCCTCGGCAACCCTGCGCCCCATCTCTTCGGAGGTGGCCCCCGGGTCTTCCTCCGCCTCAGGTGGAGGGGGGGCCTCTGGTGGCGCCTGCGGGCTCTGGGGCTCTGGGGGTGCACTGGCGGCCCTCTGGCCCTCGCGCTCCCGCCGGCGCGCCTCGCGCTCGAGCCGGGCAGCGCGGCGGGCCTGGACCTCGCTGCGCCTGATCTCCAGCTGCCTGACTACTTGTGCAGCGCTCTGCTCCTGGTCGCCGCCTTCGCTCGCTGCGCGAGCGTGCTGCCCCTGAGCTTCGGCGAGCTGTTCCTCCACCCGCATCAAGGCACCTGAGCTCCTCGAGGTACCCCCGCTGGACGGAGGGACTGAGCTTACTCGAACGCCACCCGCTGCTGCAGCCACCTCGCTGAACGTTGGGGCTGGTTGGCGGCCGCTGCCGGCTGCTGAGCTCGCTGCGGCCCCGCTCGGCTCCGCTGCTGCTGCTGCGGCGGCTGCCCTGTCGGCGATCCTGGCCGTGACTCTCCGCTGACCCACCTGGGCTGTAGCACCAGGTGCCGGTTGTTGGTCTCGGTTCCACCAGGGGCTCCAACTGGCCCATTCCTCCGGCGGCTTCAGCGCGGCCCACAGCAGCAACTTCTCGCTGGGGCGCACCGCCTCTTCGTCGTCGAGGGGTGGCCCATGTGCTCCTGCAGTGTCCTCATCTTCCGTGTACTCGAAGAGATACAGCTGGTCTGCGTCGAAGAAGCCCCCGGACAGTGCCTCAGAGACCCTCAGCCTTGCCTTGACCTCTCCAGCCTCGAACGGGCCCCCCTTGAGCAGCACCCACTGGTCTCCCTGCTGCGGGACGAAAACCCGCACTGGGCTGGCTCGCGACGCCTCGTCCTCGGCCTCCCTTGCTTTCTTCTGGCGGCGGTTCTCCTCCTCTTCCTCTTCGGGGCTCTCGTCCCCATCGCCATCGTCATCGCCACCTCCGCCAGATCCGCCCCCTCCGCGAGCAGCAGCTTCGCGTGCTTCACGCTTGCGCGCCTTGTTGCGCTTCCAGCCTCCTCGCTTGCCACCTCGCTTGCCGCCCCGCTTCTCGTCGCCACCACACACGATTATGGTCGGCTCGCCGTCGGTCTCCACCTCCGCCTCGTCCTCACCTTGGCCTTCGCCCTTTGAGCTCCTGCCGTCCTCCTCCGCCGTGTCCCTCTCCAGGTAGTCGTTCTTTGAACGACCGCCTCTCCGGGGGCCCTTTGAGCCCTCGTCAAACTCGACCTCCATTGAGCTTCTCCATATCGGGTGGGGCAGGCAGCAGGTGTTGGCGCTCTGCTTTAGGCTGCCGCACTTCACGCTGTGCTTGCTGATGGCCCCATCCTCGGTACTGTCGCCCTCTCCCGCACAGGCCGGAGGCTGAAAAGGGGGGGGGTTCTTGTTCCAGGGCGTCAGAACGCCCGGCCCGCGCCACCTTGCTCTCCAACTTCTCTTCCAAAGCCCGCGCCTCGGCGTCCATCGCCGCAATCTGTTGTTCCAGCTTCTCTGGGGCGGTGCCGGCAGCCGCTGCCTTCTGCACGGCTGCCCAGGCAGCGCACAGCCGCGGTGCATACTGCCCCGCATGCTGGGTCCTCCGCATGCCCCGTAGTCCCAGTCCGAAGCCGGCGCTTCCCAGCCCCCCTTTCACCGCAGCGCTGAGCTGGGGGGCACCGCTGGGGACGCGTCCTCCACCTTCCAGATTGGGCGGGGCTTGCGTGCCGAGGGCGAAGCGGAGCTCGCCCTCGGGGGTCTTCCCGAAGTAGAGGGCCCACTGGTTCTCAGGCAGAGCGGAGTAGTGCTGCTTGGTGCGGAAGTCGATCCTCGCCCAGTGGAAATTGTCTGGGGCGGCCCGCGCGATGAGCTGGTTCACGCGGATCAGCTTGTCGTCCGGGGGCAGCGTGACGGTGACACCGTCTCTGTCGAGGCCGTAGCACCCGCCGGCCTCGCCCAACTTGGTGCTGAGGTTGATCAATTCGCTGGCCTCGGCCTTGCTGAGCCGCATGCGCGCGTCGAGGTTGTAGGCTTCCACCTGGGCGTCCGTCAGATCGTACGGTAAGCCGTCCTCCAACGTGCGATGCGTGTGCTGGCCTGTGCACCTCCTGGCCAAGATCAAGGCATAGGGGTAGAGCCCGAGTGATGCTAACCACCAGGTCCGCTTCTGATACCGATGCTGTGGTTCATCTGGTGGTGCGAGTCCCCACTCACATGTCTATGGCGAGAACTCGGGCTCCAGTCGTGCGCATCAGGGCTCGCATGCAGGGGCGGTCCCACAGCTTGGGGTACCGCCCATCCCGTGCTGACGACTCGATGAGGAACTCTCGTCCCGCCTCGTAGCCCCGCTTCGCCCCTACGCACGCGAACTCCCCGAACACGTTGCCGTCGATCTCGATGTGCCGCTCCCCGGTTCCATCTGGGCACTCGAAAGTCCTCGTCCCTCCTGCTGCTAGCTGCCAGGGGCAGTGGCTTACGCAGGGTGGGGCGAACTGCAGCACGTTGGCCTCGTCGGGACCGGGAGGCGCACTGAACTCTTGGTACAGGCGCTCACGTACCCGCGGGTCGCCTATGTCGAACTGCGGCCTGGGGTCCTTGCCAAGCAGCGGCTGCCCGAAGTATTCGACAGACTCGCTGGTGGCGACGCCCGCATTCTTCATGGCCTGCGTCCAACGCCCTGCACCAGCAAAAATCTCCCGAGTCCTGAGTCCCCACGCGAACGCGGGCCTCGATCGCAGAGGCTCCAAATCCCCGAGGTCTGGACAATCCACTTCGGTGGGGAGCTCGACCACGGCAGTTGCCCCGCCGGCGGCTCTCCCACGTTGCTGCTGCTGTGCTGCAAGGGCTCTGCAACGCTGGCACGGGGGAGGCTTACTGGCCACCACTGGACCGCCATCCTCCTCCGAGGCGAGGTACGTCTCCCATCCCATGGTGGGGAGCTCCTTGAGGTCCCTTCCGCTCGTGGTCCAGGTGCGGATAAGCTCGTCTGCTACTCGCCTGCCTTCGGCTCCAGGCGGAGGGTGGAGGACACGCATATGCCCGCGATGGATAATCACGTGGCACTCTTGCTTGGGCTCCCCCACTGGGAGGACTGCATCGATATCCAGGTGGCCCCAATGATCTGCTCGCCATACTCTGAGTACCACCTCCTCCAACGCTTCGCACGGGAAGAGGGCGACGCACCGGAAATCTTTGTCGTGGTCGCGACGCACTGCGTCATGAATATGCATCTGGACCTCGGCCTCCCTGGAGGATATCCAGGGTGGGGCATCGGCGAGGCCCGCGGCTGCGTCGGTAGCCTTCTCCAGGAGGTCCCTGCGGATCTCAAGGGCCAGGTCCTTGACCTGCTGGGCGTTGGGTGGAGTCTCCAGCTGCACCCAGAGCTTGGCGGCCGCCAGGTGGAGTGGGAGGCACTGCCGTTCCTCCGAAACACTGGCGGCCACTTGTAATCGCTTCGCGACGCACTCGTCCAAGGGCAGCTGGTCCTGGTAGTCGAGGTAGCGCCAAGTATGGCCTTGCACTGTGACCGAGCCTTGTCCCACTGACTTCTCAGCGTCCCACCGCACTGGTGTTATGATGACGTCAGGGTCAGCCCCCAGGTTGCCAGCCTTCGCCCCGAGGCGGTCCAGAAGTTCGCTAGCCTCGGCGGCCAGGGTGGGCCCGCCTTGGCGCGTCGCTTCAAGGAGCACCTGTTCGACTGAGAGCGCCTCCTCGCGCCCGCGAGCGCAGGCAAGACGTGCCAGGACATGTGACCGCATGTAGTCGCTGGCATGGTTCACGGAGTCGAGCGCCCCGCTCTCCTGGACAGCCTCGAGCAGCTTTCGCTGGGCCAGGGCTCCTTCGTCCGCGCAGACACTTGTCCCAACCAGGGACGGGCTGTCGGCGCGCGGGTCCTCGAGCCAGGTCGCGTCGGGCCCTTGAGCAGCTTCCCGAAGCTCCGACTCCAGCTCGGTGCACTGGACCTCGGCGTACTCGTCGGGCGGTGCCCAGCCTGTCTTAGTGGGTTGGCTCTCCGCTGCCCCCGCACCTGCAGCCAGTTTGCTGTCCGCCTCGGTCTTAGCCTGGGCCCTCAGCTGCGCGATCCTTCCGTTGACCGAAGCTGGGTCGATCTTGGCGGCGTTGCGGAGCCCACCTCGCCTGAGGAGCTGGCACTGCACGGTCCAGTGTACGTCCTTCAGGCCTTTGATGAGCTCGTGCGAGTGTGAGCACCCTTGGGCCCCCTTCTTGCAGCCTATCCAGGTCGAATTGTCCCAGCAGAGCGGCTTGCCCTGCTTGTCGCAGGGCGCATGCCGGACGGACAACTTGATCTCCTGGGCGTTCAGCCGCTTGCCCGCAGGGTACGCGGCCCGTGCGGAGCTGGCTTTCGGCTGGGCCTTGGCCTTAGGCTTCCTCTTGGGGGTGGCTCCAGCTCGTTGTTCTTGAGGCTCCGCGGCTGGCTCATCTCCTTCTCCTCTGACCTCCCCGGCCTTGCCCGGGGCGCCACGCACCCCGTGCATCGAGTCGTTGAGGACGGTCTGGAGGTAGCGCTGCTGCCGCGGGCGCACGACCTCCTGGTAGTAGCCCGTGGGGGACTCGAGGTCGAAGACGCTGGGAAAGACGAACGCTGGGCGTCCGTCCGACCGGGGAGCAAAGGCCACCATCTTGAGATCCTCCTTCCGAGGATTGTCCGTCTGCAACACACGCAGGAGGCCTCGCTTCTTCTCTCGGAGTCGCTCGCACCAGGTCGCCCACAGCTCTTCCCACAACTCGTAGACGAACTTGGGCGGGAAAGCGTGGTCGTCTTTCTCGCACTCCCGCGCGAGAGTCTCCAGGCAATCCAGACGCTCCTTAACATGCTCTCGTCCGAAGACGAGCCCGAAGAACCTGGTCATGTTCTGGGCCTGCCGCTTCCACTGGTCGAAGATCACGGGGGCCCTGGGCCTAGGTTCCAGCTGTGCGTCATGCGGCGCGCTGTACTTGTCGAATGCGACCGTCTTGCATGTCGGGAAGTCCGCCACAGAGGCCGACCACGGGGCCAGGTTGTCCAGGCTGCTGCCGCCGAAGCTGAGCGAGGCGCACGCCATCGCGATCCGATTGGACACTGTCGTGGGCGTCTCGACGGCGAGCATCAGGGCCTTGTTCTGCTCACAGGTCCGGCGCAGAGCGTAGAACAGCTCGCGTCCGAGGACCTCGTCGCAGACCTCCACGGTCAGCTGGCCGCAACCGCGCGCCAGGTAGACGTCCAACTCCTCGGCCCTGCCCAGTGCCGCCACTGTCCCTCGCTGGGCTGCCTCGTCGCCCTGCCGGGCACTGGCAACCCCTTCCAAGGCGTGGAGCATCCTCGCGGTATTCGCGTCTAGCGTTACCCCGGGCTGCACGAGGCCGAACGGGTCGGCGCCCCCACCGTCCTCCCGGGCCCCAGCGGCGTAGCGCGCTGGCGCTGTGGTCAGACCTGGGGGCAGGCCCAAGTCACTGATGTGCTGGTCGTAGCAGAACAGGGCCCCGATGTTCGGAGCCTGTGGACGGACGACCGGGCCCAACCCAGCTGTGGTGGCCGGGAGGCCGGCGTCCCGCGGTCCGAGAGTGAAAGCTGGCGGGGCGGCAGCTGGCGAGAGGGGCGGACGCGCTTCGAACAAGGGCACGCTGTCGGCCTGGGAGGCCGGCGGCCCCTGCGAGCGGCGGCGCTCGGGAGGGAGCTTGAGGAGGCCCTGGAGGCTGCTAGGCGCCGCCTCTGGGGTCTGCGGTCGCGAAGGCACTTGCTGGAGCGCCTCCCAACTGCCGATGTGCCCATCGAACCGTGCAAGTTCCTCTGGCTCGTTCGTCTGCTGCTTGAGGTACTGGGCGTAGCGGATGAGGCTGGCGAGCACCTGCTGGGCTTCTTCGTCGAAGCCGGCGGCCACACTCTGCACCGCTGCTGCGTCGCTCGACCCGCGGGCATTCTCCTCCAAGTAGCAGGCCATCATGTCTCCGCCCTCGTCTCCCTGATGGCTCTCCCCTGATGCTGGTGCTTCGGAGCTAGCTGCCCGCCCGCCCTCGGCTGACGGGGAGCGAGAGCCCCGTCGTGTGGACCCTGAGGGTGGTCTGGGTGAGCTGCTGCGATCGAGCCGCTGCCAGTGGCTGCGCAGCTTGGCGCCCGCCTCAGTGGCCTGCGCCTCGAAGCTCGGGCTGGGCGCCACACCTCCCTCGGGGTGCCACCTGACTAGGTTGACCACCTTCTCCCTGAGTAGCCGCCAGCGAGCCTCGCTGAGTGGCCCAGCTCGCCCGCCTACGGGGAGACCGTGCCACGCCGCCAACTTGTGCCAGACTTTCTCGGGCACGTTGGTCGCCGAGACGCTGATGCCGAGCTCCTCACATCCCAAGAGCGCGTGGTGAAGCATTTCCTCGATGAACCCCGCGGGCAGGCGCCCGGAAGGTCCCGGGGACGGCGCACGGATGACGCCGTCAGGCTTCACGAGAAAGCGGATGGCGATGCCGGACGGGTCTTCCACTTCGAGTGCCAAAGCGCCGTCGAGGTAGTCGGCCACTCCGCTGGCCGCGGCGGCATCAACTGCCCTTCCTCTGAAAATCATCCACTGCGCTCCCTCTGGCCAATGTACTCTCGCCCGTATGATGAAGTGCCGCCCGAGGGGCATGGGTGGCGGAGTAGGCGGCTTGGGGAACTCTGGAACCGGCGGCGCTTCGAAGCGCACGCTCGGTGGCCCAGCCGGCGCCGGGACGGGGTCGCCAGGGCTGGGGGGCGCCTCTGGAGCAGAGGTCGTCGGGGCGGAGCGCTCTGGAGTGCGACTCCGGGCCGGGGTGGCAGCTGCGCGCTCTGGCGCGCGACTCCGCGGGGCTGGGCTCCGCCGAGCCCAGCGCCGCAGTCCCGCGAAGAACCCGACTCCCGTGGGGTTGTCGTGGAGCGCACGAGCTGCATCGCCCCCAAGGTGCTGCAGGCAGAGCGGAACTCCTGAAGCCATGCCCACCGCCTCGCGGAAGCACGTCACCTGAGAGCACTTCTCGCCGTAACGCAGGACCATGTAGATATGCCGGTGATGCTCGCAGAGGCAAGCCGTCGCGCTCCCTTCGCTTGGAAGTGGGAGGTCCGAAGCCCGGCCATCTTCCACCAACAATACAGTAGGGTCACCGCGCGCGGCGTCCCGACAGCCCTCGGGTGCTAGTGGGCGCATCTTGCCCTTGATCATGAGCCCCACCTTCACCGCCTCGCAGGGGTTGTCCTCGGCGTCCACCTCGGACTCGGACTCCTGGTCAAGTAACCTTGCCACTGACCCCTGCACGCCAGGCTCCGCGTCGCCAGTCCTGCGACGGCGGCGTCGCCGGCGGCAGAGGCATGCCCCGCAACGCGAGAGCCACGAGAGGATGTACAGCAGCAGCTTGTAAACGAGGCCCAACCCCCTCCAGAGCCAAACGAAAATTCGGCACGGCGTGAACTTTGAGTAGTCACCGAGGTCCACGATGGCTTCATTGTCAAGAGCGGCGCACTCCTTGCAGTGCAGCTCGTTCTCGCGCCCCTTGCACCCGGCACAGCTGGTGGAACGGCATAGGTGAAGCCAGCGAGGATCCCGCTGCTCCAGCTCGCGCCTGAAACCCTTGTCGCTGACACCCTTCACGGAGTCATACTCAACCCACAATCCTTGGCGATTGATACGCTCTGGAGACCTCATGTTGAGCTTGAGCCGGGCGACCCGGTAGTCAACCCTAATCATGAGGTCGTTCTGGCCGCGCTTGGAGCCCCGGCCCTCCTTGATGCTCTTGCGGTACCAGTCGGTCGCCGGGTCGGCACCCGTAGTTGGCCCGTGCCACACCACGTCGGTGAGTGGTGGCGCCGCCGGCGGGACCAGCTTGTCAAGCTTAGCCTCGCCAGGCGTCCGGCGCCTCGGCCAGGGGCAGCACGCCAGCACCAAGCCACAGGTCCAGGCCGCCCAGCTGCAGGGTGCGAAGAGCGCCCTCAGACTGTGGGCCAAGAGCGCGACCACACCAGTGCCGGCGACGACAACCACGAGCCCGGCAATCAGCAGCCACGCGGAGCCGAACAGGTAGAGGCCCATCTGGTCGGCCATGTACAGCACCCAGCCGCCGTCGGAGCTCAGCCAGCCTCCTGCCTCACCAGTCGAGAAGGCCGACCTGAAACCCCCTACAGCCCGGAAGGTACCCCCACCCATCCCCTCGGCGAACCAGTGCGTGCGGTTGCCGATGTCTTTCCAGCTGATGCCGAAAAGACCCCAACCCCTGATCCAGGAC
>CAUYUJ010016000.1:81063-172572 GCA_963575745.1 Prorocentrum cordatum | reverse complement strand
TCCTCCTCCTCCTCCTCCTCCTCCTCCTCCTGTCCCTCCTCCTCATCCTTTTCCAGTGGCTCTCTCTTGGCTCCCACCAATCAATGATTGAAGGGGCTGCGAAAGGAGGCCCCCATACACCACCGACCACCTCTGCCCCGCACCTGCAGGGCGGAGCCCGAAGGCCAGGACCGCCGTGCAGGCGCAGGGCTGAGGCCCAGGTGTTTGGCTGCCCCCCCGCCGCCGCCCGTAGGCATTGGCCAAAAGGTCCGCCGCCCGCCCACGGTGGGTCACGCAACAAGAGATAATTACGTCATAAGTGCTGCAGCCTGTTCCACCATTCAACCCCCTCGGATTCAGGGTGGGTCGTGGGCCACGGTTTGGAGACATGTTGGCTTTTCGGCCACGGGAGCTTACCTTTCAGCAGCTGGCTCCTCTGCTGCTTATAAACCTTCTGGCACGGGGACCCTAACGCACGAGCCTGACCCGATGTGTAGGCCCCGCGGTCATGCAAAACACTATGGGAAGACCCGTTTCCAAGACTCTGCACACATATACTCTATGGGGAGGGGTCACCTGGAGGTCCCTGAGCTTCATCAGGGACTGGGTCAGGGCCGCACACTTCCCAGGGGCCGATTTGTTAGTAAAACACTTAGCACATCTGACACACCGCCAACGATTCGCATTCCAGAGCATTCGGTGAGCGCGGCTGCTAAGTGGCCTCGGCTCTAAAACTTCAGAGATGCCTCTATCGAGTTTCCCGAACAGCTCTTGGGTTGTCGGGATATCGACCAGAATAGTTGCTACACCTAAGACCACCTCATTCCAACCATCCAGACACACTTCGTAGCGATGGATATGTTCAACAATTATGGGATGTATCTCGGCGCCGTCTTTAGCGTACTCATATGCACGGTCATTCCCTTTTCGATGCTTCAAGGCCTTTCCAGTGAGGTTCTCATCCGCGACAGGACTCTTCACTTTGAAGAGCCGCCGGCATGGAAAGCTGTAAGAACACAGCGCGCGCCAAACTTCTGCCAGCGTGCTCTGACCCGACGCGGCTTGCAGCGGGTCCTTCTCGCCCGGCAACAAGCTCTTACAGTCGATGTGAATGGTGAAGCAAACGGGGCCATCTTCATCATCATCGGGTACGTCACTGAGATGTCTGAGGCACTGGAGGAGACCGTAAGCTTCTGCAAACACTGCCGACTGGGGTAAAAAAGCCTGGAACATTACCGCACACAGCTTTCAGGAAGCTACCTGCCTCGTCAACAGCAATCACTGCCCATCCTCCTCGAGCTACCAACTCATACTTGTCTCCAAAGCAAGATCCATCATAATAAATGAAATCAGAAATCTGAAACTTAAACTCAGCAATCGGCCCATTTGGGCCCGCATATTTGACTTATCCATCCCAAAGCGGTTCAGGAATTGCATCAGGGATCGGAAGCCAGAGATTGCTGAAGAAAACGTCGTTCTCTCCAGCTGCTAATCCTGCTTGCGCCCACTCCATGGGCATGAACTCTTCTCGCTTGCCGCTGAAGTACGGGCAATCGGAAACTCTGTGCCATGCACTGTCCATGGAGCCACCTGCCACCTGCCTGCAGAAAGGACAAAGAGGCCCCACCTGGTACCGCCACCGATGTAGACGGCTGGCCGTAATGTAGCTTCTAGTGAACACCTGTTTTATGATGCGCTTGATATTATTAGACCTTTTGCCGTTCCAGGTGGCCCTAGGAGGATCAGTCCAGAGGCCCCTGGGAAGAATCCCACCAGCCCTCTGGGCGTCTGTGGTTTAGAGCGTTTCCTCTTCCACCCCTCCTTCTTCCCCTTCGGGGAGGGGTTTACCCCTCCCCCCACCCCCTCCCCACTGACCTGGACAGGGGGTTCCGCGGCGCGTTGGAGCGCCCAAGATCGACCCCTGGGAGGGCTAAAATTCGACACCCCCTCACGAGGATCGCGGCTCCTTAGGGGGGGGGCTGTAATTGGGGAACCCCCTTCGTTGATCGATCTCCTCCAAGATGGCTCCGAGGCCCCCCAAGAGGCCCCCAGGATGCCCCCAAGAGACCCCCAAGAGGCCTCAAGAGACCCCCCAGAGGCACCCAAGAAGCGCCCAGGAGGCCCCAAGAAGCGCCCAGGAGGCCCCCAAAGGCCCCAAGATGGCCCCAAGAGGCCCCAAGAGGCCCCAAGAGGCCCCCAGGAGGCCCCAAAGAGGATCCCGAACGGCCCACAGAGGCCCCCCCGAGGCACCCAAGACGCCGAAAAGTCCCTCAGGACGACCCTCTACTCGCCTGGGCGTCGTTTCTGGACGGGCTGGTGGGGATACGCGAAGCGTCTAGAATTTCACCTGCGCGCTCGTGTTCACTAGATTCTAAATGCCTTCGCATACTGGATGCCACGAACCCCTTACCTAGGTCATTGACAAAATAGTTAGCTACTTGGCAATAAGGTGCGGCCGTCAGAATACATGGAGCCCCACTTCTCAAAGTAAAAAATGCCAGGGCCTCTGATGGACAAGGAAGCTTTTTTCAACCAGAGCAGCATATCGCCCACTGGCCCCCAATACCATAAATCCCAGGAGCCCCGCGGTCGACGATCTTGGTATAACTGCGTCGCATTCTGGATGCCTTGACAGCTCCCCAATCGATAAACAATCCCCAGGGCGGCGTTGTTCATCAGAGGCCAACCAATACTCCTCGGCGAAACGTCTGAGCGTTGTTCCTGCATGTCGCAATGGATCCTTGCTCGGTTCCAGTGAAAATACAAAATTCAAATCAGCTCCACAACTAGCTAGCCCAAGAATGCCTGCGGCTTGCGATCGGAGACGACGGACTTCGACAGGGTTCCATCCCACCACCTCCTCGCCGTAGGTAGTGGCTGGTTTCACCCCACAAAACCAAACCTTGGCTCCCTTCTTGGGTGCTTGAGGCTCTTAATATTGTTCAGTCTAGCTTTTTGCTTGTTCCACCGTTCGCGACGCTTTTTTTCTTAACATGCCTCAGCCGATTGTGCTTTCCTGGGCTATAATATACTCCTAGATTTGTGACCGAGATGTCGCATTCGCCCGCGTACTGCACAAGTGTTTCCTGCGCAGCCTTCACCAGCTGCTCACTGGGGCCCGCGATGCAATATCTCTTCAGTGAGAAGGTGAGATTGAAAAGCTGCGAAAGATGGTATATCAGGAACGCGAGCGCCAGCGCCAAGTTGCTGATACATGACCTGATGGTGTCGCCCCTCGAATTCAACGCAAAGCCGCCCACGTGGACTGCCAAACTCGGGAGGGGCCCTTTTCTCAAGATACGCATTGGCTGTTGGAATACAATATAATTTAATCTCAAATGTCGCGGTGCTGCTGCATGCTCCTATACCCTGATGCGGTTGAATAAACTTAGACACGACACCGCCTATGTCGAGCACACGCTCCCACTCGCACGTATGCAGAGAGAAGCGAAGAGCAAACAGGGGAGATTGCCCGTCTATTGCCGCTTGCACTAACTGCGGGTGTTGAACATGTTCGTAGCATTGCGTTAGGTCAGCTAACAGAGATAGTACATATTGCTCTTCACTCACTGCCAAATCTCCTCGGGCCTGCTGCCTCCAGACTGTGTATGTAAGCGATCGGCCCGCCCTCATCGAAAATGCCCCTACATCATAGACGCGATGTTCCCATTCCTTGCAGGCCCTAGAATGTCGCCTGGAAATCATCATGGCCAAACTCTGAAAAAAAATCCAATCGGGCGTCTTCCAGATACAAGCTTCCGAAGCAGGGCTATAATCAGCTTTCGCATCCAGGACGGGGATGAGCCGAGCACCGCCATCAGGCCCATGACCTGGCTGAAAACTAAGAGCGCGCCCTCGCACAACTCGCGATAATGCCGAGGGTAGAAGCCATCTGCTGCTATGGTCGATCGCTGGAAACTTCTGCTTAAGTGTCGGATCTCTTCAGGGGCGGGAGGTGATGGGGTCATCATGCCTTCAGGCCAGACCAACTCCTTCGGCCCCTTGCCCCCCCCCCCCCCCCCCCAGCCTTGCCCCATGTCATCTCCTCCTCCTCCAACTGTCTTGTAGGAGATGAGGTGAGGGAGGAGCCATCGTCCGTGGGCATGAGATCCTGCTTCCGATCCTCAGCCACCTCGGCGTAGGCATGAGCCCACTTTGCCCCTCCAGACAGCGCCCCCGCGCACCAGTCAGCCCACTGCTGGGCCTTCTCCGCCTTCTCTCCCGGCAAGGACAGAGCGGCCTCAAAAAACCACAAGCTGCTGGAAGGCCCAAAAACTATCTGCAATCGCATCGACAAACTGCACGAAGCTAGAGCCCCAGAGCGGCGCCAGAGCAGCGCGGAGGGTTCCCATCCTGAGCTCCAGGCCTCCAGAATGATGAAAGCGAGAAATTGCCCCCCCCCCCCCCCCCCCCCCCCCCCCCCCCCCCGACTCCGTCGATCGATACGTGGCCTTCAGAAGTTTCCAATAATAATCCGGATATTTCATATATCTTCCAGAAACTAACAAACTTCTGATCTCATTACAGCGTCTTCACAACCAATGGAATGCTCTGTACGGGCTTCTCGCTGGGGACCTCTTAGTGCATGAGAGCTCACACAGTGGGACCTCGCACAGCTCATAGGGTTTGCCTCCTTGGAGCCCAGGGGGGCTCGTTTGGCAGGCTCCTTCCAACTCCTTCCAAGCGCTAGAACACCACTCCTCGTAGGCCTCGTCGAGGCCGCTCTGCAGGGTGCTCACCTCGCTGCCGGTGGGGGGCCTGAAGCCACCTGAGACCTCCAGAGGCTGCAACAGAGCGCTGAGCTTCGCATCTAAGTCCTCATACTCGGGCGAGCGCGGTCTGCATCCAATGGGACAATCCACTGGGGGCCGCGCAAAGCTGCGCAGCCGCTGCACACGAATGTCGCCCGCCTTGGCGTTGAGCCGAAGGTAGACTGGCCCGTGCGGAAAGATGTCTGAATCCAGGTCCACTCGAGCCGACTCGACAGTCGGGAGTAGTTGCCTGCCCAAAGAGAAATAACCATAGCATTTCCCAGTGTCAGAACTCATGCACGTGGCCATCGGACTTGGTATGATACCTTGTCCATTCCACTTGTGTGGTGCCAGTCCTTCTCGAAATGCTTGAGGTTCCATCTTGAAATCTGCTGCGCACAAAAAGAGGGGCCCTTGGCGAAGCACATCTCTGCCACGGATTTGTCCCATGAGCACACTCTTAGGGGCCAGCCCCACATTGTCGTGGAAGTAGCCGCAGTAGAGCGAGATAATTCCCAAAGACCTTGACGAAGAAGAAAAAAAAAAAAAAAAAACAAAAACAAAAAAAAAAAAAAAAAAAAAAAAAAAAAAAAAAAAAAAAAAAAAAAAAAAAAAAAAAAAAAAAAAAAAAAAAAAAAAAAAAAACGCGTGAACCAATCGATACTGAACCAATTCGTGACTTATGCTGGGGCCCTGCCAAGCGCCCAGATGAAACTGAACTAGGATGGAGTACCTGCTGATGAGCCGCCCTTGCCCGTGATCTCGCATTGCGGCCAGAATGGCTTCCAGCCCAACTTCCCCATAGACTCTTTTGCCTCCAGCAAACGTTGACCATGTAGCTTGTGTTCTTTAGCGAGTACTACGCGTGCCTCACAACACTTGGTGCAGGCGGCCGCTGACGTCCAGCTGTTAGCATTGACGGTGAGAATCAGCAGCCCCTCGGTGGCATATGCCACCTGCTGAGCGCTAAAGCCGCTGTCCAGACGCCGCTGTCTCCGCAGCCGCAGCGCCCTCTCCGGCAGCCCCACCCTCAGCCCTCGCCCGTTTCTCTGCTGCACCCCCAACTTCATCAGCAGGACGCCTGCCCGCTAGAGACTGCTGCGGCATCGTTGCATCATGCTTCTCACGCGCGCCCGCTGCCTGACGAGCTGCCTGTTCAGCCTCAGCCTCATGCGCACCTGCCGCTTCTGCACCTCGCAGTTCAGCTTGGGCGTGTTCGAGTTCCTCGCGGACTCCAGATGCATTCGTCACCGCCGATACCGCTGCACCTGACGAAGCCAACCCTCCCTGCAAGCGGATATGCTGCGCAAGCTCCTGCATGGGGGTCCACAGCTGCTGCATCAGACAGGGGTGCAAATTGCTGCCGAGAAAATTCATACTATTCAAAAACGCTTGAGCATCCATGCCTGCTCCTCCAGGCCCAAAACTGCGAGATCGCACTCAATGCCATGCCTTTTCCCCGTTGGCATCGGTGTCGGCATGGGAATGCCAGGAGGAGGAAAGCATGGGTCAGCCTGAGGCGCGGGGAACTTCAGGGCCGCCACCTTCTGCCCTAGCTACGTATACAACTGCTTGGCCGATTCCAGATCTGCCAACATCAATGCACGTTTGATCTCCAGGTCCTCCAATGCCTCAGTCTGCTGGTCGATATACTCCTCTTGGGCCTCCAGCTGCTTCTGCGCCTTGCTCAGCTTTGTGAACATTGCCTGATGCAGCTGGGGCTCATGTTTGCCACTGTCGCGGTCAGCCCGCAACTTGCCCAAAATATGGCTGATAGATGCCATGGCCTCCTCCGTATGCTCGAGCGTTGCTCCCTCCTGCTTGGACTCCAGACTCTTCAGCGTGTCTACGGTGCTCTGGAGCTTGAGGGTCTGGGGCTGGCTCTTCGCAGCGGAGGTGGCCTCTTCTCTGTTTTTCTTGCGGCTGCCCTGGTGCTGGTCACCCGCTGGGCTCAACGATGGCTCCGCTTGCCAATGGGCCCCACAGCGCCAGCACCATTGGTGCTGAAGACTCACCTGGGCGCTGCATCCTGCACATGCCCAAGAAAAAGACACAGGCGCCTGCGACACAGACGTCACGGTGGAGGGCTTGTCATTGCCCCTGCCCTTGCCACTCCTCGAGGCCTTGCTCTTGTCCTTGCCGCCAGCACCTCGACCTCCCATAGCGGCTAGGGAGGTTCTGAATGCTTCGATCACACCTGCGGGCAGCAGATATGTGTGTGCAACAATCGTGCGCTGTGCCACCTCGAGCCCTGACCCCACTCCTTGGAAGGGAAATGGCCTTGAGCCAGGGGGGGGGGGGGCTACGGAGCGCTCCTCCTCCTCCTCCTCCTCCTCCTCCTCCTCTCCTCCTCCTCCTCCTCCTCCTCCTCCTCCTCCTCCTCCTCCTCCTCCTCTCCTCCTCCTCCTCCTCCTCCTCCTCCTCCTCCTCCTACTCCTCCTCCTCCCCCCCCCCCCTCCTCCTCCTCCTCCTCCTCCTCCTCCTCCTCCTCCCTCCTCCTCCTCTCCTCTTCCTCCTCCTCCTCCTCCTCCTCCTCCTCCTCCTCCTCCCTTCCTCCTCCGCCTCATCTCCTCCTCTCCTGCTCCTGATCATCATCATCATCATCATCATCCTCATCATCATCATCATCATCATCATCAATCATCATCATCATCATCATCATCATCATCAATCATCATCATCATCATCATCATCATCATCATCATCATCATCATCATCATCATCTCATCATCATCATCATCATCATCATCATCATCATCATCATCATCATCATCATCATCATCATCATCATCATCATCATCAGCATCATCGTCATCATCATCATCAGCATCAGCATCATCATCATCATCATCATCATCATCATCATCATCATCATCATAATAATCATCATCATCATCCTCATCCTCATCCTCATCATCATCATCATCAGCAGCATCATCAGCATCATCATCAGCATCATCAACATCAGCATCATCATCAGCATCATCAAAATCATCATCAGCATCATCAGCAGCATCATCATCATCATCATCATCATCATCAGCGTCATCATCATCATCCTCATCAGCGGAAGCAGCATCATCATCAGCATAATCATCAGCGTCATCATCAGCAGCCGCAGCAGCATCAGCATCAGCACCAGCATCATCCGCATCATCATCATCATCATCATCATCATCATCATCATCAGCATCATCATCATCATCGTCATCAGCATCATCATCAGCAGCATCAGCATCATCTCAACATCATCATCATAATCAGAAGCATCGTCATCAGCATCATCAGCAGCTTCATCATCAGCATTATCATCAGCAGCAGCAGCAGCATCAGCATCATCGGCAGCAGCATCGTCCTCATCCTCATCCTCATCATCAGCGCCATCATAAGCAGCATCAGCATCAGCATCAGCACCAGCATCAGTATCGTCATCAACAGCATCATCAGCAGCAGCAGCATCATCATCGTCATCGTCATCGTCATCAACATCCCCAGCATCATCATCATCATCATCATCATCATCATCATCATCAGCATCATCATCATCACCAGCATCATCATCATCATCACCATCAGCATCATTGTCGTCATCATCATCCGCATCATTATCCTCCTCATATTCCTCCTCCTCATCATCATCGTCACCAGCACCATCATCAGCATCAGCATCATCCGCATCATCAGCATCATCGGCATCAGCATCATCACGGTCACCATCATCAGAATCATCATCATCATCATCATCCTCATCATCAGCATCACCATCATCATCAGTATCATCATCATCATCATCATCATCACCATCATCATCAGCATCATCATCACCAGCATCATCATCATCATCGAAACCACCACCATCATCATCAACAGCAGCATCATCTATCCTCATCATCAACACCACCACCATCATCAGCATCAGCATAATCAGCCTGCTTGTCCATGTTCGGCTCCGCCTCCTCCCCCTCCTCCTCCTCCTCATACCCCTCCTCCTCTTCCTCTTTCTCCCCCTTCTCCTCCCCATCCTCCTCCTCCTCTGCCTTCTCATCCCCCTCCTGCTCCTCAGCCTCATCAACATCGTCAGCATCAGCATCCACATCAGCATCAACATCAGCATCAGCATCACCACAAGCATTATCTTCATCATCATCCTCATCCTCGCCATCATCAGCATCAGCATCATCAGCATCATCACCACCACCACCAATATCATCGTTGTCATCATGATGAACATCACCATCATCATCATCCTCAGCATCAGCATCCTCATCAGCCTCATCCTCATCAGCTACAGAATCAGCACCAGCATTGTCACCAGCAGCCTTTTCGTCAACATCAGCATCATCAGCATCAACATCAGCATCAGCAGCAGCATCATCAGCATCAGCAGTTTCATCATCAGCATCGCCATCGTCGTCGGTAGCATCATCATCAGCACCATCATCACCACCATCAACATCGACATCATCCATCATCATCAGCAGCATCAGCATCCCCATCTTCCTCCTCATCCTCATCCTCCTCCTCATCAGCATCATCATCATCCGCAGCCTTATCCTCCTCCTCCTCACCATCATCGTCACCAGCATCATCATCAGCATCAGCATCATCCGCATCATCGACATCAGCATCATCACGATCACCATCATCATCAGTATCATCAGCACCATCAGTATTATCATTATTAGCATCAAAGTCATCACCATACTATCATCGTCAGCATCATCATCAGCATCATCATACTAAGCCTATTTGTCAATTTTCTTATCTGCCTCCTCCTCCTCCTCCTCCCCTTCCTCCTCCTCCTCTGCCTCCTGCTCCTACTCCTCTTCCTCATCCTCCTCCTCATCATCATCATGGCCCCTGGGCTGGGAAAACATCAGCGACGGAGCCGTTGCGTGCTGCCTGTATATCAGGCGGCAACCGTTAAAGAGAAACAGACCTAAGCACACACGCCTGCAACGTAAACCCGCATGCGCACAAGTGGAATAAAGGCAGGGCCACGGAGAAAACAGGGAAAGTCTAGGGCCCGTGGGGGTCTGGAGCACGCGCGCTCCTGGCAGCGGGGGCAGGGTGAACGAGGTGCTCAATACCGACAGATGCGATCAACGGTAGAACCGTAAGTAACTCGATCGGGGAAGGAGGAAGGTCGAAATGCTGGCCGAAATACTGAGCGGGCGGCAAGTAAAGTATAGCTGGCATTGAGGCGACAATGCTGAAGTGTCGGGTTCACGGGGAACTGTTGGTGAGACCCCGTCTACTAGCAAGCCCATAGTACGAGTGTCATGTGGGAAGTTATTAAACTGTTGGGCTGGACAGCCTCCTGTCTGAACTGCATGCCCACGCCCTCCACCTCCGCCTCCGATCCAGTCCCTCCTCCCCTAGCGCCATACCGTCATGCGAAGCACAGTTAAGGCTGACATCCGTAGACTCATAAACTGGAGATGCGGTAGAGTCAAAATGTTGGTGGATGTGGAGGGGGGGTGAGGGAAGTACTAGTGGATGCTGCTGCTGCTTCTGAGCTGATGGTACTGAAGGGCAGACTGGACGCTGACTGGGCAATAGGTCGGCAGACTGGGCACTGCGTTGGCAGCTTCTGAAAGTCAGGGTGGTGGTACAATATGAAAGATGAAAAGGCCAGCTGTGAGCCACCGTCCCTTCCAAATATGCTCCAACATCCAACCCAGACCCTAGGACAGAGCCGTGCTAAGGCCGCTGGGAAGGTAATTAGACCATAGCAGCGGGCGGTATGGTACAAACTGGAAAAGATGGGGCGGGGACCTGGGGTGAGGACGATTGTGCTGGACGGAATGGTGCGGGCAACATGATGGCAGCATGGAGCTACTCGGCAGGCCACAGTGGGAGGCATGTAGTCTTACCGACTGCTGAAGGTCAACATGGCCACTGTATCATGGCGTGGGGCTAACCTAAAGTGGGTTGTCACGAAACGTGTGAGGGGTGTACCGATGTGGAACCGAGTACGCGTGCGGGCCCTGCCACTGGGGCCTTCGGTGGAGCTCCCTATGGGGACGCGAAACGCGTAAGGGGCATGCCGAAATGGGCTGCAGAGTACGCATGCGGGCCCTGTCACTGGGGCCTTCGGTGGAGCTCAGTATTGGGCCACGAAACGTGTAAGGGGTTTGCCGAAATCGACCCGGATACGCCTGCAGGCCCTGCCACTAGTGCCTTCGGTGGAGCTCCCTATGGGGCCACGAAACGCGTGAGGGGTCTGCCAATATGGACCCAAGTACGCAGGCTGGCCCTGCCACTGGGGCCTCCAGTGGAGCTCCCTAAGGGGCCGCGAAACGTGTGAAATGTGTGTGTGTATGCTGAACTGGACCCGAGTACGCGTGCGGGCCCTGCCACTGGGGCCTTCGGTGGAGCTCCATATGGGGCCACGAAACGTGTGGGTCAGGAAGAGAGGAGGGAGGAGGAGGGGAGGAGGAGGAGGAGGAGGAGGAGGAGGAGGAGGAGGTTGGGCGCGGCGCTGCGAATGAAAACCGAGGGCCCAACACACAGGAGAGTTGGGTCTAATAGTAATAATGAAAATGGTAGCATTCATGATCATCAGCATCATCATCATCAGCAGCAGCATCAGCATCATCAGCATCAGCATCAGCATCATCAACATCATCGCCATCAGCATCATCATCATCCTCATCGTCGTCGTCATCATCAGCACCATCATCACCAGCAGCATCACAGACATCGTCATCATCAGCAGCATCGTCATCATCGGCAGCACAGCATCATCATCACCAGCAGCATAAGCATCAATGATATCATCGTCACCAGCAACATCAGCATCAATCATCACCAGCATCGTCATCATCATAACCATCATCATAATCATCAGCATCGTTAACAGCAGCATCATCAGCAGCAGCATCAGCATGAGTACCAGCATCATAAGCATCAACACCATCACCATGATCATATACATCAGCATCCTCATTCACATGACCGTCGTCATCCAACATCGTCATGATCAGCATCATCGCCACCAGCAGGATCAGCATCATAATCACCGACATCATCATAATCATCATCAGCATCAGCATCAGCATCATCAGACTCATCAAACTCATCATCATCATCATCATCAGCAGCAGCATCATCATCGTCATTGCCAGCAGCATCAGCATCAGCATCAGCATCAGCATCAGCACGAGCATAATCCTAATCATCATCATCGTCACCACCATGAAGCAGTGCCATCCTCGTCAGTATCAGCCTCAGCATCATCAGCATGAGCATCAACATCATCTTCAACAGCAGCATCTCCTTTTCCCCTCCTCCTCCTCCTCATCATCATCATCGCCCTTCTTCCCCGCCGACCTTGTGGGTGCAAGGGAACTCCAAACACAGTCGTCCTCTCTCGTCTTCCTCCTTATCCTCCTCCTCCGCCTCCCTTCCTCGCCCACCGACCTTGTGAATGCAAGGAGAGTATGAAGACACTACTCCTCCCTCTTCCCCCTCCTCCTCCTCCTTGTCATCCTCTTGCGGTTCCTTCATTTTCTCCTCCTCCTGCTCTTCCTCTTCCGCCTCCTCTTCTTCTTTCTCCTCCTTATCCTCCTCCTCTTCGTCCGCCTCCTTCTCCTCGTATTCCTCTTCATAGTCCTCCTCCTTGTCCTTCTCGTCCTCCTTCTCCTCCTTCCCGTCCTCCTCCTCAGATTCCGAATCCCCTTCCTTCACCTCCATATGTTCCTCCGTCCGTTCCTCCTTTTCCATATCCTCTCCTGTCGCACCCCCAATCGTGTCGGTACCGCGGGCCGAGCGTTGTGCCGAAAACCCCCGCACCACGAGTGATCTTGAAGCTTGGCATTCGTAACCGCGTCAAACATGGAGGGCAGATCTTGTTGCGGCTCTCGCCTCAGCGCCGCGCACGTTCGTCAGGGATGGGAGGCGGGTCGTGATCAAAATGTGGTTATCGCCTTCAGGCTGCGCACCTTCGCTTTGAAGTTCGCAACTGTGTACAACAGCGTCGAGGATGGAGGGCGGGCGGCTTTCACAGCATGGACCTCGCATTAGCACCGCGTGGACTCGCCTTCAGAAAGTGCAACAGCTTTAAGAATGGAGGATGGTCCCTTTTCAACATGTAGTGTTCGCATTCGCGCCGCGCACATTCGTCTTAAACATCCCCGCACTTACAAGGACTCTCTTTATCCCAGCAATGGTTCTCTGCCACGGAATCATTCTCAGGACGCGCCCGTCACTTGGACGCGCGGCTTGAAGTCCCACGAATGGTGCCCTGGCAACAGGCAACTTTCATATTGCAAGGACGCAACAGTCACGTTGGTCACCTTGATTCGCGGCATTGAACTCCAAAAAGTGGCGCTCTGGTACGATTGGGGCGTCACAGAAGGTTGTATTCCGATGGACCACTTCCGGCATATATATATATACATATACATATACATATATACATATATAACAGTTATGAGGAGCTTCGGAGAGGCAGTTTGGAGGGAGGGTGAATGACACCATCGTTGATACGCGCTGGGTTTACACTGATCCTGTACCTCCTCCGCCTCATCTTCTTCCTCCTTCTCGTGATCGTCCTCCTCCTCCTCTTCCTCCTCCCGTCGTCCTCCTCCTCATCCGACGCCTCCGCCTCCGCCTCATCCGCCTCCTCCCCATCATCCTCCTCATCATGTTCCTCCTCCTCCTCTCCTCATCCTGTTCCTCCTCCTCCTCCTACTCCGTTTATTCCTCCTCCTCCTCCGCCCCCATCTTCTTCTTCTCTGTATCATCATTATTCTTTGTATTGTCACTATTATTATTAGTATTAGTGTTAGTACTACTATCAGTATTAGCGCTCGTAATAGTATTATTCCTGTTCGCCATACTCCTGCTATAGTTCGTAACGTTATGTTCATTAGTCTCATCGTCGGATTCTTGGTATGAGTGCCACTATAATACATAGTAGTACTACTAGCACTCGTAGTGCGAGTACTAGAGTTAGTACTTGCACTACTAGCACAAATGGTATTGTTCCTGGTGTTGTTAGCATTCGCATCAGTACTCGTAGTATTAGTCTGATGTTGCTTCTGAATGTTGGTAACATTATCCGTATTCGCAGCCTTAGTAATAACAACGTCAGCATTATTATGTGTATTATGATTCGCGTTCGCATTACTAATATCAATGGCATGTACGTGCGTAGTGGTATGCCTGGTGATGTCATTATTCGTATTGAAGCTGTGAAGAATAGCTGTTTTGATACTAGTGTTTTCTTAGTTTTGATACGTTCCATTGGTGCTAGTGCTGTTAGTGTTACTAGTAGTAGTGTTACGTATGCGTGTGGTTATTCGTCGTCGTCCTCATCCTCCTGTTTCTCCTCCTCGTCTTAATCCGCCTCCTCATCCTCCTCATCCTCATCCTGCTCCTGCTCCTTCTCCTCCTCCTCGCCCTCCTCCCTCTCCTCCCGTCCTCCTCCTCTATCTCCTCTTCCTCCTCCTCCTCCTCGTTCCTCCTCAACCTCCTCCTCCTCCTGCTCGTGCTCCTGCTCCTGCTCCTGCTCCTGTTCCTCCTCATCATCCTCTTCTTCCTCCTCCTCCTCCTCCTCCTCCTCCTCCCTCTCCTCCTCCTCCTCTTCTTCATCTTCCGCCTCTTTCTCCTCCAACGTTTCCTCTTCCTCCACCCCACATTCCTCCTCCTCCTCATCCTCCCCTCCTCCTCCTACTCCTCTCTCACCTCCTCCTCCTCCCTCCTCCTCTCGTCTCCTCCCTCCTCCTCCTCGGCTCCTGCTCGTGCTACTCCTCCTCCTCCTCCTCCTCCTCCTCCTCATCCTCCTCCTGTTCGTCCTCTTCCTCCTTCTCCTCCACAACTTCCTCCTTCTCCTCCCCCTCCTCCTCCTCATCCCTCCGTCTCCTCCTCCTCCTCATCCTCCTCCTGCTCCTGCTGATCCTGCTCTTGCTCCTCCTGTTCCTCCTCCTCCTCCTCCTCCTTTTCGCAGTCCTCCTCCTCCTCCTCCTCCTCCCCTCCTCCTCCTCCTCCTCCTCCGCCTCCTCCTCCTCCTTTTTACCTAACAGCTTTTGCTGATAGGTTTCTAGTGGTCTCAAAAGAGAGCAGCAGATGACTCCACAGGGGGGTCGGGGCGGGACCCGGGGGGCTGCCGCCGCAGCCGAAATCACTTGGGACATCCTCGCAAAATCGCTCTTGGTGCTCCCAGAACTCCATTCCCGGGCCACATTTTGGATGCCCGGAGCCAACTGTAGGCCACTTCGTGCTCTTCGACTTCCCAGAACTCCATTCCCGGGCCACATTTTGGATGCCCGGAGCCAACTGTAGGCCACTTCGTGCTCTTCGATTCCCAGAACTCCATTCCCTGGGCCACATTTTGGATGCCCGGAGCCAACTGTAGGCCACTTCGTGCTCTTCAAGTTCCCAGAACTCCATTCCTGGGCATGATTTTGAATGCCCGGAGCCAACTGTAGGCCACTTCGTGTTCTTCTAGTTCCCAGAACTCCATTCCTGGGCCACATTTTGAATGCTGAGGCAGGCTGATGCTGCGGCCGAGGCAGGCTGAGGCTGAGGCAGGCTGAGGCTGAGGCCGAGGCTGAAGGCAGACTGAGGCTGAGGCTGAAGCAGACTGAGGCTGAGGCTGAGGCAGGCTGAGGCTGAGGCTGAGGCAGGCTGATGCTGAGGCAGGCTGAGGCTGAGGCTGAGGCTGATGCAGGCTGAGGCTGAGGCAGGCTGAGGCTGAGGCCGAGGCTGAAGGCAGACTGAGGCTGAGGCTGAAGCAGGCTGAGGCTGAGGCTGAGGCAGGCTGAGGCTGAGGCAGGCTGAGGCTGAGGCTGAGGCAGGCTGAGGCTGAGGCTGTGACTGCGACTGCCGTTGCCGCTGCGACTGTCATCGCGAATGCGACTACGACTGCGAGAACAGCAGAATTCTACAACTGGATTTTCATCTGAATCTTAAGGGGAATGCTTTCAGATATGCTTCTACACATCGCTGTTAGGTTGCTTTGCCGGGATAATCCTCTTCCTCCACCCCCCTTCCTTCTCCTTATCCTCGTCCTCTCCTCCTGCTACTCCTCCTCCTCCTCCTCCTCCTCCTCCTCCTCTCTCACATCATCATCATCATCATCATCATCATCATCATCATCATCATCATCATCATCATCATCATCATCATCATCATCATCATCATCATCATCATCATCATCATCATCATCACCATCATCATCATCATCATCATCATCATCATCATCATCATCATCATCATCATCATCATCATCATCATCATCATCATCATCATCATCGCATCATCATCATCATCATCATCATCATCATCATCATCATCATCATCATCATCATCATCATCATCATCGTGATCATCAGCATCATCATCATCATCATCATCATCATCATCATCATCATCATCATCATCATCATCATCGTCATCATCATCATCATCATCATCATCATCATCATCATCATCATCATCATGTGATCATCATCATCATCAGCATCATAATCATCATCATCATCAGTTATCATCATCAGCATCATCATCATCATCATCGTCGTCATCGTCATCGTCATCGTCGCCATCATCATCATCATCATCATCATCATCATCATCATCATCATCATCATCCTCATCCTCATCATCATCATCATCATCATCATCATCATCATCATCATCGTGATCATCAGCATCATCATCATCAGTATCATAATCGTGATCATCATCATCAGCATCCTAATAATCGTTATCATCAGCATCATCATCATCATCATCGTCATCGTCATCGTTATCGTCGTCATCATCATCATCATCATCATCATAATCATCGTGATCATCATCATCATCATCATCATCATCATCATCATCAGCAGCAGCATCATCATCAGCATCATCATCATCATCAGCATCATCAGCATCAGCATCAGCATCATCATAATCATCATCATCATCCAGTTATCGCTCATCGTCATCATGAATCATCGTCGTCATCATCATCATCATCATCATCATAATCATCGTGATCATCATCATCATCATCATCATCATCTTCATCATCAGCAGCAGCATCATCATCAGCATCATCATCATCATCAGCATCATCAGCATCAGCATCAGCATCATCATAATCCGCCGGCCCCCTTGCGGGGCCATCAGGCTGCGAGGGTTAGGCTTGCTGCTCCCTGCACCAGTTCCAGTTTCCAGTTTCCATTTTTACCTAACAGCTCTTGCTGATAGGTTTCTAGTGGACTCAAAAGAGAGCATCATGACTCCTCAGGGGGGTCTGGGCGGGACCCGGGGAGGCTGCCGCCGAAGCCGAAATCGCTTGGGACATCCTCGCTAAATCGCTCTTGGTGCTCCCAGAACTCCATTCCCGGGCCACATTTTGGATGCCCGGAGCCAACTGTAGGCCACTTCGTGCTCTTCGACTTCCCAGAACTCCATTCCCGGGCCACATTTTGGATGCCCGGAGCCAACTGTAGGCCACTTCGTGCTCTTCGATTTCCCAGAACTCCATTCCCGGGCCACATTTTGGATGCCCGGAGCCAACTGTAGGCCACTTCGTGCTCTTCAAGTTCCCAGAACTCCATTCCTGGGCATGATTTTGAATGCCCGGAGCCAACTGTAGGCCACTTCGTGTTCTTCTAGTTCCCAGAACTCCATTCCTGGGCCACATTTTGAATGCTGAGGCAGGCTGATGCTGCGGCCGAGGCAGGCTGAGGCTGAGGCAGGCTGAGGCTGAGGCCGAGGCTGAAGGCAGACTGAGGCTGAGGCTGAAGCAGGCTGAGAATGAGGCTGAGGCAGGCTGAGGCTGAGGCTGAAGCAGGCTGATGCTGAGGCAGGCTGAGGCTGAGGCTGAGGCTGATGCAGGCTGAGGCTGAGGCAGGCTGAGGCTGAGGCCGAGGCTGAAGGCAGACTGAGGCTGAGGCTGAAGCAGGCTGAGGCTGAGGCTGAGGCAGGCTGAGGCTGAGGCTGAGGCTGAGGCAGGCTGAGGCTGAGGCTGTGACTGCGACTGCCGTTGCCGCTGCGACTGTCATCGCGAATGCGACTACGACTGCGAGAACAGCAGAATTCTACAACTGGATCTTCATCTGAATCTTAAGGGGAATGCTTTCAGATATGCTTCTACACATCGCTGTTAGGTTGCTTTGCCGGGATAATTACAATACTACTTTCTGCTTCCTACTGTAAATTGTTACTGTCCGCGCGAGGGGGGGAGCCGAAAACCACCCTGTTTAGCGTCCCCCGGGAGGGTTCTCAGAATTCCTGGCGGGGTAAAAATGAACACCCCTCACGCAGATTGGCGGGGTCAGGGTCCAAAAACACAAGGGATTTGCCACATTTCTGAAATTCGGTGGCACCCCTCACGCAGACCGGCGGGGTCAGGGTTCAAAAGCATTTGGAATTTGCCACATTTCTGAAATTCGGTTGCACCCCTCACGCAGATCGGCGAGGTCAGGGTCCAAAAACACAAAGGATTTGCCACATGTCTGAATTCGGCGGCACCCCTTCACGCAGATCGGCGGGGTCAGGGTCCAAAAACACATGGGATTTGCCACATTTCTGAAATTCGGTGGCACCCCTCACGCAGATCGGTGGGGTCAAGGTCCAAAACACAAAGGATATGCTACATTTCTGAAATGTCCTGGCACCTCTCACGCAGATCGGCGGGGTCAGGGTCCAAAAACACAACGGTTTTGCTACATTTCTGAAATGTCCTGACACCTCTCACGCAGATCGGCGGGGTCAGGGTCCAAAAACACAAAGGATTTGCCACATTTCTGAAATTCGGTGGCACCCCTCATGCAGATCGGCGGGGTCAGGGTCCAAAAACACATGGGATTTGGAACATTTCTGAAATTCCGTGGCACCCCTCACGCAGATCGGCGGGGTCAGGGTCCAAAAACACAAAGGATTTGCCATATTTCTGAAATTCGGTGGCACCCCTCACACAGATCGGCGGGGTCAGGGTCCAAAAACAACTGGGATTTGGAACATTTCTGAAATTCGGTGGCACCCCTCGCGCAGATCCGTAGGGTCAGGGTCAAAAAACACAAAGGATTTGCCACATGTCTGAAATTCGGCGGCACCCCTCACGCAGATCGGCGGGGTCAGGGTCCAAAACACAAAGGATTTGCCACATTTCTGAAATTCGGTGGCACCCCTCACGCAGATCGGCGGGGTCAGGGTCCAAAAACACATGGGATTTGAAACATTTCTGAAATTCGGTGGCACCCCTCACGCAGATCCGCAGGGTCAGGGTCCAAAAACAGAAGGGACTTGCCACATGTCTGTTATTCGGCGGCACCCCTCACGCAGATCGGCAGGGTCAGGGTCGAAAACAAATAGGTCCCGACACTGCTTCACGGCAAAACCAAAGCCTCATGACTTCGCTCATCCATGGCCCATTATCCGAGAGAGGGGGCCAGCGGCAGGGGGCGAAGCCTTTACGGATCATCATCATCATCATCATCATCATCATCATCATCATCATCATCATCATCATCATCATCAGCAGCAGCAGCAGCAGCAGCAGCAGCTGCTCTTGCTCCTCCTCCTCCTCCTCCTCCACCTCCTCCTCCTTTTCCTTTTCGTCCTGCTCCTCCTCCTTCTCCTCCTCCTCCTCCTCCTTTTCGTCCACCTCATTCCTTTCCTCCTTATCCGCGCTTGCCCCGCGCACAGGCGCCGCCGCCCCACCGACGGCGAACGACGGTTGCGCAGCGGCCGCTCGGACCGCCCGCGCCGCCTGGCGAGGGGCAGGCCATGGTCAGCTGGGGGCCTCCGGCGGTGCGAGGCGCGCAGCGATTTTACGCCGCGGCACACACCACATTCGAAACGAAGGCACTTACACGCGACCTTACTCGGGATGTTTTCGCGTGAATGACGGTGCGGACGGCCCTGCTTGTCTGACTTGGTCAAATGAGCGGCGAGACAAATCAACAACACAAACAAGTATCCTGGCGAAGGGCACAACCGTAGAAAGCTGCGGGTACCCCGAAGCAACTGAGCACAAGCTGAGGGGCGAGCCGACATGGAGCGGGTGCGCAATGCTGACCCTGCCACTCGAGCATTGGGTGGAGCTCCCTGCAGGGCCAGGCAACGTGCGAAGGGTGTGCTGAAACGGGCGCGGGTACGTCATGCGGACCCTGCCGCTGGGGCCTTCGGTGGAACTCCCGATGGGGCCACGAAACATGCGAGGGGTGTGCTGAAACCGGCGCGGGTACGCCACGCGGACCCTACCACTGGGACTTTCGGCGGAGCTCCCTGTGAGGCCACGAAACGCGCGAGGGGTGTGCCGAATAAGGCGCGGGTACGCCATGCAAACCGTGCCGCTGGGGCCTTCGATGGACCTCCCTTCGGGGCCACGCAACGTGCGAACGGTGTGCCGCCTCGGGCGCAGGCGCGCCATGCGGACCCTGCCAGCGGGGCCTCTGGTGGAGCACCCTATGTGGCCACGGAACGCGCGAGGGTGTGCTGAACTGGGTGCAAGTACGCCATGTGGACCCTGCCGCTGGGGCCTTCGATGGAACTCCCTCAGGAGGCCACGAAACATGCGAAGTGGGTGTGACGAACCGAACGCAGGTACGCCATGCGGACCCTACCGCTGGGGCCTTCGGCGGGGCTCACTTATGGGGCCACGAACGGTGTGAGGGGTGTGCCGAATCGGGCGCGGGTGCGCCATGCGGACCCTGCCGTTTGGGCCTTCGGGGGAACTCCCTTCGGGGCGACGAAACGTGCGAGGGATGCGCCGAATCGGGCGCGGGTACGCCATGCGGACCCTACCACTGGAGCTTTCGGTGGAGCTCCCGTCGGGGTCACGAAACGTGCGAGAGGCGTGCCGAACAGGATGCGGGCATGCCACACGGAGCCTGCCGCTGGGGCGACGCGGGTGCGGGCACGCCGTGCGGACACTGCCGATGGGGCCTTCGGTGGAGCCCCCTATCGGGCCACGAAACGTGTGCGGGGTGCGATGAACCCAGTGCGGGCGCGTCACGCGGGCCCTGCCGCCGGGGCTTTCAGTGGAGTCCCCTACGGGGCCACGAAACGTGTGAGGGGTGTGCCGAATAGGGCGCGCGTACGCCTCGCGGGCCCTGCAGCCGGGGCCTTCGGTGGAGCCCCCATATGGCGTCACGAAACGTGTGAAGGGTGCGCCGAATCGGGCGCGGGCACGCCATGTGGACCCTGCCGCTGGGTCAGGGGAGGCCCCTCATGGGGCCACAGGCGCGTGTCAGGGGTGAGCCGAACGGGGCGCGGGCACGCCAAGCGGACCCTACTGCTGGGGCCTGCGGTGAACCTCCTTATGGGGCCACAGAACGTGCGAGCGGTATGCCGAATCGGGCGCGGTTGCGCCATGCGGACCCTGCCACTGGGGATTTCGGTGAAGTTCGCCGCGGGGTCACGGGATCTGCGATGGGCGTGCCGGATCGGGCGCCGGCACGCACGATGGCAATGAGATGAGGGTATATGCAAGGCAGAAGCAGGGGTGGGACGAGGTAGGAGCGGGAGGAGGAGGAGGGGGAGGACGACGGTGACGATGATGAGGACGAGAACGAGGACGAGGAGGAGGAGGAGGAGGAGGAGGAGGAGGAGGAGGAAGAGGAAGAGAAGGAGGAAGAGGACAGAAGGGACGCGGGGCGCTGTATCTTCAACACGAGGAGACAACACCGCGGGATGGTTGCTCCGCCTCGTCCCTCAGCGTACGCGGGACGATTCGATCGAAAGTGCTACCGGTCGCGCTTGGCCGCTCTCTTGAGGTCTTTATTCTGCTTCCACGATATCTTCTTCTGCTCCAGCTGCACGAAGACTTTTTTTTGCTGCCCTTAGGAAGCTCCACCGAAGGCCCAATGGGCAGTCATGGTGTATGATGCTGTACAACTCCGGACCTGCGAGCCGTGGCTCCTGACCCAGGCCGGAGTAGAAGTGAATGAAAACGGCGTGGCGTTGCCGCTCCTGGCCGCCTTCGCGGCGCCATGCGCGTCGGAATCACGACGGGCCAGGACGCCCTGTAACGAGGAGGAGGAGGAGGAGGAGGAGGAGGAGGAGGAGGGGGAGGAGGAGGAGGTGGGGAAGCAATCCAAAACACCTGGCGCGGCGCAGGCCAACCTGCCGTAGGCGAGCCGGTGCGCGCAGCCATGGAATCGAGACACTTGCAAAACGGCATAGTTTTACAGCTATGTGGTCACAAGCTCCGTGACTGAACACGGAAACTTGACATTCCCCGAGCACGAGGAGGAAAGACTGCACCGGCCGCTTCGCGCCAGCACGCGGCCTCCGGGCCCAGGAGAGGAGGGCGGACAGGGAAGAGGAGGAAGGAGGAGGGGGAGGGAGCCTCGAGGGAGGAGGGGCAGCAAGCAGGCAGGCAAGCAGGGGGCACCGGGGGGAGCACGGCCGCGGGGCGTGAGCCACCAGACCCCGCTGGTTAGGCGCGCGTGCTCGGGTGGGGGCGGACGGGGGCGGTGGGAAGGGGGGGCCCGCGCCCGCGGGGGTGGGCTGGCCGGCGGCCGGCGCCTTAGTCGCCACCCCCGCCAGGCCAGCAGGCCCTGACGCGGGCGGCCGCCCGCCGGCACAGCGCCACGCCAGCCGCGCTGGCCAGGCGGCGGCACCGCCACGCCCCGTCCGAGCATCCCCTCCGCCAGGCAAGGCGGGTCGCGAGTGCACGGAGGATGGACGTCGTCCGGGGGTGGGGCCGCCCGTAGGCTGACCAGACTAAGGGTTGGTACAGGATGTTCTGGCGGTCCAGAACATCGCTGTAAGGGGCGTAGTACGCCGTCTTGCGCTCGTACATGCTGGAGACGCAGTCGGGGCCGGCGTTGCACGCGTCGGGAGAGGCGATCCCGATGTCGAGCGCCGTGAGCCCGCGCCCCAGCGCCCCCGTGAGTACGTCCGCGGGCCGCAGGCGGGTGCCTGGGATGAGGTTCTGCGCCTCGAGCTCGGTGGCGGGGTCGCAACTCCTGGCGGCCTCGTGCACTTCCGTGCCAGCGCGTGGTGGCCCTTCGTAGCCTCGGCTCTGCTGCAGCAGGGGGAGCGCGAGCCCGCGGAGTCGAGCAGCTCAGCGCCGCAGAGGTGACAGGGCGTGGGCTCGCTGGGGCCGGCGGCGCCGAGGCGCAGGCGGAGCCCTTCCACGAAGTCCTGCTGGTCGAGGAGGGGCCCCTTGTGTCGGCTCAGAGCCCAAAGCCACTCGTGGTTGGTGTCGGGGTGGCTGGAGTCCTCCAAGCGGCGCAGCGCTGGGTCGTTGCCGGCCTGCGCGCGGCGCTCGCGAAGCTCCAGGCGCGCCTGCGTGTCGAGGCGGGCCAGGATGGCCCTCTGGAGGTGGGCGCGGCCGCGGGGGGCAGCAGCCGGGTGCTCGTCGTCCTCGTCCTCGTCGAGAGGGACGACGCCGCTGCCCATGCGCTGGGGCCGGCCGTTCCGTCTGCGAGCGCCGTCGCTGGCGCGTGCGCCAGCGTCGAAGAGGCCGGCCCACCGTTCCTCGCATTGGTCGGCCTCGTCTGCGAGGAATTCCAGAAGCTGTCGTCCGGGGGTCGGAGGGAGGAACCCCATCAGCGTGACAGCGGCGGCCTCCTCCGCGCGCCGGCCGTAGGCCCCCATGACCGCGGCCGCGGTGCACAGGCCGGCCAGGGCGAGGTGCTCGGCCATCTCGCGGACGCGCGGGCGAGAGCTCACGCGGCTGGCGAGGAAGGCGGCCGTGGACACGCGCTCCGCAGTGCGTAGACCGAGGCCGCCCCAGGAGACTCCAGCGGCGGCTTGCTCCCAAGCGTCGTCGGGCAGGTCGCCGCCAACGATGTTTTCCACAGCGGTGCGCAGATCCCTGTCGAAGGTGGCCAGCCAGTCGTGGCCGATCCTGTCCCCGTTGAGGCGCAGCTGGTAGGAGAGCTTCGACACGTCGGCGCACAGTCGGGTCAGGACGAGCTCGGCGGGGGCGTGGTTGACGGTGAGGAGAGCGAGGCGGGCGGCCCGGGCCTTCTCCACGACCGCTTTGACCTCGTCGCCCAGCGCGTCTGCGCTGCCGAAGGGGGCGCCCAGGGCGAGCGCGGGGCCCCGTGGGTCGAGGACGTTGCAGGTGGCGCGCACGTAGTCGGTGCCCCAGCCGTCGTGGAGGTGGCGCTGCTCTTGCGGGCAGAGCAAGCGGCAGGAGCTCTTGGCCGTGCCCTCGGCGACAGGGCCGCGGGTGCCGCCGAAGCGGGCGAGGCTGGCGTCCAGTGCCCTGAGCCAAGGGTCAAGGTCTGCTGGCCGGACGAATACCTGCCCGTCGTCCACGCACCACTCCTCGCACGCCCGCAGGCCGGCGGCGGCGGGGGCGGCCGCGCCGGCGGCGCCTCCCGGGACTGGCGCGGCAGCGGCAAGGGCAGCGGCGGGCGCCGAGGCAGGCGGGCCCGTGGCGGCAGCTGGGGGCGCCGGGCCGGGGGCGGCAGGGGGCCGGCTCGTCGGGTCGGCGGCAACGGGCGCCGCGGCGGGCGCGGGCGCGGGCGCGGCGGCGGCGAGGGCGGGCGCGCGCGCGGCCGCGAGAGTGAGCCCAGCCTGGACGGTGCCAAATCCGTCGCCCTGCTCGGCCCCGCGGTCGGTGTCGAAGAGTTCGCCAGAAGGCAGCTCGGTGGTGGAGGGCTTGCGGTGGTGCCAGTTCGTCCAGGCGGCGATCTCCGGGAAGGCGCCCGGGTCAATCGCGTCGCGCATAAAGTCCCACTCCACGGAGCCGAACATGTTGACCAGATCGACGTCGAGGGCGACCAGGGCGGGGATGGCCCTGGCGGCGGCCAGCTCCTCCACGGTGCCGCGCCAGTGCGCCATCGCCACACAAGCGCCAGGAACGCCAACACCCCACTGGCGAGCCTGCCGGAACACGGCCCGCAGCTTGTGCAAGTGTTTCTTGGTGTAGCGTTTGGCGAAGGAGCTGCGGAGGACTTCTCCCATCTTGATGGGGCGTGGCTTCCCGTTGCGCTTTTTCTGCCAGACGAGGCGGGTCCGGACGATCCACCGAATGGACGCGTGGAGGGCGCCGTCGCGCATGGCAGCGTGGAGGCGGTTCTGAGCACGGCGCAAGCTGGCGGCCTCGCGGCGGCGCGGCACGGAGAAGAGTTCCTTGAGGTGCTCTGGTCGCGTGCCCGTAGGGCCCGGAGCAGTCAGCTTCGACCACCGGACGCCGTCGAGAGGGTTGTCCTTAGCGCCGTCCTGGTCGTTGTCGTCGTCGTCGTGGTTGCCGTCGTGCGCGGCCAGCGCGGCTGGGTCGCCGGGCAGGCCGGCCGCCGCCGGGGCGGGCGGCGCCGGGGCGCCAGCGGCCCCGGGCGGGGCGGCCTGCGGGTCGGGCGGCACGCCAGGGGGCCCTGGCTGGGCGGCGGCAGCGAGGGCGCGGTCCGGGCGGTCGGTCCGAGGGAGGAGCTGGCGGGCGTGGCGGAGGTCCTCCTCGGCGCTGGTCTGCAGCGTGTCGCTCGTGAGGGCGAGGGCAGCCTTGCGGAAAGCCCCCTCAGCGGCGAGGTGCTTCGCGCGCCGCTGCTTGCCCTCGGAGTCGACGGTGGCCCCGCGTCGCCGTCGCTTGGTCCTGTTGGCTAGGACCCGTTGCTGCTCCAGGCGGCCCAACAAAGCGGCAAAGTCTCCAGACTCCCAGAGCCCCAGGCGCAGGGCGACTTCCTCGGGGGCTGGCGAACCCTCGGGGATGGGCCCAAGCAGGAGCTTGGAGCGCGCCTCCTCCCTCTGTGACCACTCGCAGGCGCCGTCGGCGCAGCGGTTCCAGCACTGCCGGGTGGCAGCGAGGAGACGGGAGCGGCAGCTGAGGGGCACGTGGACACACGCGTTGTGGCTCAGGGCGCGGACGCGGCGCGTGAAATCGAGCGGCAGGGCGGGTGCCCCGACCACAGGGCCGTCATCGAGAGCGACGGCGTCGTCGGCGGGTTGCGCGGCATCTGGGGCAGCCGCGGCGTCGTCGCGGCCTTGCGCGCGGTCCGCTGCAGTCGCGGCGCCCGCGATGATGTCGCCGACGACGGGAGGGCGGCAAGGCGTCGGCTGCCGGCAGCGGGCGCACGTGCGCTGGCCAAGTGGCCGGAGGCCGCCGCAAATGGAGTCGGCGCAGACGCTGCGCTGGAGGGCGACGACCGTGTCCCGCATGTTGGCGCCCATGGCCTGGCCGGTGTGCGTCGCCGCGAGGTGCCGCACGAAACCGCCAGGCGTGCGGAAACCACAGTCTAGGCACCATGGGCACCAGTAGGCCTGTTACGGAAGGGCACGTGTGGGGCAGCGTGTGGGTCGGGAGGTTGCGGCGGTGTTTCTCCGGCGTGCTCGGGCACGGCGGAAGCCCGCGCGGCGGGGCGCGCCCGGGCGAAGGCGGGGGCCGCGCCGCGGGCCGGCCGGCCACCGGCCACAGCAGAAGGCGGCGGTGGGCGAGCAGCGGCGGCGGCGGGAGGCCCTGGGCCCGGCGGGTTCGAGGCGCTGGCGGGGGCCGCAGCTCGCGAGCACCTGCACCAGGTGACAGCGGACTGGCAGGTCGAGCAGACGGCTTCGGCATTGCTGGCCCCTGGCTGCTGGGCGCCGGCATTGACCGCCATCCGCGCGGGGGCGGCGCTGGCGCTCCAGGACGCCGCGCCGGTGGCACCGGCGGCGGGGAGGGGCGGCTGTGGCGCGGCGGAGCCCCGTGCCTCTGCGAGAGCGGCGGCGGCGGGACTCCTCGAGGGGGGTCCCGGCGTCGACCGCCATGTCGCGCTCTCTGTCCACGGTGAGCTCTTGCATGCGGAGCCCGAGCAGCGGCTCGTCGCCCTCCGCGCGGTTCAGGCGGAGTTGGCGCCCGGGGGAGCCTCGGGCCCCCGTGCCATCGCAAATGTCGACAAACGTGTTGCGCACTGTGATGTTGGACGTGTGGGGCGTTCGTCTTGGGCCCCTGCTGGTGGCCAGCGCCTCAGCGGGGAAGGCTGGCGTGAAGACGGCCCTGGCGATCAGGGGCTTGTCCGCAGACCGCCAACCAGGAGGTCGGGACGCCGTGCCACACGGAGCTGAGAAGGCAAATGGCCCAGAGCGTGATCGCGACGCACACGGGTCGCGCGAAGTGGAGACGCTCGGCCAGCGCGGCGGCGCACAAACACGCGAGCACACGTTGCACTGGAAGGCCGTGCACGGCGGCGCCGAGCGACAGGATGCGCAGAGGGTTAAGCGAAAAACCTGCGACCGCGACGACAATGCACGGAAAGGTGCGCGCGGGGAGCAGCGGCCCCAAGATCACGTGCAACGTATGCGTGGGAACGGCGTGGACCAGCACCGGGTACCCGATGGCCAGCGCGTTGACGAGCGAGACTGGCATCACGCGCAAGAGCTGCTGGAGCAGGTCGGCCGGGGCGGGGGAGCAAGGGCTCGAAGACGAGGAACGCGTCGATGAAGCTGTAGCTGCGCAGCTGCGCACGTGGCGGAGGTAGAAGAGATCCGCCGGCCCCACTGACCGCGTGGGCGGGTGAGCTTGGAGGGCACGCCCCCCTATGACGATGTTGGCAGCTTCCGAAACTGGACCTTCGCGACGCCGCTGAGCGCGACGCTCCGGGTCGGGACCCCGCGTCGCAGCGTCGCGGCGGCTGCAGTCGCTGGCGTGCACGTCGGAACGGCGGTTCAGGAGTGCGCGGCCCCACGGAGCCTCGCACGGCCCGGCGTGGAACACGTGATGCCTGAAGACCCGCGCGTCCACAGCGTCGATCGCGATGCACGGCACGACGGAGCCTATCACGTCGAAGATCGGGGTTGCGAGGTGGGCCGCGTAACCCTCGTGCACGGGCATCGCGTCACACTCGATGCTGCTGAAGTCCACGACGACGGAATCCACGATGATGCCGGCGACGCGGGTAGAGGCGTGCAGCGACGGCCCCATCAAGACGACCATCTGCATGCCCAGCGAGCTGGAGGTCTCGATCTGCATCGTGGCCAGGGCGGTCACGTGCGGGCACGGCGCGTCGAAGATCAGGAGAAAGAACCGGGTCGCGCGCACGCAGTGCGACATGGGTTTGAGGACCATCTCGATGAGGAACGCGGGGTGCTCGTCCAAGGCCGCGTGGAGCTCAGAGTGAGGCTCGCGGTGCCAAGTCAGATGCGCGCTTGCCCAATGCGTCGCGATGCCGCCCGCGAAGGAGCCATCAGCGCTGAGGCGCAGCGTGCTGAGCAACAGGGCGTGACCCTCGAGCACGGGCCCCGCGGCTATCGCGTTCGCGGCGCCGTCAGAGGAGTCCGCGACGATGCCGTGGACGCGGCCAGAGTCGTGCAGCGGGGGCACGGCGAGGATGGCATTCCCCAGCGTATGCGCGCCGGCGCTGTCGGTGGCGACGCCGTCGTCGTGGCCGGGCATGCGGAAGGCGCTGAGCACGAGGACGTCGGATGAGCTCGCAGCAAAATCCCGAAGGGGGCCTGCAGAGGACACAAAATCCAGGGGGTCAGACCCAAAAGTACGATGCGGGAAGGAGCAGTGGGGGGCAGGAGAAGGGATCACAGGACGGGCGGGCGGGCGGGGGTGGGCAAGGGTGGTCGCGGCGGTTTCCGCAGTGGTAGCCCACTCTTGAGGGCAGGGGGGGATCGAAAGGTGGAACGGTTGGGACGGTGGGATCATCGACCGTGAATCTCGAAACTTGGGGCAACGAAGCTTCGAGCTGGGATTTGGTTCCACGTCTCCACGGTGGTCGCGCCGACGAGTGTCGAGGATGGTGATGATCGCCGCTAGCGTGAAGATGGCCTCGTCCATGATCTGAGTCGGGCGCTCCCGGTCTGCGTCGGCGTGGAGGCCCAGCTCGGCGAGGAGCGCCACGTGCTTCTCCAGGGCCCCGGGGAGCTCGACGTGAAACGCGTCGACGTAGTCCCAGGCGAGGCCACCGTAGATGGAGGCGCAGGCCACGAACATGTCGGGCCAGATGGCAAGAGAGTCCTGCAAGGGGCCTGCCGGGGCTGCAAAGCCTAACGGGGCAGAGCAAAAAGAACGAGGCAGGGAATTGCAGAGGAGGGCAGGGGAGGCGGTCAGGAAGGAGGAGGAGGAGAGGGCGGACGTCGGAGCGGGAGTGGCCGCCAGAAACCAGCGGAGGGGGCAAGGAGGGTGGTCGAAAGCAGGCCCGAGACATCCTGACGTCAATTGAGTCCACGAACGTGGACGAGACGGGCCAGCCTCGAGCGCGGCCACAGCTCTAAGTCTTCTATCCCCGCCAAAATGGCCAAGACATCCTCCTCGGTCAGATCTCCACCGTCCGACTCGTCTTCATCGGATGATGCCTCGCCCTGCTGATCGTCGAGATTGGACTCCAAGGCATCGAAGGTTAGAGGAGGAGGAGGAGGAGGAGGAGGAGGAGGAGGAGGAGGAGGAGGGTGATCTGAGCTCTCGCCGGCGAGACCGCCTTCTGCGGCACTCACCGTGCGAGACGTGGACCTGCCCGGCATCAGTCGGTCAGTGCCGCCGAAATCCATGTCAAAGCCCAAGAGACCTGTCTGTACTGGAGACTGCCCTGGGTCAGCGTCCTCATTTTCCGCTGCCCCTATACCGACAGGCCCGCCCCTTCCTCGAACATCAGTCCCTTGAGCTTCTCGGAAAGCCAAAGGTCTACTTTCAGCCTCCTGAAAATGTAAGTCACGTCGAGCTACGTACTGCGTCAGCGACTCTTTGTTCTCTCAAGCCCCTTCATACAGTGCCCGTCGACCGACTCTGCGTAGCTCGTCGCCTTCACGCTCGCCGCTCATGAGGTCCATCCTCTGAAGCACCACATCTAACCACTGATGACCGTTCAGGGTGGCGTAGGGGTGTTCTCAAACTTGGACTGCATGGCCCAGTCGAACAGCTCGAGGAGTTTGCTGCACTGACTTCTTCCGGTGCCGATAATGTGTCCAGCCTGGCCAGGCTGGCGGACCCGTGCAATCTCCCCGAATCGTCGATGCCTGCCAAGTCTTCCACCCATCAGAGAAACTCCAGTTGTCCTGCTGCCACCCAAGACGGTCCTGCCAACGGCCGCCGTCCCAATTCAGGTCGCCGTCCGTGTTCCAGCTAGCGTCGCGTCGCCACTTGGCTTCGCTGCTGGACCAACCGACGGCCCAGCCCTTGTTGCCTCCGGCCGTCCAGCTCTCGTCGTTCTGCTGTCTGACCTCGATGCTGGCCCAGTCGGTCTGCCAAGGGTCGGAGTTGCTCCATGGGTCGACGCCCTTGGCGCCGTGCGTCTCGGCACTGCTCCCGCTTGGTGCTGCGCGCCCGCCGATAATCTTCTTCACGAGCTCCTGCACCTGGGCAGAGAGCTCCTCCCCTGCGGGTTGAACCGCTGGCGCCGCCCCGCTCAGTGCCCCTGACGATGTCCCTCCGCTTGGGGTCTTGGCGGAGCCCAGCACTGCATATGCCGCCTCGTCGTCTGCCGGCATTCCAGCCTTTGCCGTGGATCCCACAGTGTCCGCCACGTAGAACGGAACCAGCACAGCCGCTGGAGCGTCGAGCTGATGCCGGCTCTCACCAGCCGCAGTCTCCCACACCCGCGCCGGCCATGGCTAGCCCCGCTCCGCTGCCAACTGTGGCAGCAGCAAGATGTCACAAATGCCTTTTAGCCTTGAGCCCAGCCAGTAACGGACCAAGTGTCCGTGACTCCTGATTCCTGTCCGTCACTGGAATGAACTAGTAGCTAAACCTAAACCCGCGAAAGTGAAACACCATCACAGTGCAACGTTTACTCGAGGTGAGACCATATAACCGCCCCCCTTTGGATCCGCGGATGGGGGGGGCACGTGCTGTCAAAACGGGGGACACGTGCTGTCAAAACCGGTGGAGGAGGGGTTGGAGCAAGAGGAGAGGGAAGGGAGGCGGAGGAGGAGGAGGAGGACGACAAGGAGGAGGAGGAGAAGGAGGAATAGGGGGAAGGGGATGGGCAAGCTACGTCAGAGGGAGGAGGAGGAAAGGAGGAGGGAGGGGAGGAGGAGGAGGAGGAGGAGGAGGAGGAGCAGGAAGAGGAGGAGGGAGGGAGGAATGAGAAGCGGGAGGAGGAGAAGGGATTGGGGGGGCCACCCCTTGACAAGTGCCCCATCCAGAATATACAGCGTTCTCTCTCCCCCAATTTCCGAAAAGCCGACGGGCCTGCCGCAGGCGGAGCGCCCGCGCGCGAGGCTGCCGCGCGCGCGCCGCTCCTGGCGGCCGTCCCTAGGAGTGGGGCTGGAGCAGAAGCGAGCGCAGAAGCAGAGCGTTTAGCCGATGCCCAGGCGTGGCGACGAGAAAGCCTCGTGGAGGCTCGCGTCGCAAACAAGAACAAGTACACGACGGGCCCCACGCCCGGCGATGCGCCAACGTGGCAGTGCGGGCCACCGCAGCCTTTCTTCGGACAACGGGACGGGACGACAAAGAAAAGCAGGCCAAGACGATGCCCATCATCACTGGAGTGGCCCTGGCCACCCTGACCGACTTGCCCGCCCAGGTGGAGATCTATGATCCAGGGTTCCGGTCCACCCCACCCCCCCTTCAGTGCTGTTGGGATCGGGCCCCCCTTGAGTTCTATGCAATTTCCTAGCCCATCCGACCTGTGCCCTCTCGATGCCTAACTCCCCTCCGCTGGTGTTGTGGCTCGAGAGCGCCCTTGAGTCCAAGTGCTACCGGACCTGCCGATTTTGGCAACGGCGTGCTTGAGCACACCTCTGTATGTCCAAGATATCTTTTCAGATCATCGACGCTGGCAAGCTGTGGAGGAAAAGGACATATGCTCGTGATAATCAGTATTGCTACACCCGACGAGAACGATATCGAGATACCGAGACTGCTCGCCAACGCCGACAATCTAGTTGGTAGCGGAGCCGGTCTGGCTCCACGGACCCGCGCGTCATGACGACGGAGAATGAGAAGTCGGAGACAGTCCCATCCTGGGAGGGCGACGTTGCCAGTTTCGACTCGTATGTGACGCGGGTCCACCTCTACGTGCACGGCATCAAGAAGGACGAAAAGGGTCTTTGCGGCCCGAGGCTGATGTCGAAGCTCCATGGCCGCGCATGGCAGGGTGTACAGAAGTATGACCAGATGGACTCCCTCGATGATGTCACGGAGAACGCGACGACGAAGTTGCTCAAGGGAGTCAGCCAGCTGCCCAGATACCTCAAGGGGAAGAGTGGCATCCCTGAGGTGGAGGACGCTGGCAAATTGTAAGATCATTCATGAAGGAAGCGCACGGGAAGCCGAGGACACAGATGCGAGTATTTTACGCAGTCCGAGGTCGAAGAGGACAGAATGCGTAAGGCGATCAAGCTGATCGACGCAGGCTTCGACGAGAAGACAACATTTTTTCTGCATGGTTTCTACTCGAGAATGTGGGCCTCAAAAATCACGAGCGTTCGCAGGTGTTGGCTTCGGTGCAGAACATATACGGGTACCAGCTGATCCAACAGACCCTCGGCGTGCAGTTCGACAAGAAGCATGAGCATGACAGCGGCCACAAGCAGTACCAGAACCGCTGGCAGCACCGCCAGAAGAACTACCTGGCCGAGGGCGACGACGACCATGATGAGGATGACGAAGATCAAGATGATGATGGACTCACAGAGCTACTCCAAGACGCTGCCTCACAGAGTGTGCTGGCGGCTGCCGAGGATGACGATATCGGCGCGACGCTCCAGGAGATCGTGGACCAAGCGGGAGACGACGAGGAGCTGAAGATGGAAATGCTCGAGGGCGCAGTTTACGCGGCAGCTCAGCACGGGCAACGCTCCTTCATGCAGGCTCGAGAGCTGATCCGTCAGAAGAAGACGAACCGCAAGTTTTTCGGCACGAAGAAGTTCGTGGCACCCGGCAAGGGGTCTGGGTCTCAGGCTTCGACGCGTGGCCCACCGAGTTCCGCCAGCAGCCACCATCATGTCAAGAAGGACAAGGACTCGTGGAAGACAGACCCGAACACCATGTGTTTGAGGCGCGGCGGCTACGGGCACATCGCCAAGGACTGCAAGGCACCTGCCAAGCTTCAGCACGGGCGCAGGTACACGCATCCATCATCGTGGTCATATCCGATGCGATCGACCAGAGTCCGAATACGAACTACAGCGACCAAGATACGATCGACCAGAGGCCGAATATGAACTACAGCGACCAAGATGCGATCACGCAGGACCCGAATGCGAACTGCAGCGACGAACACCCAAGGAGCGACCACGAGGCATCGCCGCCGACATAGCGACGAGACGGACGAGAGAGCCAGCGGGCCGTGAGGACACGCTCTCGACTGCGGGCACCCCGTCGATGGGTGTGCCGCGCGCAGCACGCCTCGCCCGCCGCCTCGCGCTACGCCGCGAGCGACAGGGCGCGCCTGCCGCGCCTGGCGGGCGCGCCGCACCCGAGAAGCGCGACGCGCAGCGTGCGCGGACACACGCGAGTGGGCGGGCGGGGGAAAGCCCCAACGCAACGCGCAGCCCCCTCTCTCCCCGCGTACCTGCCGCGGGGTGCGCTCGGGGGTCGCGCGTCGCGTCGCCCCGTGACTGCGCACGATTCGCCCCTCGTCGACGCTACCCCGCGAGGCATCGCCGCCGACGTAGCGACGAGACGGACGAGAGAGCCAGCGGGCCGTGAGGACACGCTCTCGACTGCGGGCACCCCGTCGACGGGTGCGCCGCGCGCAGCACGCCTCGCCCGCCGCCTCGCGCTACGCCGCGAGCGACAAGGCGTGCGTGCCGCGCCTGGCGGGCGCACCGCACCCAATGAAACGCGCACGCAAGGCGCGGCCGCGCGCCGCGGGCACGCTTCGCTTCACCCAACGCAACGCGCAGGCGGGGCACGGCGTGCGATGGCGCATGGACTTATACGTTGCCGCCCATGGCCGGCGCGTCGGAAACCGAACCGCTCTCAGCGAGGTGCTCCGACAAAGCCACCTCCTGTTGAACCGCGGGGAAGTGAGTGCAATGCTTAAAAATGACCATGAGCGAGCGCCATTCGCCCAGCGCGGCGATCTCCTCGAGCGATTTCCCGCCCAGAAGAAGGTCCCTCGCGCGGCCCCCGCGCAAGTCGCGCGAACCGAAAGCCTCCGCGTTCGCCAACCCGGCGGCGGACAGGGCCGCCCGCAGGGCGCGCCGCATTTGCGCTGGCGACGCGGCCGCCCACGGCGCAGCCCCCACGGGCAGAGCCGTCAGAAGGGCCCCGCGCTGCGCACTGGGCACGCGCCTTCGCCACATTCGGCGCAGGCGCATGCACGCCATATCGCGCCCCCCCGCGGCCTGTTTTTCCGCGCGGGGAGGCGGATGCCCACTGCGCGGTCGCCGCAGACAGCTACCGGCGTCTGTGCAGCAGGGAAATCGCCCGCGCCGCCCCACGCCAGGGGCATCCCTTCGCTGGGGACGCAAGAGAAAGTGGTAACTGATCACGAAGAGCGCGTGCCAGCCCGCGCTCGCGCTGGCGCCCGCTGGCTCTCGGGCCATGCGCTTGAGGGCCGGCAACTGCATGAACCGCGGAGGCCGGCGTGGCGTCGCGCATCGGCGCTCGATGGCCGCGCGGGCCCGCCTTACCGCGCGCCCTCGGAACGCGCTCGCGTTCCACTGGAGCAGCGACGACACAGTGCACAGGTGCGAGCATACGTCGGCGAATGTGCCCGAGCAGCGAAAACGCAGGCTGAACTGCAGGAGCTGCGCCTCTGCGACGGGGAAGCAGCGAGCCTGGCCACCGCCAGCAAATGCGCAAAATTCGACCCAGCGCCGCACCGCTGTTTTAATATCGGCCGCGGTGCGCTTCGTGCACGCGAGCGCAACCTGGGCGCGCGCCTGTCTGCGCCAAAGTGCCCTACCGCCCGGCGACACGATAGACCGTTGCAGCGCGGCGATCGTCGCCTTGGGCCCGTCTGTGGGAGCCTCGATTGGCGCACTGCCTGCGCGGTCGATCGCGGCCAGCACTGCCGCCAGCGATGGCCGGGGCCGCGCTTTGCTGGCGCTAGAGGGCGAGCCTGAACTACAAGAACTGCTGACACTGCGTTCGCGTCGCCCCTTTTGGCGCACGCGCTCCGGCGAGCGGCTGCGCTGCCTGCCCGCGCTCACGACAACCGGCTGCCGTGCTGCGGCCGCCGCAGACCCGCGGGCGACGAGCCGCGCGGGCGCCCGCGCGCCAGACGCTGCTGCTGAATGGTACCTGCCGACGACGCGCGCGCGGAGCCCCGCCCTGGAAACCAGAAGCCGCCCGCGGTGCCCGGGCGGCGGCGCCGAAGGCGGCCTGGGCCGTTGGGCACGCGCCAGCCATTGGATTGACTGCCTGCATTCCTCGCTTGCTTCGGCAAAGCCACTCCAGCCATTCGTCGGCGCCGCCGCGTGCGCCGGCTTCACGTCCCACGGTGACCATGCGCCGTTGCGCGCCAGCACGGCCTCCAATTCTGCGATCAACGAAGACGGCGCCGCGGGGAAAACACCCCGCAATTGCGTGGACAACGATGCCATGACGTCCGCTGCGCGCTGCTTACGCGCGACCTTTGAGGCGCGCGCGAGGACGCGCGGCACGGGCCCGCCGCAAGCTGCGGACGCACGCGCCGCCCCGCTAACTAGCCCATTCGCAAACTGCGCCACGCGCCGGGCGTGGCCAGCTCCTCGTCGAGCGCCGGTGCCACCCGCACGGCCCCGATCGCACGCATCAGGCCATACGCCTCCCTAGAAGGCGGATCCGCAATGTTCTCTGCGGAAGGCACTCGGTCGACCCAGAGCTGCGCGGACAGCTTGGCCGCGCGCGCGGACAGCTTGGCCACGCACGCGCCGGTCCACGGCGCGTCCCGCACTCGGCGCCCGAATTGTCGGGAAACAACCAAATGTGCTAGCCCTGAAGTATGCTGCCGAAGGTGCAGAGGGCAAAGGCGATAGACAGCAATTCGAGCGATGTGATCTGCCCGCCCCCGCGCGGCCGAAAGTGCCGCAGGAAGCGCTCGGGCGGCTCCACGTCGGAGTACCACGCACGCCCATCGGCCACGAGCACAGCCGCGACCCTCGCCGGCGTGCTCCGCGCATCCACGAAAAGCCACGCGGGAGCTGCTGGCGCCTGCGCGAAGCCGCGCGTCTGCGCCAGGTTGAGGCGCAACACGTCCTCCCACCATTCCAGCGCCGCATCCACGTCGGGACTGCATCGCGCTGAATACGCGTGACTCTGCTTGAACAGCGGGCGCGGGATCGCACGGCCGAGGCGGTGAAACATGTGAGTGGCGCCCCAGGACAAGCCGCCCGCAAGCTTGGCTGCCTGCCCTGGCGCCAGCATGCCGCGCGCGCGCCTGCCGCAGGGCCGCGCGCCTCTTCGAGACCTTATCCGCGGAGGGTACGCAATGCATCCCGGCGCTCGACAAGTCGACCTGGACGCCCAGGACGACAACCGACGCGGCGCACTCCAGCTTGGCGCCGGCAATTGCCGACGGCCCCAGGATTGCGCGAATCGCGCGCGCCACGCACGACATAGCGAGCTGCGCGCTTTCACGGTAGCATGCCGAGAATTTATCGTCGACGAAGCGCAGGAGCGGAATGAACACAAGGCGCCGCAAGATAGACACGAGGGCCGCGCCGATCCGTTCCCAGCCGCAGCCGCTGCCCCGACCTCCGAACGGGAGCGCCAAGTGATCGGCCACCATGCATTCGCCTTTGTACAACCATGCCACTCTGGCCGCGCGCCTGTCCTTCGGCGTGGGCGGGATGCGACGATATGCAGAATCAACGTCCGCTTTAAACAAAGCGAGACCTTCGCCGCCACCGCCGCTCGCCAGCGCGGCGCACAACGCGTGCAAATGATCGATTGCATCGTGCTTTACGCGTTCGGGCAAGGAACACGCCGAATTGACCCCTGATCGCGAGAGGTCATCCACGGGGCGAACTTTTATTTCGCCGTTCTCGCGGACTTGGGATACGCCAAAAAGCGGAGAGATAATTGCCCCGCCGAGGGCAGCGCGATCGAGCACCTTCGGCGCCGAGGTCCTGCCAGAGGCCACCTCGCCGAACGCCTTCTGCATTAAGCTCTCCTCGTGCGGGTCTTCGCGCAGCGAGCGCAGGGTGTCCAGGTTTGCTTCGCGCGCCCGTCCGAAAAGGGCTTCAAAATCGCACACCTCGCCCTGCGCGATGTCTTCACCGATACCTGCGCGGGCCAGTTTGCCGACAATTGGCGCACCCGAACGAAAGACCTCGGCACACTCGGCATCTGGGCGCTCGGCCCTGGCCACCAACTCTTCGAGGAGCGGGCCGTTCACGCGGGCCGAGACTTGGCGCACTTGCGGGTCGCACAGCGCCGCTACTTGCAAGCTGGCGGCCGCGCGCCTCGATGCGGCGCACGTGCGCCTCACGTTCGCGCATGACCGAACCAGGTGAACGCGCGCGCATCCATGCGACGGCGGCGCGCAAATCGGGCGCCAAGGGTGCGCCCGCGCAGCCAGGAACTGGCTTCTTTGTAGCAGACTGCGCGAAAAACAATTTCGCGCTGGTCAGCTACCGCCACGGATGCCGCCGCGCAGCCCTGGAGCGAAGGACAGAATGCCGGCGGCGGTGGCGGCGGCGCCTTGACGCGCGGGCCATTCGCCAGCTCGACCTGACGCGCGCCGGAGGGTTCGCGCGCACTCGAAACGCACGGGCGCTCCTGCCTGCACTGGCGGGCTGGGCGGCTCCGGCAGCCTGCCGCCGTTCGCCGCCCACACCTGCCGCGAAATGGCGACGGCGGGGACGCGCCCACGCGCGCGCGCGCGCCCGCTCGCCGTGCAGGCGAGAGCCCCTGGTGGCGCCCGCCGCGGCGGCACGTCGCGCGCCGTCTTCTGCCGCTTGGGCGGCGGCGGCGGCGCCGGCACGCGACCCGGCGGCCGCGGCGGCGCTGGCAGAAAAGACGGCATGAAGACCTCGGTCGCAGTGACCCGCGAAAGAAATTGTTGCCGCGCGCGCCCCTGCGCCGCGCGCCCACGCGGGCCCTTGTCGCGCGCCGCGCCCAAGCTGAAACGCGCGCGCAAGCGGCGACACCCTTGCGAAGCGAGACACGCGGAACCTTCATGACAAAGAAGCGACGCAGAAGTGAGGCCAGGCAACGCGCGAGGGCCTGGCCTCGGAACGCGCGCACGCGTGCCCGTGGGAGCCACTGGGCATCAGCGCGCCCCCTCGCGCGTGAGCGGCCATTCGCCACCGCTCTATCACCTGCGCGCGGCGCAGGCGCCGGCGCAGCGCGCGCGCGCCGTACGAACACTGCGGCGCACTTTCCCGCCGCCCGGGGCGGCGCCCTGACCCTGCGGTCGCCGCTGCCCCGGAAGGAATCCCCCTTGACTGAGCCCTTGGCGGCGTCGCCTTTATCGCGCTTGCCCCTGCCTATACCGCGGCTGCGGCTGCGGCGGCCATCGCCCTTGCAGCCGCCGCCTTTGTCGCGCTTGCCCTTGCCGCTGGGCCTGCGCACGCGGCGCATCGCGCTGCGCGCGGGCACGGCGGGGCACGCCAGACTTGCCTCTCGGCCTTGTCGTAGACATGCTCTGCAAGCGCCAGGAGGCCCGGGTCCTTTTCGTCAGCGGCCTCGTTCACCCGCGAACAAACAACGCGGCCGCGCGACCGGCAGGCCCGCGACGAGCGCCTTGAAGTCGGGAACTCCCGCGGCTGCTTTTTCCGACCACGAGCGCCTCGAGGTCTCGTCATATACAATGCCGAGTTGTGCGCGCCGGCCGCGCAAACTCGCGGCCACGGCCACCTGCGCGCGTCACGGGGCACCATGCGCGCCGGCGCACGGGCGCCCACGCGCGTCACCTCGAAGCAGTTTGTCTCGTGTGCTAGTGAAGCACCGCACTCGAGCTGGCCCACCGCAGCGGCGGCGAGGGCGCACCTCGAGGCCCGACGCGACGCCGCGCAAACAGGAGGCGCGGGAAAGAAGCGGTGGCCACCCGTCGATGGCCAGGTGCCACTGGAGCCAGCCAAGACCCTCCACCCCCTCTTTGCCTGACTCGGCACCGTCGGGCGCCGTCATGCCCTGCGGTAGCCACAATTTTAAATCCGCGAAGATGAAAGGCTTTGCGACGCCTCGCGCACCGCGCGCGAGCCCCGAGCGAAAGGCGCCGCAACGCGGCGACGGCGCTGACGCGGGCCCGCCCTTTTTCGTCGCACGAAGCGCTTCGGTGGCCAGCCAGTCGACGCGGCAGGACCTGCGCGCGCGGCGGAGGGCGACCGCACTGCTGCTGCGGGAGACACGCAGCGCCTTGGCCACACCTGCGCCGGCACAGATGACATGCTCAGCTCGGCAAGTTTGCTCGCAATGTCGACGTTCGTCGTCGGAGCGTCGGGGCGCAGGAGCGCCGACAGCGCGCGCAGCGGGTCGCTTGAGGGCCCCATCCGAGCCCATTGCGCCGCCCTGGGCCTCGCGCCCCGCGGCGGCTTTCTTGGCGGCCGCGCCAAGGAACGCCCTTTTCTCCACTGTGGCGTTCTCGCCAGCATGCGTGTCGGCTTTGATATCGCAGAGTGCCGTTGGTTCGAACACCTGCGCGCGACGCGGCACTTTGCGCCGGCGCGAACCTGAATGAGCGAGCGCGCCTCGTTCGCAACGCACACGGCAACGCACCCGTCCACGAAGGCGTCGGGGCGGTCGCCCCCTTTGTTCCAAGTGACAGAGCGCAGGAAATCACGGAGAGCGCTTGTGTCCGCCATGGGACCTCGATCGGCGCGTAGGGGTGAACAAACTCCCTTGCGCGCTGCTAGGGGGCTCGAGAGCCTGGGCGCGAAGACATGGCTAGACGCCCGCGGCCTGTGGCAGAAAACCTGTGGCTTGTGGACTGTGGCTAAAAGCCTGTGGCCTGTTGCCTCTGGCCAACGGCCTGTGGCCTGTGGCAAAACGCATATGGCCCGTGGCCCGTGGTAGCTTGTGGCCTGTGGTTGAGGGCCTGTGGCCCGTGGCCTGTGGCCAGTGGCAAAACGCCTGTGGCCCGCGGCCTGTGGCTAATGGCTAAAAGCTCGCGGCCTGTGGCCCGTGGCCTGTGACTGAAAGCCTGTGGCCCGTGGCCTGTTGCAAAACGCCTGTGGCCCGTGGCCTGTGGCCAGAAGCCTGTGGCCTGTGGCCGGAGGCAAAACGCCTGTGGCCCGTGGCATGTGGCTAAAAGCTTGTGGCCGGTGGCATGTGGCAAAATGCCTTTGGCCCGTGGCCTGCGGTAAAAAGCCTGTGGCCTGTGGCCTGCCGCAAAGCGCTTGTGGCCCGCGGCCTGCGGCCTGTGGCCTGTGGCTGAAAGCCTGTGGCCCGTGGCCTGTGGCCCGTGGCCTGTGGCAAAAGCCTGCGGCCCGTGGCCTGTGGCAAAACGCCTGTAGCCCGTGGCCTGCGGTTGAAAGCCTGTGGCCCGTGGCCTGTGGCAAAACGCCTGTGGCCTGTGGCCAGTGGCTAAAAGCTCGCGGCCTGTGGCCTGCGGCAAAACGCCTGTGGCCCGTGGCCCGTGGCCAATGGCAAACGCATGTGGCCCGAGGCCTGTGGCCAGTGGCAAAGGGCCTCTGGCCTGTGGCCTGTTGCAAAAACCAGTGGCCTGTGGCCTGTGGCAAAACGCCCGTGGCCCGTGGCCCGCGGCAAAAGCCTGTGGCTTGTGGCCAGTGGCAAGAAGGCCTGTGGCTTGTCGCAAGTGGCCGAAAGCCAGTGACCAGTGGCCCGTGGCCCGCGACAGAAGGACCGTGGCCAGTGGCCTGTGGCCCGTGGCCTGTGGCCAAAAGCCAGCGGCCTGACCAACGAGAGAGAGACAGAGAGAGAGAGAAAGAAAGAAACAAAAAAAAAAAAAAAAAAAAAACGAGAGAGAGAGAGAGAGAAGAGAGAGAGAGAACAGAGAGAAGAGAAGAGACAGAGAAAGAACGAACGGCGGCAGACGGCGGCGGCGGCGCGCGGCGACGGCAGCGACGGCAGGCGAAGCGACAGGCGGCCCCGCGCGAGCGCCGAAGCGGACGGAGCGAAAGAAGGCCCCGAGGACCGAAGCGAGGGACGCGGAAAAGGCAGAAGGGGGCCCGACAGCAGGCCGAGAAGGCGGGACGCGCGAACGCGCGGAGGCGACGACGACCGAGCAACAGGCGACGAAAGCCGCGGCCGCAGGACGCGGCAAAGGAGCAGGCGACGGCACCGAGACAACGAAGCAGGCCGGCGCGACACGAAGGCCCGAGACCGAGGCGAAGCCCAGAGCGAAGCCAGGAGCAGCGCGAAAGCGACGCCAGGGGACCGACGCCGAGGCGACACGAAGCCAAGACGGGGGCCGACGACCGCGCGGAAGACCCGAGCGCGGAGGGGCGGGCGGAGCGGCGACAGCCACGCGCATACCGCAGCACACAGAAGAAAGCACAAAACGCAAGGGACCATGCCAAGCGAAAAGCCCCAACGCAACGCGCAGCCCCCTCTCTCCCCGCGTACCTGCCGCGGGGTGCGCTCGGGGGTCGCGCGTCGCCTCGCCCCGTGACTTCGCACGATTCGTCCCTCGTCGATGCTACCCGACCAGAATTGCGAAAATGTCGAGACCGATATTCACTCGACGAGAAGTGCGATGCGTTCTGGTAGTCTAGGGGCAGTGTGTTTTCATGGTTTCGCAGCTCTCGGATACCTTCAAGGACATCTCAGACTCTGGGGCCACCTCATCCCTTCCAAGTTTAGACATGACTCAGACATGGCAGACCACGATGTTCAAGATTTCTAGAGTAAACTGGAGGAAGCTAGTAGACGGGCCCCCGATCGAGTTCACGTTCGGAAATAACCAAAGGACGAAATTCCTGAGCCATGCCCTTCTCCCTGGATACGTAGATGGAAGTGAATGCGATTTTCCAGTTGCAGCTGTGGACGAGGAGGCTCCACTCCTCTTGGGCATGGATGTCCTCAAGCATTTCGGGATCAGTATGAATTTCGAAATTGGCACGATTCGGCTTAAGTCCCTGAACGAGAAGGTTGATTTGCTTGAACGATCGAGATGTGGACATTTGCTGATAGATGTTGGGCCAGATGCTGAATGGAGAGAGGTGTTCCAACATAGCGCTTAGCAATTCTGCAGTTTCTTGGGCTCAAGAAGGCGATCCTCAGTCTCAGCTTCCACAAATTCCATATCAGCTGGCTACGAGCCGAGACCTTCCACAACGTTTCTCTCCATATTCGGATGCGACCATGGCGTGGTGCAAGCTCGTCTGGCTCGCCACCACCGTCGCAGGGCTCAGGTATTCCACTTGGGTCGACCAGCATGAGGTGCGGCTACTGCGCGGCACCAGGTACGACGACAGCGGGCTGCAGCTGCACAGGAGGCAAGAGTCACCAGTGCCAGGAACGACGACCAACCGGGCAGCCACCGCTCATCAAGCCTTCGACCAATAAGGAAGAGGACTACAAGCGCTCCTACACCATCATGTGCGAGTGCTGCGGCGAGCCTGGGAGACGCAGGGCGGGCTGCAGCTGTGTCGGGGGCAAGACTCGCACATACCGACGGACCCTCGATCAGACGTCGAATTCTGGGCAGCAGTCTACGGTACATCCCAAGTCCCAGAAGCAGAAGTGGAATTCTCAGACACCGACGTCGAGTCCAAGACCACCTCCAAGGCGCAATCCGAGGTCGGATTCGAGCTCACCTTCACCGCCGAGAACAGTTACAGGTACGGAGCATCTACCACTCCGACCGAAGTCGTGCCCGACGGTGAGGAAGGCACCACCACCGAACAAGGAGCCACATGACTACGAGGTGGAGATGAAACACGAGACCATAGACCTGCAAACGGTGATGGAACACAACATGGATTGTCCGACCTGGGACCCGGCAAAGGAGACCCTGCAGGAACACCTCGACAGGATCAAGATCGAGACGGATACGGCAGCTGGAATTCCTGCGGGCCAAGAGGACGACTGGGACCTACTCCAGGAACACTACAGCCTGGAGTACTGGATCGCGATGGTCTGCCAGCTGCTGGACAAGAGCGAAAAGGAGATGCGCAACAAGAACATGCGGGCAGTCATGAGGCTGGCCAGGCGGAGATAAGCTTCAACAGCCTGAAGGAACTCCACGGCAAGCAGCTCTACGCGCTCATAGGCGGGATCAACGAGTTCGAGCGCCAGGCGGCTTTCGAGGCTCAGCAGATTTTCCGAGAAGGACGGCTCGACTTGATGGAGGCATGCGCACCTCCAGATTCGTGATTGGGTCGGGGGGTCGAGAAGCTGGGCGGCAGAGTGATGAGGCTCGGCATGCACAACGAGTACGACAAGACGACGAACACTGGCTATCGTCGTGCAAGTGAGACGCTGGCTCTGGAGAGGCCGAGACGAGTAGTGTTCGCACCGCCATGCACGGCCAGATCGATCATCCAGAACGGCAACCAGCGATCGCCCGAGCAGTGCGAGCGTCTGGAGGCCAAGCGTCGCAAGAACGACTAGGTGACCAGAGCATGCGTGCTACTGGCCCATCAGGCTCTACACCAAGGCGCAGAGGCGGATGTTGAGCAGCCCCTGAAGTGCGGTACGTGGTCGCTGCCTTTTCTGCGGCGACTCAGGGAGCAGCTCTTCACAGTACGAGTGGATGTTTGCGCATACCAGATGAGAGATCCGGAGACGAAGGAGCTGATCAAGAAGGAGTGGCTGATCGCGACGTCGGACCCCCTTCTCGACACGACGCTGGGACGCAAGTGCTCGAACAAGAGAGGCAGCGTGCACAACCAATACCACGAGCCAATCCAGGGTAAGAAAACCGAGTCGACGGCAGCATACCCTGCCTGATTTGCAAAAGTGGGCGGACACGATCATGAAGCATCCAGAGCGGTCTACGTGGTGCGCATGGGCTGGAGGAGACCACAACATGACGACGCAGGAGACGGCCTACACTGTCAGGAGGAGGTATGTCAGCAAGCAACCGCCGCCAAAGGTCAGGCGAATGGAGGCCGACATGGAAGATGAGATCGACATCGACCCGGAGGGCAAGTAGGAGTACTGGGAGCGCGAAGATCACGACGTCTCGACGTACCAGGGGACGGGCCCAGACGGCCCGGACTGGCTGAAGGTGGTGCGTCGCATGACATGGGACGCCGACGCTAACCAGCTGATAGGCGACGAGCTCGGGTAGGCGATACTCACCGACCAGGAGATCTACGCTCCATTCCCGTAGGGGATCAAGCATCTCTGGACGCGACTGTACTACGAGCGAGACGACGGCCAGCTCGAGGAGGTACAACAACCGCGAGCTGAACCTCAATCCGAGTAGCAGGCAGAAGCTCCTGCGGAGCACGAACAACAAGAGTCACCTGCACCCGGACCCGAGGCGGTACCACCACCACCTTCATCAGATGTACCAGAAGCTCAGAGTGCGCAGGTGGACGACGGCAAGATAAACGGATACCTACGACGGCTGCATGTACGACTGGGTCATCGCAGCAACAAGACTCTCACCGACATCCTCAGGCGAGCTGGAGCTGAAGGACGCAAACTGGAGTTGGCGGCACTATTCAAGTGCGAAACCTGTGAACGACACAAGCGGAAGCCCCTCGAGTCGGTAGTAGCACCATGCAGCCCGGCTACGCCTGGCAAGGTTATCGAGACCGACGGCTTCTACTGGACCGACCCCCGCTCACGGCAAATCTGGACAGGCACCTACATAGTGGACACAGGTACCAGGCTGAGCGGCGGAGCCATCAACCCGAAAAGTAAGTGGATGAGGTCGGGCGAGGAGTTCCGCAAGACGTTGAACAACAGGTGGATGCAGTTCTATGGCCGACCTGCTCTACTACGACTGGACGGCGAAGGTTGTCACGTCGAGAAGAGAGTCAAGGAATGGTTCTCATCGCGAGGTATCATGGTGGATGTGACGGCCAGGCAGGCTCACAATCATCTGGCGCTCTGCGAGCGCAACATCGGCATCCTCAAGGAGACCATGTCCAGAATGGCAGAGGAGGCAGACGATACTGTGACGGCAGAGGAGATCTTCTCAGAAGCCATCGACGCGATGAACGACCTTGGCAGATACAAGGGACACAGCCCCTACGACATGATGATGGGTAGGACAGGACGCCGGAGCCGACCGTGGGCGACATGTTCGGAGGCGACCACAACATACCCTTCATGCACAAAACCTACTCTGCCGAGGACGAGATGTACGTCAAGAATCAGAAGGTGCGACTCGAGGCTCGCAAGGATTTCCTCGAGACGATCTCACTACGAGTTGCGCAGGACAAGGGAAAAGACGGAGTGGACCACGGGGCAGCTGTGCTACTGGTGGACAGAGAAGACGAAAGGCGCAGTCAAACTTCCTGGACGTGCATGGGCTGGGCCAGCCACGGTCATTGCACAAAAGCCTGGTTCTGATGGCCGTCCGGGATCTGTCATGTGGATCGAGCACCATGGTCGCCTTCTACGAGCAGGACGTGGACATCTTCGACCAGCTACAGAAATGGAGTTGGAAATGCATCAGCTACTACACGGACACGCCGTGCCACTGAACATCACGGCGGCCATGCTCAAGGTCAAGAGCAACGAGTTCGAGGACCTCATAGGTCAGCGCATGTCCGACCTCGACGACGAGGACGATGCATGGGTGGTGGAGCCCGAGGACCCTCTACCGCCAGCTGCGGAAGCAGGCGATCGAGCGACTGCCGAGCCCGAGGGACCACCAGGTCCAGAACCTACGGTGCCAGACTCTGGAGCTGAGGCCGACAACTATGACAGCAAGTCCGAAGACAACAAAAAAGGCGATGGTGACATCTCGTCGGTCGAGCTGGAAGAGCCAAGATCACCCAGAAAGGTGCAACACCTACGAGAAGCTGATGCAAACGAAGATTCCGCGACCAAGAGGTCGCGCCAGACTACGAAGTCCCGAATCAAGAGAAGGAGGGATCAGGACCAGTTCGAGGACCGCGTCCAAGGGGACTCGAACTCCATAAGCAAGACCGCGGATGACGGGGACGCCACCACTGGGAGACAGGAGGCCATCTACCTGCCTGTCCATCGCTGTCCCCTCCAAGGACGCCTTCCACCATTTCGTGAAGGATCCACGCCCGTATGTTGCTACGCAGGCGCGGCGTCAGCGCATAGAGGTGAGCTACAAGAAGCTGGACGATGAGGACAAGGCCAATTTCGACGCAGCCATGAAGAAGGAAGTTGATCAAACTCTCTTGGCACGGGCCTGCAGAGGAGTCATCAGGAGCAAGTTACCCGACGTGGACTTGATGAAGATGCGCAGGGTTCCAACGTGGAAGGATGACCCTAACGAAACGAACGGGGGCTAAGGCCAGATTGGCATTCATCGGCTACACCGACAAAGACCCCGAGACGCTCAAGACGGAGTCACAAATTACAAACAACTTCGAGGAGATCATGGATGATGTTGTAACATATGTCAGCTAAGCAGGGATGGAGATCTTGGCTGGAAGATGCTTCCTCGACCTTTCTTCAAGGCGAAGCGACAGACGAAGAGCGAGAGCTGCACGCATTACCAGAACCACAACTTCGAGAGGCGCTCAATATGAAAGACGACGACGTCGGCCAGATCCTCAAGGCATGCTACGGACTGACCAATGCACCGAGGAGGTGGTTCAAGGAGGTCAAGAAGGATCTGGAGAGCAGAGGCTGGTACGCTTTCAAGCTTGAGCCGCGTCTGTTCACCAGGCTGGGCCCCTAGGGTAACGTGATCGGGCTGATCCTCGTGCACGTGGACGACTTCCAGATCACGGGCGACGATCAGAACAAGGAGTTCAAGACCGAGTATGAGCATCTCAAGACGTTGTACAGGTGGGGTATGTGGAAATCCGACGAGGAGATCTACTCTGTCTGCGGTGTGGAGGTTTCTAGGAATTCCGACATAGGCTTCAGGCTCAGCCAGGAGAAGTACGCGAAGACCGTGCAGCCCATCAACATCAAGCGTCACAGGAAGTCCGAACCGGATCCCAAGCTGACGGCAGACGCGATCACGGCGTGCAGGGCCATCCTCTGACAAGCTCAGTGGCTTTCCACCCAGACGATGCCGCAGATTGCAGCACATGTGTCCATACTACAGGCGGTGGTCAACAACGCGACGGTCAAGGACCTGGGCAGGATCAACCAGCTGGTCAAAGCGACTCACGAGTTCGCAGGCACTGGAGTCACCGTACATCCTTACAAGGATGTGGCATGGGCGTGCTGGTTTGACGCTTCGTGGTTTTCACGAGCGGACGGCAGCAGTCAAGGCGGCTACGTCCTCTGTACAATGGTGAAGGCAGCGCTCGAGGACAAGAAGCAGAAGTTCACGGTGTTCACTAGAGCTTCAAAGAAGTTGACGAGGAAATGCCGTTCTTCCCTCGGAGCTGAGATCCAGGCGGCCAGCGAGGCGGCTGAGGAGCTGGAGTGCACCCAGCTGGCCTGGATGGAGATGATGAACGCGGAAGTGCAGCTGAAGGGCGACAAGCGCTACGAAATGATCAGGACTGGTCCAGAGAGCGTGCTGGTGACACATTGTAAGAGCCTTCACGATGCAGTGACGGGATTGGAGAGTTCAGCTCTGGGCCTGAGTGACAAGCGTTCCGCTATCGAGTGCATGGCGTTCAAGCAAGGAGTTACCGAGTGCGGTGCAGAACTACGCCGAGTACACTCTCGCGCCCAAGTAGCAGATGGCTGTACCAACATCCAGTACGAGGCGCAGAAGCTTCTCGACGTTTTCATGGCCAGGAGCTACTGGACGTTGGTGCACGACCCGGAGTTCGAGTCGGCACGCAAGCGAGGCCTACGCAGTCTCGACGTGTTGGAGGAGAAACCAGTTCCCTCCACGAGCCTCAGGACGACAACATGATTAATTTATGTCCAGGCCGTCATTTTCATATTTCAGCTTGCTTGCGCGTTGAGGCATACTCAATGATGCCTGTTCTTTCTGCTAAATGAATATGGTCGGATTTGGGCTAGAACAATTTCTCCCTGTGTAGTTATATGCTCTCGATGCCCAAATCCCATCCGCTGGTGTTGTGGCTCGAGGGCGCCCTCGAGTCCGGCAAGTGCTACCGGACCTGCCTATTTTGGAAACGGTGTGCTGGAGCACACCTCTGTATTTCACAGCCCACCATGGGCTACAGCAAGATATCTTTTCAGATCATCGACGCTGGCGAGCTGTGGCGGAAAAGGAGATGATCGTGATAATCAGTATTGCTACACACGACGGGAACGATATCGAGATATCGAGGTTGCTCGCCAACGCCGACAATCTAGTCCCCGTTCACCCGCTGGATGGGTACGCCACCCCTGTGGTCGTGGCTCTGCTGTGGGCGTCGTCGCCGTCGTCTCCTTACTGTTCCTCTCATTATCATTGTCATCGTTCCTTCTTCTTAACACTACTCCTATGTTTCTACATATGTTTATAACTATTATTATTCTTATTCTTATCATCATATTATTCGCCGTCGGCGTCGGCGTCGGCGTCGGCATCGTCGTCGGCGTCGGCCCCGGCGTCAGCGTCGGCGTCGTCGTCGGAGTCGGCGTCGGCGTCGTCGTGGTCGTGGTCGTCGCCGCGGTCGTGGTCGTGGTCGTTGTCGTGGTCGTGGTTTTGGTCGTGGTCATGGTCGTGAACGTGGTCGACGGCGTCGTCGCCGCCGCCACCGTCGTCGTCGTCGTCGTCGTTGTTGTTGTCGTCGTCGCCACCGACTCTCGCCATGAACGATCAGTGGCGGCACCAGATTGATCGCGGCTCCGGCCACCCTTCATGTAGGCCGTAGGACAACGCTAAAACAACTCGGCGTTGATGGGTCTGGCGCTGGACGTTGCCATCGACGAGGTTATTGGTGCACTCCCTGCCTCTTACACAGCCGCTATGTACAAACGAGGAGGGTGGAACCTTATCATCGTCGTCATCGTCGTCGTGGTCGTGGTCGTAGTCGTGCTCGTGGTCGTCCTCGTTGTCATCGTCGTAGTGGTCGTCGTCGTCGTCGCCGCCGCTGCCGCCTCCGCCACCATCGTCGTCGTCGTCAGCGTCGTCAGCGTCGTCAGCGTCGTCGTGGTCGTCATGGTCGCGGTCGCGGTCGCGGTCGCGGTCGTGGTCGTAGTCGTGGTCGTGGTCGTGGTCGTGGTCGTGGTCGTGGTCGTGGTCGTGGTCGTGGTCGTCGTCGTCCCCCCCCATCCCATGGGGGTGGTCATGTGAGCCCTGGGATTCATCCCGTCTGGGGGGGGCCTGGTGACCCTCGACCCTGGATCATGCTTGACTGTTTCTTTGGTATTCGCGGGGCCTGTCCACAACTTGGGGAGTGGATGCTGGGATGGTGGAGCAGAAATGGACAACCACATATGAGCCCTACCCCTGCTGGTCGTAGTTCTGACAAATCGGCTGCGGTTCAGAATTTGACGCGTGTCTGCAGCCAGGTGAACCCCAGCTGAGGTGTCCGAATGACTTCCCGGGCCAGCCCCCAGGCCACCCCCACTCGCGAGCGGCGGACGTATTCAAGTCCGCGCCCTCGCTGTCAGGACTCTGGGGCGCGATCCCACGGATACGAGGTCGCACGGGTACGCTCTGCGCGGGGCATCCGCGAAAAAACGCCGCTTTATCCACAGGGTCGCGGCCCACGGGCTCGGCCCGCAAGGCCATGGCTACAAATACGTGTTCCACCCATGGCCCCCACCCAGCCCTCTGGCCACCCCCCTGGCAACAAGCTGGCCAACCCTGGCAAGCCTGGCCAACGCCTTTTGCCAACCCCTCCGGCCAACTTCGTCCAGGACAGCTTTTTCACACAAGACACAGCAGTAATACTAGCACTACCATAGTCGAGGAAACAAAAAAAGACAGAGTGTACATAAACTGTCAGCATTAGAGACTGATTCCTTGGATCGGAGCTGTAACCTGGTTGGTGGTCCTCCAGCTGCGCTCCAGGCACGCCCCGCGCGCCAAGGACGAGGAATCCGCGCGAACCTCCAAAAGTTCGTTTTTATTTTTAGACACGAAGATCGCTAAATCCGCCGATCCGGCGTGTGAGTTTCTCAGAACGTGCGTGGACTTGAGCTCGCTCAAGCTTCGCGTTCAAAGGGGGGGCAGAGGGGGGAACGCCATTCCCGACGCCATGCGATGCTCGGGAGCCGGGGGGGGTCGCTCTGCAGGGGAGGGGGGAGGCCATTCCCGACGCCATTCCCAACGCTATGCAGTGCTGGGGAGCGGGGGGGGTCACTTTGCAACGGGGGGGGCAGGGGGGGAACGCCATTCCCAACGCCATTCACTGTTCGGGAGCCGGGGGGGGCGCTCGCTCTGCAAAGGGGGGGGAAGTTTGAAAGGGCTGGGAGGCCCAGCCAGCAGCTTCGCCTTAGGCGAAGCCAAGCTCCACCTCTGCTGTACCGCAGCAACGATAGTCCCAGTAGGAGAGGACGTGCCATCTTAAGCAATAGGAAGATCATTTTGGTCTCGATAGCGATTGTGCGCCTCGCGGTGAGGCGCAGTCATATTTGGGCGGCCGGCAGCTTGAGCCGACGCGTCCGCGGGCGCACGCTCGCTTCCGCTCCTCACGTCCCTCAGCTCGCTTTAGTCGGGGGGGGGGGGGGCGAAGCGTTGGCCCGTCGCCCCTGCACAGCAGGCACAGCAGCTAATATACACAAGGACAGAAAAAGGGGCGGGCCAGAAGGAAGGCGGGCCCGCTCGCAAGTTGCCTTGCTTGTACAGTTTTGTACTTGAAGTACTCCTCAGGCGACGTCAGAACTGGATGTCTGGCCGGCCCGATATGGAGTATGACTCTTCAGGTCATGCTTGAAGGCCTGTATACCTCCCATGACTCGTAGGAGCATTTCTCTGTCGATGCCCCACTTGGCGTGACCATCCGCGGTCATATCGCGGGCGCCGCACCACTGGATGCTGCGCGCGATTCCACGTTCCATCATCTGTCGCATCCTACTGATGTGTCCTAAAAGGGAACACTTGGTCGGTTTATTCAAGTCTTTGCTTGACAAGGATTTAAAACAGACTCAGCATCTACGGTCAAAGTGACCTTGATGTTCAGGCCACCCAACTCAAGTATATCTTTCAACTGAGCGGGCGCGAGCGGCCCTGCGTGGAGCTCGCGCAGAGGCACAACCGTGGGATTACAGTCCTCCAAATTACGGACTGCTGCTAGTGTCTTTGCTGAATAGCCCGAGCGGACCTGCAAGCGGTGAGACTTGCAAAACGCATCGACCAAGTGAACGACAGGTTTACCGGATGGCGTGTTTCCACGTCGTAGCAAGTTCGCCCCGCGAATACCATAGCCTTCGACGTCGTCGTCGGCGTCTCCACTCAGGCGTCGATATCCTGAGTCGCTATGCAGGTCGACCTCGCCCGTAGGAGTCATCGCCTGGTAGACGATCTTCTCCGGGCAGGCCTGTGGCTTCCTGGAGATCGCGCTCAGTCGTCCCACTTGGATGTTGGTCGGTTCTTGGGCACGCTGTAGAGATGCAACATACGCAATCAACCACACCAGGGTGATTAATGCATACGCCAGCGCGCCCCCGAGGCTGACGAACATGTCTGCAGCCATCTTGGATGCCTGAGCGTCAGCGTCGGCGCTGGTAAGCTCAGAATGTTGAAAAGGGCGGAGGTGTTTGATGTATTCATCTTGGTCCAAAGTGACATTACCGTCCTCATCCTCGGCGCATCTCACGGCACAGTTGGCGCACGTGTGCTTGTTGAGTTTACACTTGCCAAAGATGTCTTCTGCACACTTGACACACTTGCCAACGGTGTCCTCAGTACCAGCCATGTTGATATCGTCAACGTGTTTGGCCGCGAGCAAGTTGTCGCTCGTCTCGAACTCATCGTCGCAGGACGCGGGTCGGAGACCAAAACCTCCGGTGGTCCTTCTGAGCTTTAGTGAGAAAGCCCGCGGTGCGTCTTCGGTGCCCATGCCTGGCTTCAAGCACTGCAGGCAATGTTTTGACTCATCGTAGTGTTCGAATCCTGGGAGAGTTCGGAGCACTGTGGCCGATCCAGGCGGCAGAGTAAAACACACCACACGCTCCTTTTCACCAGTAGCCCCAGCACGTTCCTGATAGGTCAACCCCTTCAGGAAGGCCACGTTGATGTCGAGGGAAGCAATCGCCCATTGCTTCCTGCACGCTGCCGTGCTGGCGAATAGCCTCTGGCTCGACCGTCGCGCTGTTCCCGAACAGGCTTCTACGCCGAAGGCTTCAAGGTCCATGAAACCTCGGAGTTCCATTTGCAAGCTATCTCGAAGTCATGATGTTCGACGCTTTAGCAATATATTGCATATTAGAAACACTTGTTGTCGAACCATGTCTTGAGATTCGTGCAGAGGGCCTTCGATACGTTATCGGGATTCGCCTGGACGTCAGCTTTCGCGGAGAAGTCGTCTTCCTTGACGACCACAACTCGCTTTACAGCGGCGGTTACGTATACTCGCGTTCTGGTCACACGGTCGGCATCTAGTATCATATGTTGTTGTTCTGACAGGACTACCCTTGACATTTCTCCTGTAAAGCAGAGGTCGACATATTGAACATTTTCGTCTGGGTCCAGTCCGTAGATGTCGTCTTCGACCATGGTACACACTGGGACGTAATAATTCCCCTCGGTGTCGGAGTCGTGAGTGCGCCCCCACTTCGGCAGGTGTCCCCGCTGTTCATCAGCTACAGTGATCAGCACACTTTGATATGGAACCAAATGTGTAGGTATGGTAAAGAAGTCATCTGGTGGAGTTGCCTCCTGCAGTTCCCTTTCCTCTTGTAGTTCTGCAAACCACACTTCCATAACATGTGACTCAAGATCAGCATCTGATTCTTCGTAGATCGTAGAGAGCCGTCCATCATTATGTGGTAGTTCGGCTTCTAAGGCCTCCCTTGTGATTCCCTCCGATGTCGCTGTATCCGCCAATTCCTCAAATCTTGTCATGTCCTGATCAAAACCTGCTTGAGGTTTAGTGGACTTCAGGCATTGAATACTTCTCGAATGTGCTGATCCAGTTGAATCGTGTATATTCAGCGCAGTACCTTCTGCTTCATAACAATGTAATCCTGGATCCACGTCGTTGTCATAGTGGGCAAATGTGCAGCTGTCAGCATAAGTAACCGGAGGTAGCTTATGAATACTCTTGGCTAGCCTGACTGAAACTACATTCTCAATGCGGAAGAAGCTTCTGATAAGGCACTGCACCGTTAGATGTACCTTAAGAGATAGACGGCTTGCACTCGTCATCTGAAGCGCCCCTTTCTTGGTCGGCCCATAGCCAAAGGTCAGAGCAGGTCTCCCCGCTGATGAACTGGCCACGAATGTCAACGCTGCGCGTAACGCCGCGCTGTAGGAGCACATCTCCCGGGCCCAGTGCTTCAATGTATAGTGAATGTCTTGCATCGCCGCACTGTACTTGAACATCTCGATTGCCCACTCGGATGATGACTTGACCCCTTTCGGGATCATTATTTACACCTGGGAACGGTCCATTCCAGCCTCCCCAGTCATCGTTCGCGGTCGCGGGGCGATGATAATCGACCAAGTCCCCTTCATTTAATAGTTCTGACCAGTAACAATCGTTTTAGTGCGTAAGGCACGATTGGTCTTAGCTACTGCTGTGGCCTGTCCGATAGCTTCAATACATACCCTGCGCATCGTCTGCTCACGAGAACGGTCCGACGTTTCCGTCGGCTGCTCGTGGTCCAGGACAGTTCGGTCAGGAACCATTGCTGGTTGCCGTCCAAACAGAACGTTATATGGAGACACTTCGTCGTAGAAGGTGAACGCGCTGGCGGCAAACAAAGCCTCGTGCAGTAGCCGTGTGAACACAGGAGGCATGTCCAACATATTGAGTTCAGCTTCCACGACGTGAAGTAGATGGCGCAGGATGCCATATCTGGTTTCGATCATCGCAGCGTGCCGTCCACGCGCACGTATCCTAAGTTCAGTGCATTTTGCCTTGAGGACTGTTTTCGCAGCGTCGTTGTTAAGGGCATCCTCTCCGTCGGAGTAGAGTACCTTTGCGGGCCCAAAACTCCATCCTGCATTGATGATATGCATCCAGGATACTTGTCATAGTCTTGTCTGGTGTCTCAATCCCAGTAGCATATCGTATACAGCGACCGATAATTTGGAAGATGTTGTGCCCTTGTTTGTGGAACATCAGATCACACTCCACTTCTTCCTTATAAGTGCCAGGCTGTGCGGTGGAGGGTGTAACATCATGCCCGGGATTGCCCCAAGCCCTGCACTCCCGACATGCGTCGCAGACACCTTTGCTCAGGTTGAGTCTGACATTGTCCAGACATATCTTGCTTAAGATGAGTCTCATCTTAGGCTTTTTCGCATGCAACCAGCGCAAGTGTAACATCCGCAGCTCGCATGTTACCACGCTGGGGTCAAGGTTTCGAAAGTTTTGTAAACTGATTTGCACGTCGAACCGTCACCAGTCTGGCAGTCGTGGTCGCGCAGCAGGGTTACCCGCTGGTGGTGGAGGAGGTGCTTCTCCACCTTGCTGTCGACAACGTCTGACTCTAACCTGTGGTAGTCGGAGATGGCCGTCCGAGCTACCAGCTCCACTCGAGGCAGGTTGCCCTGCAGCAGGTTCAGCAGCATGTCTGCCTACTGAAATGTCGTAACTGCTCGCACCTGCTGTAGGTCCAGCTTTTAAGCCGGCTCTTGTTGCCCTTAGCCGCGTGAGCGGTGATGCGGCTGGTGCCCGGGAGGCGGCGCTGCTGGCTCAGCAGGAGCTTTCGGTGCAGATCCTGCTGCCGGTTCGGCAGGAACCGGCGGTGCCTGTCCATGATTGTCGGGCAGCTTCCAGGGCTTGGCGAACTTGCATTTGCCAGGTGTCAGTACGTGCCCAGGCTCGTTCTCACCGTAATTATTCTTCCCGAGCCCTCCCGAGGGCGGTCTCGCAATCGAGCCATCAGGTTGCCGAGGGAGACTCGGATCGTCCAAATCGTATCCCCTCACGCTGGTGACCAGCACGGTGGACGAACATAGGTGACCATGGAAAGGATCACGAGTCACCTGGAAGAGATCGTGTGCGATCTGAACAGCATCGACAAAAAGCGACTGCATCTTTGGAGTATATTGCGCAGCCATGGACAGTTCCCTGTTATATGCCGACGCATGTTGACGATGGCCAGTACATCGTTTTCGTTCAAAAGAGGTGAATACAAGGCGATGGCTGGCCATGATAGCAGTCGGCTTTCGTATCAGTACCCCATGGGAGTCACGTAGGCCACTAGTGCATTGACTCATGCTCGCCTTGCAAGTGCCCTTGCTTTTGGCCAACGTAGTCCATGGTGGTATCTGATCCACCCAAGTACCCACTGGTTGCTCTCGTCAGTAGAATGGTCGAAGATCGTTCTGACGTATAGCCCCCCTCCCACAGAATTTGATAGGCGGCAAATCCTCTCTATGATGTTCATACCAAGCACCGTAGTTAACCTGCGCATTGAAATAGGAAGGTAACCCAATTATTCTGCAGTTGGGTTGTAGTATAGCAACTCTGACAAAACAAACGTAGAGATAGTGCACCACTGCATCTTGAACATTCTCGATACCAAGGTCAACAAAGGTACGTTTGTCGAGGTTTCCCCCTGAACACAGACCTCGGCTGAATGCTAGCTGAAAGATGCCTCCACTTCCTCTACGCAATTCCAGCATATCCACCTTGTTGTGACGTCCATAGTATAAAGTTGGGATTACGGAGAATACATCTGCATAAAACTCAGCAAGAGCCCCGCAAGTAGCGTGATGAAAATTCCCTCTGCATCGTCACTTCCCGTGTCGGAGTCAAGAGGTACGCCGGTGCAGTACGCACTACATCCGAGTCCTTTCAGGTCATCTCCACAGTCGTTGTTGCCTTCTTCAACTATCCTGGGAATCTTGCGTGGTTTGATGCCTGCTTATTTGTCTGCTTTACGATTTTCAAAATGCTTACTTCTGGCGTCGGTTGGTAGCGCTGTCTGTTGTTCAGACTCAGGTGAACTGAGTGTCGGAAATTCGGGATTCGAGGGGAGCACGCGGCCGCGCTCAATCGAAAGGGGAGGGAGACGATCATCATCGATGATCGCCACTCGCCTTGAGCGTGGACGTGGGCTCCCGTGTCCGAGGAGAGCCCGTTCAGGCTGCTCCCAGCACAGTCGAGTACGGATGTTGGTGACACAATCTGGTAATGGTGCGTTGTAGTTGTACCCGATGGGCCGGTCCTGAATCTTGATGTGCAGTATGATCGCACTGTCGTCCGAGTTCATCGCTACCCGTCTGACAACATGGTCCCACTCAGGGCCATTCTTAAGAGACTGAACGCAAGTTCGAGCTCCTTCCACTCGAGTGTGGATACTAAGGTGTACAGCACTTGTGTGATTTCTCTGCGTCTTGTGAAAATCCATCTGATCGATCAAGCTTGCGGTCATGATCGCTAGCGTCTTGTTGAGCCAGTCGGCCTTCTGAGCTCCTTGCCCATACCAATCCAGGACATGCTCAGTAAGTTGTGCAGGTATCCCTGCTGTTCTGCACGTGCATCGCCATAGGTTGGTCGGGATGCGCGCACAGGTAGTTGCCACTTGCAGATATGATGCGCTGGGCAACGCATCAAAACGGTCGCACTTGAGGCCGAAGTGTCAGAACCGCATACGCACGACCTGTAAACCAAGATCTCCAATAGCGTCTCGTATAGGACCTTGCTTCCAGAAATATCCTGGTGGCCCCACAATCACAATAGTCATGCGTGGAGCCCGAGCTTTGGTCATCAGATTTGGATGCGTCGACGATGTAGCCCTGCCCGCTTGCCAGACAGTCTCACATACCAATCAGCAGGTGTAGCCACCCACAATAATTGGTAATCACCCGAGAGTAGAGAAGCCAAATACTTTGTACCAATGGAGGTCATGACCTCTGCATGCGTGATACGGTCACACATGTAGCCACGGCCTCGGAGTTCAGCGCAAGCTGTCCGTATACCTTCAATAACACATGCGCGAGAGTGATAAAGATGCGATCACCTTTGTTTCTGCAGCGGCCACACAGCCGGGTCCACTGCTACCCGCGGCAGCCGCACAGCCGGGCTGGCCACTGTCCCTGGCGCGCACAGCCGGCGCCTGGGAAAAGAATGCAGGTTGCCCCGCGTTTGCTGACAGTACCTGAGCGCTCGGCCTGTCGGAGCAAGCGCGAGTGGCCGTGGAACGCGCCTGCCCCCGTCACTCGCTTGGCGATGGGGGCGTCCAAATGCCTGTGCCATGCTGTGCTGCAGAGCCGCTGCTCGAAGTAAAAAAGATCAAACTTCTCAGCGGCATCATCTCCTTCCGCAGGCGCCCCTGCATGCGCATCGGGCGGCGTCCACTTCGTGCCCTCCTCGTAGATGGCCCGATAGATCTTCGCTTGCAAGTTGCGCAAAGCGAAGTCCTTGTCGGCCGAGGTCGGGTTGCCCCCAAAGCACGTATTCCTGCGATGCCAAGTCTTCAACGTGTTATTCACCAAAGACTGGATCGTGAACGTCAGCGCCTCCTCGTTGATGGTCGAGCTGATGCCCTTGGTATCCCGTGACATCATATGTATGAGCGTCACTCATAGCAGGTGCCCCCGCGGCTGGCTCTGGATCAGATGCTTCTTTGACGAGCAACGGGCCATCTTCGCATTGAGGATTGGACGCATTAGCAAACGACATCGACCCTTTATCCTAAGTAGCAGTCCCGTACTCGTCGACCTTGGGTGCCAGATGTCCAGAAGGAGTCTTCATCAAATCAAGCACTGTGGCACCCTTTCCAAGTAGAGTCTTGTACATCTCAGAGCCAGGGATGAACATCTTCTCGCGCCCCTGCCCCAGGATCAGGATGCCCCTCATGTTGGACATGCTCCTCAGACCCAGGATAGCAGGGAGGTTCTCCCCAGAACCCTCAGCTACATTTGCTGGGTAAGTGTCAAGTCTCGGCACAGCAGGTGCCCCCGCCGGATCTCCCCTTTCTTCGCACGCAGTCTTGCAGCGCAGGGACTTGTCGCCATGCCCCACTCCAGACACGCAGAGCCTCTTCGTCAGGTTCAGCCTCTTGATGGCGTGTCCGCGGGAACGGGATACCTGTTCGATGGTCTGTGCCGTCTTCAAACCAAGAATATTCACATTACTGCCAATATCCAAAAGAATAGTCGGCATACCTTTATCAGGGCCCCACTGTTCGCAGCCAAGGCCAGTTCGTGGCGTTCACAAAATAGTCCTGGCATTTCAGACAGCGTCGCACCGCGCATGCCTTTGCGGCGCCTCTGCTCCACCACCCAGTCGTTCCTTAATTATCCCAGTGCGACCCTACCTAGGAGTTGGAGGATCTAGGAAAGCAACATCTATATGAAGCTAAGCTAAGCTAAGCTAAAGCTAAAGTAAGATGGAATAAGCTAAGCTGAGATGAGATAAGCAACGCGAAGCTAAGGGAACGTCACTGGGGGAACCGCGGGGCGGATGCCGGGGGAACCGCCAGGGGCGAGCCCCACTGCCCGGCCCTCAAGCTCAGCTATGCTATGCTAAGCTGCGCAATGCGATGTTATGCTACGCTCTGCTATGATATGCTGCGCTATGCTATGCTATGTTTGGCTATGTTATGTAATGCTATGTTATGTGAATGCAGCGCTGCGCTATGCTACGTTAAGTTCAGCTAAGCTAAGCTAACCCTCAAATCAGAGCCTAGGTAGGGAATTACACCCATATTATGATATGCGATGCTGCGCTATGCTATGCTACGCTATGCTATGCTATGTTGTGCTCTGCTATGCTAAAGCTCAGCGAAGCTAAGATGAAGGTAAGCTACGCTAAGAAAAACCCTGAGCTAAGATGAAGCTCAGCTAAGCTTTTTTATTTTTTAAAACAAAAAACTAAGATGAGATAAGCAACGCTAAGCCAAAAGGACGCAACTGGGGGAACCGCGTGGCGGATACTGGGGGAGGCGCCCGGGGCGGGCCCCACTGCCCGGCCCTTTGGGCTTACCGAGTAAGAACCCTTCTAGGCAGAGCCTAGGTAGGGAACAAAGATGTAAAGCCGTTCATATAGCCACGAGCCTCTTGTTCCGTAATAGGGTTCTATAAAGATCCAGGCTGTAGGATATTCGTCATGTGTGCATGGGCGTGATGCAGACGTAGTGGGCAGGTTCAGAAACGCATCCTCGTCTGCGCGCATGCCCATTTGGCCACCTGTATCTACCATCAATACAGTATGCAGCCCGTTGCGTTCTGATATCGCACTGCTGCCACTACGCACGCTCACTGGGCTCTCTGTCCTACGCTGACTGCGCGGACGAATGTCTCGCCCATATGGCATGTACGCATGTGGAGACTGAAGCCACTGAGCGCTCTTATCAGTAGCCCTCTCCATACGCCTCAACCACGCGTCATTGACCGGCACCGAAGGTGGTGATGACGTAGCAGGTGCCCCTGCATTGTTAGCGGTCTCTGCTATCAGTGGCATAGGCGCGTCTACAGCAGGTGTCCCTGCAAGTGCGGTGGCCCCCGTTACTAGCCCCGCGTTGGCTGATGAGCAGGTTGCCCCGCCGGTGTCGTTGTTGAGACTACTGCAGTGCTCGTCACCATCGCCGCAATGTGGTTGAGCTCTTCACGGAGGTCCCTGAGTTCGTTCGCCCCTCGGAGTATATCGTCATGACGGTTGAGTGACTCCTGATCTCCAGCGATGGCGCAGTGGAACTCGGCTGCGGTGAAGCCAACACCCCTGCATATGGCGCAGGGGGCCTCAGTTGCGGAACCCCCCATGTTCCCAGCCAACTGTCTATCCACATGAGCACGCTCAACTCGATCCCAGCACTGTGCGTAGAATATGTGGCCGCACTGGAGCCTCCAGACTTTATCGTGGTTCATGAAATGGTCCAGGAATGTTGCACACTGATTGAAGTCGCCGTCGCTGATGATGAGCGGTGTTGCTGATGACCTAATACGCGTCTGGCGCTCCAGAGTGGTCTCACCAGCATCGCATCGAATCGGTGAAACCGTCGGTAGCTGCAATGCTGCGAGCGCGGCTGGACTGATCGCAGGTGCCCCTGCTGTATTGGAAATAGCAGGTTGCCCCGCACGGCTCAGAATTCTGTTAGCCTGACGCTCCTGGTTGCGACGCTGGCGGGCAGACTGCATCCCCATGTTGGCCTGCTGCGCCTCATGGATGGCTAAGACCTCAGGGCGTAGCCCTCCCATGGACGATGGCACTACAAGGCCTGGGGCCTGTTGCTGCACATCTTGGTCATGGGGGCGGCCAGATATCCATGGCGAGGGATCTGGCCTGGCACACCTGATGCATACCCTGAGCCACGCGTCAGCTGAGACTGGTAGAGGTCGTCGGCCGTCGCCCGTACATACGGGTTTTCGGGCTGCGTCCCCACTCGGGGAGCGCCACTTACCTGAGCGTGATAGTCAGGACAGACTGGGTAGTCCATTGGTGCTGCTGTGGGGCGGTCGGCAGCCCTTGGATCGCATGTCGGATGACTGAAACATGCTGGCACGTATGCAAACCGATTAGGGTTGTCCGGTGACGGATTTGGATCCGGAATATACTCCCAAGGCGGCGTCCCGTTGGCGCTAGGGAGGTCAATGCCATCCCTACGCATACTCTGAGCGGCTTCACGCATCTGCCGGTACATCCACCCTTGATGACCAACAAAACTCTCGGTTCTCTGTACAGCATGGCGGTCAGGAAAAGCAGGTTGCCCCGCGTGCGGACGCGGCGATGCAGATGGCGATGTCGCCTGTAAAGCCTGAAAGAGCTGCGGCTCCATCCGAATGCTTTGGAGCCTCGCCTGTAGGCTGTTGGTGCTCCCAGCACTCTGTGGAGTACCGAATGGAGTTGCGGCTCTGCTCATTGGACCACATGAAGCAGGTTGCCCTGCGGGTGCTGGCAGCTACTGCACCTGAGCACGCCACGGGTCGTTGGCGCACAGCGTGTCGGAGGGCGTGATGTCACTTGAAGTAATACCTGTCACATCCGAATTTGGAGCCTGTATCCCTGATCCATCAGATCCCCCTGCACGCGCCCCCCCGTGAAACGCGTCCTGCATCTGGAGCACCGCTGAGGACTTCAAGTTGTAGGGGGTCTTTGGGATAAACCAATCCTTCAACGATGACGCATCGTTCCAGAATTCGTACATTTTCTGGACAGAAAGATCACTGCACGGATACTGCTGATTGGCGCCCCAAAGGCACATGGGGTTGACCCACACTTGTCCAACACGGTTGCACCTGCAAATACCTATCAGCTGAAAGATGCGGGTCGGAAGAAGTCCGCCGTCACGGCCTGCTGACATTATGATGTCGTTTGATGAGCGCCAAATCGGCACGTTGTCCAGAAGCAGGTTCTTCAAGCCAACAATGACCAACACCTCGGAATCGACGCGCAGACCGGACTGGATTCGATTATCACCAAGAAGGCATGGGCAACCATGTACAAACTGTCTGCCCCTCTTCTCGCCGGCGTCGTCGGCGCAGCATAACAATCCGACGCTAAATATGCCGGGGGAACTCCCCCACTGAGTACCATGAATAAACCAACAAGGTGCACCTGGAGCGGTCAAATCCGTAATTCTCATGTACAGTGATTCAGGATATTTTATACCAGGGCTGCTATGTCCGTTGCTTGGACGGATGAAGTACGCGTCGCGCGACTCGGAGGCGTACTTGCACTCCTTGAGCTGCAGCCTGTTTTTTCTGCATTCCAGTGTGGTCGACCATGCCAATCAGGTCCAGCATAGCTAAAGCCTGGGATGCCCAGCGTTGGTTCTTGAGCTTCTGGCGCACGGTCCCCAAGTGCTTGCGACGATGCTTCCCGCATCCTTCAGCTGGCCAACGGTCGCAAACCTAACGAATCAGCCCATCCATCAAACTCATCACAGGATGGTACTTCCCGCGGGAATATGTCAGAAAGACGACCTCCATGAAAAGGTTTGTGGCAAAGGGCAGTCGTAAGCCACTCTGAACAGCGACGCTGCCCCTCATAGCTGAACCTTGGCGCTGATACTTTCTGCTCCGAGGATCCCAATCGAATATTCCTTCTCCGAATCGCACGCGACAGCCGGGCGTTCACGCAGAATGTTGCGCACCGTCTGGCGCGCATGCGCGCCCTGGCCACGATGAATGGCAGTGCCCACGAGGTCGCACTGCACCACCATGTATCGATCAGACACGTCATCAATCCGAGGATGATATGCTGGGCTTATCTTCATTCGATTGGACGTGCGTAACTTCCCCCAGCACTCTCGGCATCCCACTGGCATCTCCAAAGTGAGGGCAGGTTGCCCTGCAGAACTCTGAGCAGGTTGCCCTGCGGAACTCTGAGCAGGTTGCCCTGCGGAGCTCTGAGCAGGTTGCCCCGCTGGACGCTGAGCTGCCGCTGATGCGGCAGGTGCCGGCGCGTTTGCCGCCAATATGGCAGCGCCACCAGTTCCCCTAGGCGCCCGAGGAGTTCCTGGCAGGGTACTGATGTCGTAGTCCTGGCGTTTCTTCTCCTTGATGTTGTAGGACTCGACTGTCATCTTTGGGAGCCATTCCTGGTGCCTTCGATGATCTTGCCAGTAGCTTCTCAATACCACGCCTTGTTGAGGAAGCATCCCTTGTTGATCCTTCCAGCGAGGGCAACCAGCCTGTCCTGTGCGTCCGACCTGGTGCAGGGCCGCGACGTGGCACAGGTTCCTTTCGAGTGGGAGTACTGATGCCTTGAGATGCAGCTGCAGCGGCAGCCACTGCTGGCCCTCTGGATCGACGTCGGTCAGCAGGTTGCCCCGCAGATCGCTGCTGCGTACTGTCTCCAGGCTTAGGGTCATGTGGGCTATTCCTTTTCTTCTTCTTGGGTCTGAACTGATCAGGGCCAAGCGATGGACCTGATGAATTCGAAGATGGAGGAACATCGATAGGCGCCTCTGGCTTCGGCTCGGGAGCTGCCTTAGCCGCGGCCCCTGCCGGCGCCCCTGGCCCGCGTCGCACGGGGCCCCGGCCAGGGTTCAAATCGATACCACTTGGCGTTATGAGGGCCAGGTTGTTTCCCTGCAAGAAGGTATTTGGTGGCGCCGAGTCTTTTTCACTATGCTTGTCTTTACCCAGCCTACATCTTCAGCACGGTAAGCAATCCACCTATCAGGGAAGGTCCATCGTTTCAGTAACAACATACCTAAGATCGATCGAAGTGTTCGACTGGCACGTGGCGTCCGCAACAATGGAATCGTCCGACGCGCACCCTTCAGGGGCCGCGTCCGCGGGGTCAACTTCTTCGGCCATCTCATCATCTTCATAGTAATCAGCTTATTGTTGACCATCTTCTTCAGATTTAGGATCAGCAGGTTTCCCCGCGCGCCCCGAGTGCCAGTCCCGACTGAACTGCTTTAGATAATGAATAGGTGCGCGGTTTCCCCATATCTGAATATATTGGGCTACCTCACTGTATGTTGCTTGCTCGTAGTCGGCTTCCGTCAACTGCCTCCTCTTTTGCGCTTTATTAGGATCGGTGCAGTACCCTCGACCATCGCCATGAGACCGAGCCCAAGGCGCCCTCCTAAAGTTCGGGCTTCTTGATGGGCGTCTCACGGGGCAGCCAGGCCCGTGGTCTGCATATGCGGGGCACGTGCTACAAACACCTCTATAGAGCTTCCTTTCCTCAATGACAGCTCTCTTGTGCTCGCGCTTGACAACACTTCCCAGCTATCCTGCGGCGTTGGGTCCTCGTTTTGAAGAGACAGCGCCCCGCGTCCCTCACTCGCCCCCCCTCCCCCCCCCCCCCCCTCCGCGTCAGCCACGCCCACTTCGGCACGCCCCTCAAACGTTTCGTGGCCCCATAAGGAGCTCCACCGAGGGCCCCAATGGCTGCGTTCGCATGGCGGCGCCGCGCCCATGTCGGCACACCCCCCACAAACGCTTCGTGGCCCCATAGGGAGCTCCACCGAGGGCCCCAGCGGCTGGGCACCGCACCCATTTCGGCACACCCCTCACACGCTTCGTGGCCCCATAGGGAGCTCCACCGAAGGCCCCAATGGCTGCGTTCGCACGGCGGCACCGCACCCATTTCGGCACACCCCTCACACGCTTCGTGGCCCCATAGGGAGCTTCACCGAAGGCCCCAATGGCTGCGTTCGCATGGCGGCACCGCACTCCTCACACGTTTCGTGGCCCCATAGTGAGCTCCACCGAGGGCTCCAGTGGCTGCGTTCGCATGGCGGCACCGCGCCCATTTCGGCACACCCCTCACACGCTTCGTGGCCGCATAGGGAGCTCCACCGAAGGCCCCAATGGCTGCGTTCGCACGGCGGCACCGCACCGGCACACCCCTCACACGTTTCGTGGCCCCTGAGGGAGCTCCACCGAAGGCCCCAGCGGCTGCGTTCGCATGGCGGCACCGCACCCATTTCGGCACACCCCTCACACGTTTCGCGGCCCCTGAGGGAGCTCCACCGAGGGCCCCAGTGGCTGCGTTCGCACGGCGGCACCGCACCCACGTCGGCACACCCTTCACACGCTGCGTGGCCCCATAGGAAGCTCAACCGAAGGCCCCAGCGGCTGCGTTCGCATGGCGGCACCGCACCCATTTCGGCACACCCCTCACACGTTTCGTGGCCCCTGAGGGAGCTCCACCGAGGGCCCCCGTGGCTGCGTTCGCATGGCGGCACCGCACCCATTTCGGCACACCCCTCACACGTTTCGTGGCCCCATAGGGAGCCCCACCGAGGGCTCCAGTGGCTGCGTTCGCATGGCGGCACCGCGCCCATTTCGGCACACCCCTCACCGTTCGTGGCCCCATAGGGAGCTCCACCGAGGGCCCCAGTGGCTGCGTTCGCATTGCGGCACCGCACCTATTTCGGCACACCCCTCACACGTTTCGTGGCCTCATAGGGAGCTCCACCGAGGGCTCCAATGGCTGCGTTCGCATGGCGGCACCGCGCCCATTTCGGCACACCCCTCACACGCTTCGTGGCCCCATAGGAGGCTCCACCGAGGGCTCCAGTGGCTGCGTTCGCACGGCGGCACCGCGCCCATTTCGGGACACCCCTCACACGCTTCTTGGCCCCATAGGGAACTCCACCGATGGCCCCAGCGGCTGCGCCCGCATGGCGGCACCGCGCCCATTCCGGCACACCCCTCACACGCTTCGCGGCCCCATAGGGAGCTCCACCGAAGGCCCCAGCGGCTGCGTTCGCATGGCGGCACCGCACCAATTTCGTTCGGCACACCCCTCACACGTTTCGTGGCCCCTGAGGGAGCTCCACCGAGGGCCCCCGTGGCTGCGTTCGCATGGCGGCACCGCACCCATTTCGGCACACCTCTCACACGTTTCGTGGCCCCTTAGGGAGTCCCCTCTCATTCGTTCAACCTGTTTTGCGGCACTCGTAACTGCATGCGGCTGGGTCCATCGCCAAGAAAATCCCTCGTGTTTTAACAGGTCCAGTCCTTGTCGAACGAATGATCTTGCCGTCTTCACCCCGTTTAATATTACGGAGAGAATACCAGCGACGGATCCGATGCCCAGTCCAACCCTGGCCCCGCCAATGCTGCATTGTTTCTGAGGGAATGCACTGACGAGCCAGCCCAGCTTCCGCGCAACCAACAAGGCGCTGGATTCCGCCATCTCGATATTCTTCTTGCGGTTGATCATCTTGAGGCGGGCGCCCCCGCAAGGGCCCCCTCCTCGGGGGAGTGGCAGGTCTATCGGCCTGCCACGGCGGGGCCTTTGGAGTTCCTGCATCAGGGGGATGGGGGCGCTGAAGTCCGCTCGAGCGAGCGCCGCTGGAGCGGGCACGCGCACGATCAGGTGAGCGACTGGGGAACCGACCGCGACGTATCATGCGGTCACTATCCTCCCATTATTCGCCCTCGTCGTCGTCGCGATACTTTTTCCTCCAGATCTGGCAGCCTGCCGATCGCTTCTGGCGGCTCATAGACCGATCTGAAACAACAGAAATAAACTGAAGGTCTTCATTATGACCAAGCTCGCATTGAATACGCTCGGATACATCACTGGCGCCTCGCGGGTTTCCCCGCAAAGGATCATCATCACTTAGTTCCATATCTGTCGGATTTCCAACAACCCGAGGATAAAGCATTCACTGCATTTCCTCGTCTGCCGCGGGAATGGTAACTTCTGAATCCGCGGGCGCCCCCGCCATGTCAGCATCTCCTTTGGCTGGCAAGTGGAAGTTCTCGACGAGCTCAATTTCTGCAGGTTGCCCCGCGATGAGTATGCCCAGCCATTCTGCCACATCGATGTCGTTGTGGCCAGTGAACACCTCCTTGAACAGCTCGCCGGCGCAATTCTCGAGGGTCAGACAGGCGCCGAGATATCTGACAGCCATGAAATTAACAAAGTTGGCTCAGCTATCGGCAGGGCCAGCTAAAAGAGACCTCCAGTCAACATACTGTATGTCGGAATCTGTTTGAGCCAGATGTATTGACGGACCCCTGCCTCTTCCATCACCTCGAAGGCATTCGCGTCGGAAATGTGTCCCGTGGCATATGTCGCACTCCATAGCTTTACCGTTGGCATCCTTTGGGCACCCCCGTCGTCCTTTGCCTTTTCCCGATGTACGCCTGCGGTTTCTACCAGTACCTAAGAACATGTCTTCATACTTCGGCCCAGTAAGATGCTAAGAATGCTAGCATGCCTCTACCATGCAATCGCCGACGCTTACCTTTACCTTTACTTCGACCTTTCCCCCTTCCTTTGAGTGATCGTCGCACGATACGCCTTACCTCTCGGACTGGTATCTTCATGAACCTCCGCCAGCGACGCGTGTGCTTTTAGTTGCCTAAGAATAACAATTGCGCGCGTTGCTCTTCACTAAGGTATGAAGGCATATCCGAGTAATCAAGGGCCGTAGCTTCGTCGTCTGAAGACGCATCGGCATCAGTACTGGAGTCGAAGTCGGACTCGGCGGGTTGCCCCGCTGAGCCCAATAGGGCCATGGCCTGCATGGGGGAGGCCGCTTCAGGCGGCCCCCTAAGCCTGGCCCAGGAGGCTTGCGACCCCGAGGCCGTTCCACCATTCTGAGCCAGCAGTGCAGTGGTCTCAGTTGGATATGGATCATGATTCCAGACGTTGTTGGCAAGTTCCCCTGCGTTTGCCTCCACGTGGAAGGTCTCGGTTCGGTGACCGTGACTAAAGATACCACCAATATTGCCGGGTGTTCTCTCAGCAACGTGAGCGCATGACCCCATGCGTTCAAGTAGAGCGTCAAATGTTGGTTGGTCTCTCGGCATATGGTAGTTTAGAGGCTGCAGGAGTTGTTGTGCACGCGATGCCCCCACTCCAAGAGCTCTGCATAGAATCACTGTTAGAATATCGAAGTTGGGGATGTTGAAGCCAGCTGGTTCAGCTTCATAGCTATCTCAAAACGCGCTGGCGCACGGTCGATGCGTTCTCCCGCATGGACTCGGAAATCAATTAGAGCAGTACCAGAGTTGAGTTGGCGCTCCTCTTCTAAATTCTCGAGCTTCGTGCTTAAGAGGAATGATATAGGTGGCGCCGTCAGTATGGCGGCATCCTATGTTGACGCTAAAGTTGATAACTGCTGGAGGGGCTCTCATGGCTATAGTCCGTGCGACACCTCCCAAACCTCGCTGCAAAGCTGCAGCCTGCTGGGAGAGCGTCACATTGCCTGTGGTCACGTTGATCCAGGCATGTACTTCGCGGACGAGTTCGCGAAAGGGCATTTGACCACCTGGGCCCCAGCGAGGGCCAGTCGTTCGCGCGTCGTCTCCGCCACGCACATGTCCTACCGCACACCCAATAGCGACCCAGGTGAGCCCAAAGATTTTTAACACCAATCCAATGGCCTTGTAGATCGTGGTCGGATGTAGTCGATTGGGACTTCCGTTGGGCATTCGTAAATCTGCGTGGGGTTGGAGGCGGCTGTATATTATATCGCATGTTTCCATGCATTATATCATCTTCGAAGAAAACTCAAAGTGGAGTAGGTGGGGCGAATTCAGGAGTGCAGAAGGGCAGAGATGTAGGATGTAAGTAAGAGACCTCCGCTCGAGCAGCTGCATCGCTGCAAGTGCCCTTGCGTTGTTGCGTAGCTATGTACAGTCCCCCGCGCAAACCCACTGCACCCTGATGTTCCACCATATCCGTAGTCCACCAGATAGCGTCATGGATGGTGAGGAGCAAAGCGAGGGCTGACCACCATAGGCCAGTTCCGCTACCAAGTTTGAAGGGCGCTGGGAGGCCCAGCCAGCAGCTTCGCCTTAGGCGAAGTCAAGTTCCAGCTCTGTTGTACCGTAGCAACGATAGTCCCAGCAGGAGAGGATGTGCCATTTAAGCAATAGGAAGATCCTTTTGGTCTCGATAGCGACTGCGTGCCTCGCGGCGAGGCGCAATCATATTTGGGCGGCCGGCCGCTTGAGCCGACGCGGCCGCGGGCGCACGCTCGCTTCCGCTCCTTACGTCCCTCAGCTCGCTTTAAAGAGGGAAGGCCATTCCCGAGGCCATGGGGGGGCATTCCCGACGCCATTCAATGCTCGGGAACTGGGGATTTCAGCGCTCTGCAGGGTGTGGGGGGGGGGCGGGGGGCGCCATTCCCGACGTCATTCAGCGCTCGGCAACGGGAATGGGGTTTTCTCTGCAAGTGGGGGGGTTCGCCATTCCCAACGCCACTCAGTGCTCAGGAACGGGAGGGGGGGGTGCTCTTCAGAAGGAAAGTGAGGGGGGGGGAATGGAATGGGGAATGGGACGCTCGCGCGGGCAATCGCCCGGGCCCCTTAAGGGCGGAGCGGGCGAGGCCGTGGCCTCGCAGACATGGCCGGCCAGCTGGAAGCTTACTCAGGCGGCCGGCGCCACAGAAGTATCAGGAGTGGAACACGTGACAAATTGCGCCTCCAGCTTAGTCCAAATTGAATCGTCGGTCGCCAGTTTAAGCCAATCGATGTTGTTCACGTCGTAGCTGCTCCGGGCGGGTCTCTCTTGCACACCGTGGGATAAGAGAAAATCACGCACGTCGTCATCCCATCGCTTCTGCTGTCCTCCCGAATTCCTGTTGCCTTTTTGAGAAGCGTGGAGGCTCGGGTGCCAGTTGACCACGCATTGAGACCATTCTCGAGGGGACTGCTTCGCCACTCTCGCGGCACATCTCCACACCAATCGCAGTTGCCTCGTATTCCAATCGATCACACTGTGCTTGTGCATGAGGTTTTCTGCTTGTCTTGTCGCGCGCTTGATGTATTCGACCCACGACTCCAAGACAATGCTCCCCGGTGCGACGTTATCCTCGTTGTCGGTGCTGGGGATGTTAGCAATGCTGGTATCTTCGTTTGGGTGGGTAGATGACGGTCGGTTGCGTACTGCTTCTCCGTGCGCCTCGTCTTCGTGGGTTTGCGGTTCTGTCGTCGCTTGAGTCGCGCGTTGGTTGGTCGCACTGGATGTCGGCCTCGTGTTGGCGGTGTTGCGTCGTCGTGGGGAGTCGACAATCATTCGTAACATGCGTCGTTGGGCGCATCGTAACTGTTGTCGTAAAGGCTCGGTCAGAGTCCAAGTAGCCGCCCCGCATAGCACCGGCGGTGTGGCAGCGCCGTCGAAAAGCCGGAGTCGGTGCTTCAAGGGGTAGTGCTTCGCTGTGAGCTCCTCTTTGCGAGCAGTGAAGGCTGCCCAGCCTGCCATGAGCCAGCGTTGCACCTCGGTCTGCATGGCGTCTTGGAAGCTGATCTGCTGTCCCAAGTACTTGACTGACCCACTGTGAGGTAAATATCGATTTCCATGCTGTTGATGCTCACCTTGCGCTGCCGTGCTCCCCCAGTCCTCTCAGTCAAATTCGTCAGGATATTCGTCTTGTCCGGGTGGATGTGGCGGCCGTGCTGTTGCGCAGCTGTGGCCATGTGTTCAAGCATTGTCGCCAAGCGCGGTAAGGTGCGGCTCGTCAGAAGGACGTCGTCGGCAAAGCGCAGGTTGGTGAGAGAGCAGTCTTTATTGAAGCCGCGTTGGATGCCTTGGTTGCGCTTTTTCCATGCGTTGACAAGTGGACGCGCGATGCGTTCAAGAAGCGAATTGAAAAGTAGTGAACTAAGGTGATCGCCCTGCTTTGTGCCCCTCTGCAGGTTGCATGGGCGGCTGGTCGCGTCTGTCCGCACCGTGGCTGTTTGGCCAGAATACATCTTCCGGAGTAGGTGCATGTAGCTTGGTGCGACACCTTGGCTCTTGAGTGCGGTCCATCGGCTCTCGTGCTCGACCGCGTCGAAAGCCTTCTTGAAGTCCAGGGTTGCTATCCAAAGTGGTTGGTTCCATTCCCGAGCTCTCTCTCCCGAAGCATGTGGAAAGTGAAGAGGTGATCTTGCGTCGAACGTCCCGGGCGAAATCCTGCTTGGTCTGGGGGCTGTTGTGTGTCCAGGGGCGGCTGCAGTCTATTGCATAGAAGCTTGCTGACAAGTTTGTAGAGCAGGGGAATGGTGCACATTGGCCTGAGGTTGCATGGGGCCACCTGCTTTCGGGATTACTGCGACGACTGTCTGTCGCCAACTCTGCGGAGTAGGCGCGTCGGCTTGTATGACAGCGTTGTATAATTGGATTACGGCTCGTTTGAGTTATGCGGGCGCATGCTTCAACATTTCGGCTCTGATTCCGATCGCGTCGGGCGCTTTTCCCCGCTTGAGGTTGGACAGTCCCCTATTGAGCTCGTGGATTGTAAATGGCGGCACCGTGTCGTCAGAAGGCTCAGGTGGTGAAGATTGTCGAGTGGAGTGATGCAACTGCTCGTAGAAACCTGCAAAGACGTTCGCAATTGAGTCTCTGCTGGTATGCTTCGTGTCGTCCTTGCCGCGCATTTCCGTGATTAGTGTACGCTTCCGCCCTGATTTAATGGTCTTAATGCGCTTGAGTCCACGGTAGTCCTCGAATATGGCGCTGATCCGCGCACGTCGTGTTGCTCGTTTTTGCAGTCGCATCTCTTGTCGGATTTGCTTGCTGACGTCGCGTCGGGACTGTGTATTGTCATTCGGGATGTTGCGCCTCTGCTGGATCAGCGCTTGGAGGCGCACGTTGGTTGAGAGGTGCGGTCTCAGTTGCGCCGGCTCCGCAATGCTTTTTGTCGTTGCTTCCAACATGGATGTCTCAATATGGTTGCTGAGCTCTTCTGGCGGTCGGGGTAGGTCTGCTGCAGAGATAACGTCTTTGGCCGTTGTGTGATACGCCTCAACGTCGACGTGGGCCCAACTGCGGGTGGTCGTGTGTCGCGATGTGAGCTTGGGCTGATGCTGTTCGTCGCGCGTAAGCCGGTCAGTGGAGATGCGTCGCTGGAAGCAGAAGTGCGCAACCACGGCCTTGTGATCTGAACCTAAGTCCACTGCGTTGTTCGCCTCCACGTTGCGGCATTGTCGGAATAGGCGCCTGGAGGCAAGGATGTAGTCGAACTGCTTATCGGAGCCATTGCTGTGAGTGTAAGTTACTTGCTGCCCCACTGGCATGCGAAAAAATGCATTCGTGAAAACAAGGCGCTCCTTAGACGCCCACGCACGTAGCAAAGCCCCTCTCGAAACACACTTCCCATACGCGTGATGTCCGACGTGCCTAGCGTCAGTCCTAGGCTCGTCGTCGTCGGCATAGTCGTCGCGCCGCATGGGGTCGATTGAATCCAGACGTCCAACTTGCACATTAAAGTCTCCAGCCACAATAACAAAATGTGTTTGTTCGCGAGCTTCGGCGTGCAATGCAGAAATCAGCGTGTACAGTTGCTCCACATGTTGGTCACTGTATCCCGCGTCAGGGAAATACGCTGCGACTAACACCAATTTGAATGAGCCCCGCCGTATGTGGAGCGCTGCAAGCCTAGCGCTAACACCTTGGAACTGTTTGATGCGTTTGCCCCATCGTTTGTGAACCAACACGCCAACCCCGCGAGAGGGCTGATCATGACCAGATCCGGCAAAAATATGGCCTTCGGCATTCTCCCACATCCCTGAAACTGCTGTCCTCCAGGTTTCGTCGAAGAGTATGAAGTCCCAATGTTCTGTGCGCATCTCGATGATCACCTCGTCAATGCGGACATCGTTAAGAGAACGTGCGTTTTGTGAAGTACCGTTAGTGACCACGTGCCGTCTTGGGCTATGGATTGATGGTCTCGCCGGTGTCTTGGCTGAGATGGTCCACTGTGAATGCTTAGCATGTGTGGAGGGGCCTGAAGAATGCAAGCGGGAACGTCGCCGTCGACGTGGGTAATCGGCTCTTCCCCCGCCTGCGCTCTTGCGTGGACGTGCGGAGTGGTGCGTTGGTGGGCGCTGGGTCAGAGGTGGGAGCTGGAAGGCGGCTGGCGTGGATGGTGGTGGTGGGAGGTCGAACGTTGGCCGCTGGAGGTCGGAATGCTGGGCAGTCGGAGCCTGGAGGTCGATAGGTGGGGATGGTGGCGGCGGGAGGTCGAATGGTGGATGCTGGAGGTCGGAATGCTGGGCCGTCGGAGCCTGGAGGTCGATAGGTGGGGATGGCGGTGGCGGGAGGTCGAATGGTGGATGCTGGAGGTCGGAATGCTGGGCCGTCGGAGCCTGGAGGTCGATAGGTGGAGATGGTGGTGGTGGGAAGTCACATGATGGACGCTGGAGGTCGAAATGCTGGGCCGTCGGAGCCTGGAGGTCGATAGGTGAAGATGGTGGCGGTGGGAGGTCGACTGTTGGACGTTGGAGGTATGAATGCTGGGCCGTCGGAGGCTGGAGGTCGATAGGTGGAGATGGTAATGGCGGGATGTCGAGCGTTGGGCGCTGGAGGTCGGAATGCTGGGCAGCTGGGGGCTGGAGGTCGATAGGTGAAAATGGTGATGGTGGTAAGTCGGATGGTTGAGGTTGCAGGTCGGAATGCTGGACTGGTGAAGGCTGGAAGTCGGTAGGTGACTGGGTTGGCGGTGGCTGGAAGTCGATAGGTGGAGAGGTTGAAAGTGGAAGTGGAAGTGGAAAGTCAGATGTTTGAGGCTCGAGGTCGGCGCTGCTCCCAGAGGCGGCCGAAAATGTAGGCAATGGCCCCAAGCTCGCGTCGTAACTGCACTGGGCCGGCTCGGGGTCCGAGCGCTGAGCTAGTGGACGGTGGAGGTCGACAGGTGGAGATGGAGGTTGAATGTCAAATGCTGCTGGATGTTGTAGGTCGGAGCGTTGAGCTGCTGGACGCTGGAGATCGTTAGGTGGAGGTGGAGGCGGCGGTGGAGGTGGAAAGTCAGATGCTTGAGGCACGTGGTCGGAGTGCTGAGGTGCAGCACGCTGGAGGTCGATATGTGGAGGTGGAGGTTGAAAGTCACATGCTGCTGGAGGGCGGAGGTCGGAGCGTTGAGCTACTGGACGTTGGAGGTCGATAAGTGGAGGTGGAGGTAGAAGTGGAAAGTCGGCGTTTGAGGCTCGAGGTCCGAATCCTCAGCTGGTGGGCGCTGGAGGTCGATGGTTGGAGGTGGAAGGGGGAAATTCATATGCCGTTGGAAGATGGAGGTCGGGGTGCTGATCTGCTGGGCGCTGGGGGTCGGAGCTGGGGTTGAGTGCAAGAGTCAGCATCTCGATGATCTCCTTGTCGTAGTAGTCGGGCAAAGTCCTCGGGCGACAGATCTCCTGAGAAGGGGGTAAGACTCGTCGTAAACCTAAAGGGGCATCTCCAGGGACAGTCACGCGTTTTCCTCTGCCTCCCCCTGCGGACCTAGGGGGGCGGTGGAATGCTGAGGTCGGAGGTCGGAGCTGGGAACAGGTGTTGGGGAGCCAGAGGGGCCAGAGTAGGGAGCCGGAGTCGAAAAGACAAGTACTTGTCTGTGGGATGGGGTCGTCGCCGGCGTAGTCGCTGCATCCGCAGGCGGTGAGACGCAAGGATGTTCAGCAAGAGCTTGTGGTGGGGATCTGTCCTGGGCCGATCCTGATAGAAGAGCTACTTTGGGATATTTCCCCTCCACTTGTATATAGATTCTCCGACCTCCGCCTGAAGACCGGTTTTGGTGGGCGGGGGCAATGGGAAAAATAGAATCAAGCTCCTGAGATTCATTACAAACGTTGCGGAATGGGGTCCTCACCTCGATGCCAGAGTCGCGGTAGGAGTGCTGAGCTGGCGGACGCTGAAATTCGGCAGGTGGAGGTGGAGGTAGAAAGTAACATGCTGCTGGCGGGTGGAGGTCGGAGCGCTGAGCTGCCGGACGCTGGAAGTCGATAGGTGGAGGTAGAAGTGGAAAGTCACATGCTGCTGGAGGGTGGAAGTCGGAGTGCCGAGCTGCTGGACGCTGGAAGTCGACGGGTGGACGTGGAGGTGTAGAGTCGGATGCTTGAGGATCGACGTCGGAGAACTGAGCCGGTGAACGCTGGAGGTCGATGGGTGGAGATGGAGGTGGAAAATCACATGCTGCTGGAGGGTGGAAGTCGGAGTGCTGAGCTGGTGGACGCTGGAGGTCGATGGGTGGAGGTGGAGGTTGAAAGTCACATGCTGCTGGCGGGTGGAGGTCGGCGTGCTGAGCTGGTGGATGCTGTAGGTCGATGGGTGGAGGTGGAGGTGGAAAGTCACATGCTGCTGGAGGGCGGAGGTCGGAGTGTTGAGCTGCTGGACGCTGGAGGTCGACGGGTGGATGTGGAGGTTGGAAATCACATGCTGCTGGAGGGTGGAAGTCGGAGTGCTGAGCTGGTGGATGCTGTAGGTCGATGGGCGGAGGTGGAAGTGGAAAGTCACATGTTGCTGGAGGGCGGAGGTCGGGGTGCTGAGCTGGTGGATGCCGTGGGTCGACGGGTGGAGGTGGAGGTGGAAAGTCGAAAGCTTGAGATTCGAGGTCGGAGTGCTGAGCTGGCGGACGCTGGAGGTCGATGGGCGGAGGTGGAAGTGGAAAGTCACATTCTGCTGGACGGCGCAGGTCGGAGTGCTGAGCTGCTGGACGCTGGAGGTCGATAGGTGGAGGTGGAGGTGGAAAGTTGGATGCTTGAGACTCGAGGTCGGAGTGCTCAGCTGCTGGACGCTGGAGGTCGACGTGTGGAAGTGGAGGTTGAAGGCGACATGCTGTCGGAGGGCGAAGGTCGGAGTGCTGAGCTGCTGGACGCTGGAGGTCGGTAGGCGGAGATGGAGGTCGGAAGGGGGAGACAGATGAGCCAGAGGCGGAATTGAGAGCAGGAGTCGGTATGTAAGGGATCTCCTTCTCGGCGTAGTCGTTTTAAAACCTTAGTCGATTCGTGCCTTCGAGGAGGTCGGGATCGGACGCTGGAGGCCGCCGGACGGAACGCTGTTTTGCCGGAGGCTCTTGGTCAACAGGAGCTTGAAGAAGAGGTAGGGCAGCAGCGCCTTGTAGTAGAAGTGGCTGTGCGGACTCCTGCGATAGGGGCCCGAATTGGTCCTCGCGGTGGTCGTAGAAGCGATAGCACTCTGGGCGTTCAGCTCCATGATCCTCGGTGCCGGAGTCAGTACCAATGTGGGTTGATGATGGCAGATACCCGCGCCGACAATGACCCGGTACAGGTCGAAGTAAAGAAAAGCACGACTCGTCGGTTGCTTTGCCCGCTCCTGCCGAATCCGCGGCAGTGGAGAACTGATAGCCGTACTCGGAGGTTGGAAGAGGGATGTTGGAGTCATAGAGATGACGCGTTGGGGGGGGACGGGTAGCTTTGCCCCGTGGTAGCTGTAGGTATCAAAATGCCTGTACTCGTCGATGGAAGCGGCTCCAGTGCTGATCTGCGGCTTCATCAGCACCAGCCAGATATCCTACTTAGAGACCGCTCCTTCCGATAGGCCTTTCGGGTTGCCCTTCATACCTTTGGCAGCCCGCGTCAGTAGCGTGTCACATTTGTCCGTAAGCTCTTGAAGCTGAGGATGGCTATGTAATTCCTCCACGTCTCCAAGATTCCGCCCAATCCCGCTTCAAGTGATTCCCCTCTGTGGCGATGGTGATGGCAAGCTCCCCGCCCACATGCACCTGGTAGGGATTCTCGTCGATAACTTTGATTGTATACGGTAGCTTCATCGTCTCCTTCAGCATGTACTTCAAGCCGAAACAGAAGTTCCGGGCGGCCCGTTCCGTAGGTGCACGATCTGGTGTAGCCCACACATTTTTGTCGCCACGTGTCAACTTCAGGCTCCTGATGAGTGCTACGGCAGTGTCACGGTCGAGGATCGAATCGAATTCGACAAATTGGATATTCTCAGTATCGCCCTTCGTGTACATGTTGCGTGGAATTGGGCCGTCGTTCGTCGTAAGCTTTTCACGTATCCACTCCGATGGTGTATTGTTCATGTCGAAGCCCTCTAAGTTGCAAAAAACCACAGTCACCGCGCGGTTGCCCTGGACGTGGTAGGCGGTCGCTGACGTCATGGTGTTGCCGAGTGGTCCTGGAGACGTTTTCCCCCGCAGTTTGGCCACCTCACGTTCCAACTCGTGTAACTTGTCCCCATTCGTGGAAGTCATGCTGGGGGCTGCCCCGGAAGCTGCCGATAATAAAGGTCCGGAAGTTGCATCTTTACTATCCATTGCTGCCACACGCAAAGTAAGGTCGCCGACAGCCGATTGTAAAGGTGATATCCTCTTCGTCAGATCATCATGAGAAACACCATGTCGCTTAATCGCCGCAATGTCAGTCTTGATCGGCTCCAGCTGCTCTTGCAACATGCGTGACAACATACCTGCGGTTAGGGGGGCATTGTCGGAAGCTGCGATTTCCAGACGCTCTTGAAATTGTGCCTGTTGTTCCTTGGTGCCGTCGTTCACGCTTCCGACGCCATCTGCGGCAATTCCGGCTGCGTCGTCCAACCCGTCCATCTCGTGCAGCGGGCTGTTGGTCCTCAAATGCTTTGCCTCTGGCCGCGTTGGAGTACTGAGAGAATGACGTTCCGGCATCCCCGCCCAGAGTGGTGGCAAGAGAAAGCGGAATAGATTGTAGTAGAAAGTGTGAGGGAAGTATGCCGAGGAAAGTGAGGGGGGGGGGGACGCCATTCCCGGCGCCGCGCCATGCAGTGCTCTGGGGCGGGGGGGGCTTCGCTCCCGACGGTCCCACAAATTCCTGGGACCTCGTCAAGACGGCTCAACAAAACACGCCTCAAGAAGCCCTCAAGAGGCCTCCTGAGAGGGCCCAAAGAGGCAAGCACTGTCTCATTCCCTTGATTTGGAAAACTATCACTTTGCGCGTATTCGCCTCTTGGGATGTCACAGTTTCCAAGACGGCCCAAGAGGGCCCTAAGACGGCCAAAGAAAGGCCCAAGACGGCCCAAGACAGCCCCATGACGGCCCAAGACAGCCCCAAGAGGGCCCAAGAGGCGCCCAAGAAGGCTCCAAGACGGCCAAAGAAGAGTTCACGACGGCCCAAGAGGCCCCCAGAAAGCTCCCAGAAGCCCCCAAGAGACCTCAAGAGGCTCCAACTGGCCCCCAAGAGGCCCGTAGTAGGGTTCCAAAAGACCCCCAAGAAACTCAAAACTGTCTCCTCCAGATGCCTCCAAGCCGCCCCCAAAAAAGGTAAACGACTGCCTCCAAAATCGTCCATAACGCTTACATTTGAACAACCATGTGGCAAAATAATTGGATCTTCAATACTTTCACTTATTCAGAGGTCTTGGGGGTCCTCCTAGAGCGCCCCCAAAAGATGGCCTGCAACAGCTATTTCAGTATTCCATGGCTGAAATGGTGGCTCACGCGAGAGCGTCATCGAAGATCCAAAGGTTTCGCAACCGTATCACGGTCGTCCATTCCCATCAGCATCGGGAGCGCCCTGGATCCGCGGCACTGGCCAGAGGCCACTACATTATTGAACGAAGCCCCTTTTGGGCCCCGAAAGGGCCTTCGTGCACAAGGACGCTGATGAAACGACCATGGAAAGACCTGGGGAAGCAGCCAGCACTTCGCGAACCCGAACCGTTCCTTATGTCGGCGCCTTGGCTGCAGACGGGGTCGGAGGATCGCACCGCGTCGCCGACGCATCGCCGATGCATCGGCCACGTCGGGACGGAGGAAATCGGACTCTGGATCGCGCATCGGCGATGCGATGCGGCGAGAGCCTCCGACCCCACTGGCGCCGCGCATAGAAAAGGGAGTGGTGCGATAGGGGCGGCCGTCTGAGAAGGCGTGGGGGGGCTTGGAAGGCATGGGGCTTCCGAGAGGCCTTCATGCAGACGGCGACGAAAGCTATACATATCCACCGCTCCCTGGCCAGACCCATCCTGAACCCAGCAGCGGTGTAGACGCCACGCCCTCCTGGTTTGGCCAGGAAGCCAGGAGGGCGTATACACGGCTCACTGGCCCAGGAAAGCCCGGCCAGGGGGCAGCGGATGTGTATAGATTTCGTCGCCCGACATGTAACCACATTTAGGTCCTTCTGAAAGGCCCCCTTCGGTGGCAACTCATGGTGTTGGCTCTTGCTAGTCGGCGCCCATCGACGCTAATCGACGCTTCTCGGCGCCAAATCGACGCTAATCGGCGCGAATCGACGATAGATCGGCGCTCTCGTCGACAACCAGACGCTAGACAATTGCGAAGGTATACAAGGCTCCCACGATTTGGTGCCGAAGCCCCCTGCCTCCGAACCCCCCCCCCCGCCTCCTTAGAAGGCCGCCCCCCTCGCGCCAACCCCTGGCGCGCGCCGCCGACCAGCGGCGGTGGCTTTCGGGGCATAGCCCCGAGCCTCCGGTGGCCGCTCTGGTGGCCGTTCCTGGACCCCCCAGACGCCGCTCGGCGAAACGCGACTGCCGGAAGGAGCGCCCCGAGGCTGGAAAGCAGCCAGGGGCCGACGCAGGCGTCCGAAAGCATCCACCCGAGAATCTCTAGCGCACCTGTGGGGCCTCGCGCGGCAATTTGATCCGATGTACGTCAGACTTGCGTCGGATGCACGTCCGAATTACGTCGGTCTTTCATCGGATCCACGTCGTCTTAACGTCGGACGTACGCTGGACTGACGTCGGAACGTTGCCGCGCGAACTTCGCATTTTATCTGACAGGACGGACGTGCGGACTAGATAATACAATTGCTGCGCGCCGCGCGAAGAGTCCAGGATTTGCCTCGAAAAAAACCCAACTGGCTCTCGTCTCAGTTTGGGCGGCCCGAGAAACGAAAAGAAACGAGTCCTACGCGCAGTGGCATAACGACATCGAGCCGCGGCGTACCTGGGTTGACAGCGCGGCGAACTGCGTGGAGAAGTGGGCGTTCACACGAAGGGGCCATGCGCGCAGCTTGCGAGCAAATGTCCGCGCAATCGACCCCGTTTTCGCTCATCGCTCCTCTGTTCGTAAACGAAAGACATGTCCGCATCCGCGGCGTCGTGGACTGGGTGGGCCGCGCACGCCTCGCACGGACGCATCCGCGCGGACGCCCCGCACGGAACGCATCCGTGCGACCGCGCATCCGCGGGATCGCTCCCCAATCCAGACCGCGAGGGCGTGAACATCCTCAATTCTGACAACGCAAAACGCTCGTACCATAGCGAAAAATCATGCTCGGAATCCTAGACCCCATATTTCTGCGACATCCTTCGACCTGGTCTATCTGCGAGGGCCCCAGGGCCCGAAACTGGGAGAAAACGCCCGCTGCGAAAAAAAATGGCAGCGCCCAGATCTGAGGGCATGAATACGCTCGGCGCGATTCTGGGGGGGGGCGTCGCGCGCCGACGCCGAGGGGACGAGGATAACTCGAGGAGGAAAAAGGAAGGGACGAGGAGGGAGGAGGAGGAGGGAGGGGGGAAGACCAGGAGGGGGCCAGGAGGAGGGGAGGAGGGGGAGGAGGAGGAGGAGGAGGAGCAGGAGGAGGAGGAGGAGGAGGGGAAGGGGGAGGAGGAGGAGGAAGAGGAGGAGGAGGAGGAGCGAGCGAGCGAGCGAGCGAGCGAGCGAGCGAGCAGAAGCCGAGAGGCTGTTGGACGGGCCGCGGGCTGAGGGCCCGCAGATGCCAGCCCCGAGACCTCAGCCTGCTGCAAGCACGGAGCCACCAGGGCCCAGAGCCGCCTTGCAGCCGCCAAGGTCGCGGGACCAGCACCAGCAGGCCCAAGAGGAAGCGGGCGGCGCGACCGCCAGGCAGCACGGAGCCTGCGCGAGGCACGTGCTCACCCACTCGAGGCAAAAACCCTCGAGGCCCAGCGAGCGGACGCGAGGCCCGTAGTCCAGCACGGTGCTGAACCACAAAGGAGCGGCATCCACAGCAAGAGGCCGATCCGCCCGCCGTTGACAAGGGCGACGGAAAAGCAAAACAAATTCGAGTGCTGGCCGTCCAGGTCCAGGGTCAAACACCACAACAGACCAAGCACCGCACCCGTAGATAATGAAACCTGGTGACGAGTAACTTGAAGCGGCTGCGTCGCCCAAGGCAACTTGATTGATTCCAGCCACAACACATGCTTGACCAGACCATCAATCTCTTCCGGTAGCTCGTCGGACTCAGAAGACTCGAGGAAAGTCAGACTGGCCCGCCAACCGCCCACCAACAAGTCTCAGCCACATGCGCAAGGGCCGGCAGGTCGGCTGGCCAGCCAAAGGCCCACCGTCTGGCAGGAATCTGGCGGGGGCCATCAGACTAGACCACACATGGGTCCACATCGTCATCGCCGTCAGATTCATGCGGAGCTCTCAAAGCTGCAAGGTATAAAAAACCGCAGCCCTTGAGAATAGCAGTCGTGTCCACATAACGCTGGGGTTCAGCACGAACTTTGCCTTTCGGTCTGCAGTCGACCTCAGGCGCACCGCTGAGGGCCCCCCTAACCTCTCGACTTGCACAACAAGGCTCGGACTTTGGCAGAAGGCCGCCGAGCATACAAAGGGGAGATATATTTGCGCAGCGACTGAGGATGCCGAAGATGGTCAAAGTGCCGAGTATGTTCAACGATCCTGCCACTGCCTCCATCTCTGCCACAACATACCTTATCCAGCCCTCGGTGGTTGCGACTTCCAGTGTCAGAACACTTGCAACAACTGGTGCAGAATACCAACGAGCGGTCGTGACCGATAACAGGGCACCCCAGGAGAGCGTGCTTCTGGACCGACCAAGGCAATGGCAAGAAAGACCGACCCTCTCGCCGCCACCTCCTGCTGAGGCGTGGCCAGGCTGTCCCCCTCAGGCTCGGGAAAAAGCAAAATCTCGAAACTCAGCAGCCCGCCCATGAAACCACACCTCGAACTCGGCGGTGTAGCACAGCAGCATCTCGTGAAGGCGCATGGCGCCACGAACGAATATTTCCTGCACGTACGAGGTCGCGCGAAAAGAAGCTCCAGCGTTGGCCAACTCATCGGCATCAGCACTGCAGGCTCGATCGAACTGGCTGAACACACTTTCCCTGACGTCCACCATGCCAGCGCGCGCCCTGACATGAGACACAGGCGCCCTGCAGAAATCAGCATTCTGAGCCGCCCGTTACCCCAGGTGCGCTCTGAAATCGCCAGGGCCGCAAGCCGCCGCCAAGCGGTGGCAACAGCCAACTGAGCCCTTGCAGTCAGACTTGACCGAGAAAGATCACATGACGAGCTCGCTTGCTTTCAAGAGCGCGTAGCCTTCACCGTCGCGAGCCACTTGGCTGGGCCCTTCGCGACGCGGCACCGCACCGCGGTACCTGGCCACTCGCCGCCCGTCGGAGTCGTAGACCGTGACTGCCCAACCTGCCGAACGTAATTCAGGCACTCGGACCGAGAAAGCACCGCCGCCCATGAACACGTAGCCCCCATTCACAGACGTCACCCCTCTGCGATATACATCAATCATATCATACTGGCCGCAGCGGCCGACGCCGCGAAACGTTCGGCCTGGGCGAGGGGGCAGACCACGAGCAGAGCGACCCTGCCTGTCCGCGGGCTCGCTCCGCATCCTCTGCGCTGCCCTTTGGACTTCAGAAGGGATAAGCAACTGGCGCTGAGAAGCGAAGGCGTCGCACACGAAGAACGATGAAACGGCGCGCCAGGCGCCGCCTGGTATCTTGCGCAGAGCGGGGAGTGACCCGCAATGGCTCGAGCAATCCGAACCTGCGCCCAGTGACCTCCCGTGATCACACCCCTGAGCGAACGGCGCTCGTGAGGCGCAAGCCGTTTCCCGTGCAGCGACTCGGGGATCGGTTGCCAGGCGATCGGCCCCGTCCTCGCGGCGCCTGCCCCCCGCCAGGTAGGGAGAGGATCACGATCGCTCTGACGTCGAACACCAAGCTTGACAACATGAACAATCCAACTAGCAGAGTAGAACTTGAGGTCCCAAGAGGTACCTTCATCGTCAAAAAGAGCGAAAGGGCCCAGCAACTTCCAACAGATCCTATGCAAGCTGAACATTAGCGCTGCAATGGGGTTCCTGCTGTCAGCCATGCCTGGGGATCGCCCAACAGAGGAAGCGCCGAGACCACGAGCGCACATACCACATATGCGGTAATCGCCCCAGCGGACATGAGCACAAGGCACGTGCGAATGGCATCGGAAGTTGCGATAACCAAAGGATCGTCGTGCCATCCGTTTTCTGCAAACATAAGAGAGAGGCACACTGAGGCACCAGGCTTGAACTGAGCACCCGCGCTAAGGAAGGACATCCTGAGCTGCTGGATCCTGCTATTGGGCACCTCCGCGATTGAGCATCCCCATAGAGCCTCGGAGTGGACCCCAGAACGGCGCACTGCTGAGCGATGTCTTCCAAGACCGTTAAGAGCCGCCAGTCGATCGCCTTTAGCCATGGCATCTCGCATACGCGTGAGCTGAGTGCCCATTTGCCTGTAACGCCCATCAGCAGCGTCACCCCCGGGATCTCGATGACACTTACCCCGACCTGGGAATGGAACTCCAGCGGGCCATGAATCGGCAACCTCTTCCGCGATCAGGCTGAACGCCTCAGCGTCGCTGCACAGAAAACCATCTTATCCCGAGACAACGGCAGCCCTCGATCCTGGAGCAGGCCCACCGTCTCCTTGACAGCGATGCTGAGCTCCCGAGCAGCCGCCTGCGGCCCCCCGACTGAGTGCAAACTGATGTCGTCGATCAAGTTCTGAATTATGAGGGAGCCGCACCTAGCCGCAACATGTCGAAGCACAATCACCGCCATGGGCTCGGCTAGTCCTGCGGTGCACGAACAGCCCACGACAATTGTCCCGTTGGCGAAGGTATCGTGCGAGGTGGAAGTATGGTAGGAGGCCCTTCTGGGGCCTCTGTACAGAGCGCAAAGCGGCCTCAGAATACTGCCAGGAAAAGCAGCGCCACGAGCCGCACACAGCAGCTCTGAATGCGACGCCATTCCGTAAAACTTCCTGAGGTCCATGAACGCACTAGCAAGAAAAAATATGGGGCTGCGCTGGTTGGAATATTTCGAATCCAAGCCAACTTGCCACACGCGGTCTCGGAGGAGCCCCCCCAAAAGAAAGTCTGGCAGGGTGGACTCCCAGTTGGCTACAACGCGGTGCCTGAGCCGAGACAAGAGACGGGCGAAGAATGAGAGCAGGCCCATAGGCCGCCCCCGCCCCCCCCGGTGACATTAGGCAGAAAACTACAAGGGTTAGCCAAACGTCTGCGAACTCAAGATTCTTTCCCGGGAAAGGAGGAGGAGGGCGAGGGCCAAAACGAGGACCGACGGAAGTCGTTCCACCCACCTCGGATGGAAGCAATCCCAGCCCAGAGCAGCATTGCTCCAGATGTGCTGAGCACCGCCTTCACATCGTCGTCCGTGAACTGAGGCAGCGGCGCGGCCTGACACGCGCCCCGATCCAAGGAGCGGGGCTCATCAGACCTGGCTGGAACGACCCAAAGACTAAACCACTCTTTCAGCATGTCCTGCAGAGCTTCGCGACCAACCACGGGCAGCCCCTGGGCAAGGTCAGCGGCCGTGGCCCTTCAAAAAACAATGGGCCAGGCTGGCCCCGCCGGCAAACGCCAACTCCGAATGCTATGTCCAGTTATGCTTGGCAGCGGCTGCATCAGCTGCGTCGCGCGACAGCGCCGGATCCTGGAGACACTTGCAGACCTGGGCCCTCTTGTCAGGACCCTTCAAGCCAGCCAAAAAGTCACCGAGCGAATTCGCAGAGACGCTGACCCACCCACCACCACCACCACCACCACCACCACCACCACCACCACCACCACTCTAAACCATCCCAGTCTCATCTAACTTCAGAGCCTGGCCAGGACGAAACATCACCAGGCACGAAAGGTCGCCCCAAGGAGGGCATCAAAAACTTCTCCTGCTGCACTCGACGGCGCGCAAAGTTAGCACCGCCTAGCCCAGCAAGCCTAAGCACCGCGGCCCTGCGTGGACCCACAGGCGCATCGTCGATCACGCACACGCTCCTGACGAAGGGGGGTAGGATATCGCCGACGCTGAAGTCGTCGCAGTGCGAGTCGTTGCAGGTAGGTCGCCCTCCATGGATGATCTCAGGACGCGGGCGGCCCAGAAAACCAGCTCTCAGAAACGTATCACGACCGAAACATTCAGACTCCACATTCCAGCCTCCAGCAACAGTGAAGGGTAAGAACGACTCGCGCCGAATCTGGATCAGGGAGGCGAAGAGCTCGAGGTCCCCTGACTGGCCAACACTGGTGATGTCATACACCGACGCGAATAGTATCTGCATGCTGCCTATTACCGTCCTGTTGGAAAAATGCGCGACTTAATGCACTCACCAGTCGGCGAGTAGGGGGCGCCCGGCAGGAGGAGGAGGAGGAGGAGGAGGGGGAGGAGGGGGGGGAAGAGGAAGGAGGAGGAGGAGGAGGAAGAAAAAGAGAAAGACAAAAAGGAGCGCACGTGCCCAGAAAGGGACGGCGCGCACTAGCCTCGACCGCTAGGCGCCGCCGCGCGGTCCTCAGGAAATCATGTCGCCGTAGACGGCGAAGAAGTTGCTGCGGGAGTCATTGGAAGCGCCACAGAAGGCGGCGAGGTTGCACATGAAGGGGAAGACCAGAGTTCCTCCGAGACGGAGATCCTGGAAGCTCGCGACGAGGTCGTCGAAGTACGAGGCCGCCGACGACGGCGAAAAGGTTCTCGCCGCACTTGGAACCGCGCTCAGCGAGAAGGAAGCCTCCGCCAGCAGCTGCATGCACTCCATGGTTTGGTTCTTCAGCCGGGTGAGATCCCCCCGCCAATCTTCCCCACGGAGGCCCAATTCCGCGAAGGTAACAAACGCGGACTCCATCAAAGGCCTGTCTGCAGGACGAGTTTGGTGGACTCCTTGATCATTTGGTTGAGGACGTCGCGCTTGCTCTTCTAGCCTAGCTCGCGCCCACTGAGGCTGCATTGGCCATCACCATCGGCTAGTGGACGCTGTAGCTGCTCGAACTCCATGTCGCCCACGCTTCAGCACTGACATCAGCTTGCGGCACTCATTCTGCGAAGCGCACCGCCGCAGTTGCCAGCTGCTCCATGATTCAATGACCATCGGAAGGAAGGTGACCAGGTCGCTCTCGCCGTGGGCACGCTGAAGGACCTCGCTCGAGCACGCCACGCCGACCCCGATGCTGCCATTCGTGACGTTATTCTCCCTCGTGGCGCTCAAGATGTTCTCGATGGCATTGGTGTCCACGTCACCATCCTTGTCGTTCGGGCCGAAGGTGAGCCTATACGCCTTTGTCTTGACGTCGCCCTCCCTCGTGCGGTCCAGGAAACCCGCGAGGCGGTCGCTGGCTGCTGGTCTCGCGTCCGTCGATCACGCGGCGAAGCGAGGCGAAGCGTTGGTCCGTCGTCCCGGGGGGGGCGGCCCTACGAGAGCCTGGCGGTGGCGCCGAATCGCCGAGAAAAAATGCGAGCCCAGCTTGTATGCTCGCGTCCGTCGATGGCGATTGTTACTCGCAGAACGGGCCCCTCGCCGACGAGGAGCAGCAGGCTCTGGTGTAGCAACAGCGCCAACGGCCGAGGGCAACAGGTGACCAGCAGGAGCCCCTGAAGGCGCCGCAAAGGCGGCGAGGTTGTACATGAAGACGAAGAAGAAGTGGCCGCCGCAACAGCAGTGCATGACGAAACGCCAACATCGAGCATCATGAGGGATACCACCATGAACGCGATGAGAGGAGCAGCAGCGCCAGCGGACATCATTGCTACATCGGGCTCCGCGCGTGCGGAGATGACCTCCCCCTTTCGCGACAAGGAGGCACGCTGGCGGGCGCGCGGCGCGGCCGCAAGCTGCCCAGCTCAGGAGACTTGAACCAAAATGGCGAAGGAGAGGAGGAGAACGAGGGGGAGGAGGAGGAGGAGAATGAAGGGAAACAGCCTAAGAGGAGACCAGGAAGAGGGTGATATGCTCCAGCCCCAGCATGAGTCCTGCGGCCCCGCGCCGCGCGGCGACTGCCCGGCTCGCCGACCTCCTGGCTCGCCCGGCGGCCCGCCGTGCCGCGGGGGCGTCTCGCGGCGTGGCAAGGGCTGGGGACGTTCCCGCCTCAGCGAGGGGCCGCCCGCCTAGGCCCTGGCCCCATCAAGAAAAAAAACATCTTCCTCCTCCTCCTCCTCCTCCTCCTCCTCCTCCTCCGCCTCTTCCTCCTCCTCCTCCTCCTCCTCCTCCTCCCCCTCCTCTCCTCCTCCTCCTCCTCCTCCTCCTCCTCTTCTTCTTCTTCTTCTTCTTCTTTCCTCCTCCTCCTCCTCCTCCTCCCTCCTCCTCCTCCTCCTCCTCCTCCTCCTCCTCCTCCTCTCCTCCTCCTCCTCCTCCTCTCCTCCTCCTCCTCCTCCTCCTCCTCCTCCTCCTCCTCCTCCTCCTCCTCCTCCTCCTCCTCCTCCTCCTCCTCCTCCTCCTCCTCCTCCTCCTCCTCCTCCTCCTCCTCCTCCTCCTCTCCTCCTCCTCCCCCCCTCCTCCTCCTCCTCCTCCTCCTCCTCCTCCTCCTCCTCCTCCTCCTCCTCCTCCTCCTCCTCCTCCTCATCCTCCTCCTCCTCCTCCTCCCTCCTCCTCCTCCTCCTCCTCCCTCCTCCTCCTCCTCCTCCTCCTCCTCCTCCTCCTCCTCCTCCTCCTCCTCCTCCTCCTCCTCCTCCTCCTCCTCCTCCTCCTCCTCCTCCCTCCTCCTCCTCCTCCTCCTCCTCCTCCTCCTCCTCCTCCTCCTCCTCCTCCTCCCCTCCTCCTCCTCCTCCTCCTCCTCCTCCTCCTCCTCCTCCTCCTCCTCTCCTCCTCCTCCTCCTCCTCCTCCTCCTCCTCCTCCTCCTCCTCCTCCTCCTCCTCCTCCTCCTCCTCTCCTCCTCCTCCTCCTCCTCCTCCTCCTCCTCCCTCCTCCTCCTCCTCCTCCTCCTCCTCCTCCTCCTCCTCCTCCTCCTCCTCCTCCTCCTCCTCCTCCCTCCTCCCTCCTCCTCCTCCCCCCCTCCTCCTCTTGCTCTCCTCCTCCTCCTCCTCCTCCTCCTCCTCCTCCTCCTCCTCCTCCTCCTCCTCCTCCTCCTCCTCCTCCTCCTCCTCCTATGTAATCGCATGCCTGCAGAACGTCTCCACTAAGTATCGTTCCTCCAGCAACTTGTGGCCACTCGTGAGCACGAGCAAGAAAGGTGCGGATCGGAGCGACCATAGTACTGCAAGACTACCCCGTCAGACCGTCGTAGGTGGCAACGGGTCCTGCATGTCGTCCTGCTGATCGCACGTCGTCTTCCATCATCGCCATTAAAGTGTGGGTGTACCATGTGAGCACCACAGACAACAGAGAAGCTCCCCGGAAGACATCCATACGGGTTGCCCCTCGCACCTTTTGCAAAAATACTTGCAACACCGTCTGCCAGCTGCGTACGTCTGAATCGTCGACGGGGCGGTGGTACCTCTTGTGGAACAAACCATGCACCGCGTACACACTCAAAGTGCTGATCGCCTTGATCCTTGATCATTTCCGCCGCCACCTCGTCGCTCCCCGTCGCAGTGCCGGCATGCAACCGCCCCCGGGCCTGCAACACATGGCTCAGTCGCATCGTCGGCGTCGGCGTGTCATGGTGCCGTGCTTTCGCTTCGTACCTGCGCACCCGGGCTCTCTGCACCTCCGGCGTCTCCTGAAGTCCGTGTACTTGCCCTCGCTGTTCTTCTTCACAATGCGGTTCCACTGCATGCGATCATGAACCTTGTGCCCTTGGTCACCTGTGCAGTGGCCCATCCTCGGTCCTACCATGCGTTGGCGGGTTTTCTTCCCCGGCATCTCCAGCCGTAGCCGGTTTCGTCGCTATTGGCGGGTGAGACGTTGGTGTTCACGACGTGCATTTTTGCATTCGCCCTTGGTGGGGAGACCGTCGGTCAGCTGGCGTTCGAGTGCCTTGAGGTCCTCTGGTTTATTCAAGATTTTCCGACGCCGGGTGCTTGCTGTAGTTTGCCGTATGGTTGCAGCCGCACTGCGCACAATCCTTTCCATTTCCTCGAGGCCGTGATCCGCCCCCATCCCGATGTTGAACCTCTCTACTTTCATCGCGTAGTTCAGCACGTCCTCCTTCCTGATTGGTTACCATCCGGTCAACTGCTTCCTCCGCGTTGCCGTCGCCGCCACGCGTGCGGCGCTTACGCCGAGGACGTACCATACAAGGTAATGGTTCCTGCGAGTGCCGTTGGCCTCCCACTCCCGGCCATTGAGGATGGTAGTGCGCAATACGTTCAACCTGGAGCTGGCGCCTATGATATCGATCGTTGACGTGTGGGTGTGGTCGTGGCTTCTATGGGTGATCGAAGACGTCCCCCGAGGTAGAAACGAAAATACGACTCTCACGTGGCGTGATAATAAATGTTGCATAATAAGGTCCTGCTTGAAAAAGGCGTTCGGGTCCCTGGAGAATAGCGGCGGGGAATATTCCGTGACACCCCGGACGTTGGGCAAGGCGATGTTGATGTCGCCCACGATCCTGTGGTGCCAGTACGCGTTCTGGTGCCGGTGTGCCCGAGGCCACCTCCAGGCGAACTGTTCCGACCCAGCTGCGTCAAGAAAAACTCCTCCTTCGACTTCATCGCCTCCTCCCCCGCGTCCGTCTCCCTGTCCTCCTTCATGTCTCCCAGCGGCCCCCTGTAACCTTCCCAACCCTTCCTTCCTCGTGGATCCTCGTGTCTCCTCCGATGGCTTTTCATATCCTGCTCTGCACTGCTCCCTGTGGGTCTCGATAATGATGATGAAGATGATGACCCAGGAAGTTGGCGACGATGTGTTTTGCTGAGCTTCACGTACTCGTCCCCATGCGTGGCAAACTCGTGGGCCCCCAGGCCTACTTGCGGAAGATACAACGTGTAAATCTGGAAGTTAGCTATCGCCACGCACCCACTCCGCTCACAGGCCTGCCACTCGGACCGCAGCAAATGCACCATGGCATTCGGCACGAGCATGGCGACCTTGGAGTCCGCGGTGTGGAGTAGCGTCCAAAATGGGAAAGATGGAGCTTCCTGGAACTCTGCCGACGTGGGCCAACTCGCAACCTCCTGCACTGCCGAAATGAAAAAAAAACTGACCCCGCAGTACTCTCGCATCATGTGCAGTAACGGAGGCATGTCCCCGATTGCAATGTTGCCGACGTTCCAAGAAATCACATTGAGCCGCCCTGCGTTGGCATTCCTTGGGGCCCTGCGCTCATCAGGGCCCGGGTTCCTGTGTCATTGGCTGAGCATGGCCTTGCCGTCCGCGGCGGAGATCTGGGGGAAAGCGGTCGTCCAGTTGGTATCTTGCATAGCCCACTGGTCATTGCTGTCCGTGTAACTCGCCAGCAACTTCGGCCTGTTGTCCGCGCCCACACGCTTCAGGCTGCAACTCATCCCACGACGACTCCCGTTCCGCACGTAGTCCACCTTGTGAAGCTATCCTTGGGGAGGTTCGCCCGCTCCACGACCGTCCAGAACATCGCTGCGGCCTTGCGCAGCGGCTTGTCCGCGGGCCTCCAGCTATCGTTACCCAAGGTGTCCTCCCGTTGATCTGGAGCTGGTTCCGCTGCACGGCCTGCTCCAGGTACAGTTTGATAGTTTTGGCGGTCTGCAAAGCTGGGGCCTTCAGGTAGACGCCGATCTTGAAGTGGTACAGGCGGTCCGCCAATATTTTGTCTGTCCTTGCCCTGTCGATGGCGTTCACGATCTCTTCCCCCGCTCCTTGCAGCAGCCCGTTCAGGTACCCTGTTGTGTGGGGCATCCCAGTTCAAGATGTAGTACGTCAGCTCGACGCACTCCGGCGGCACTCTGCCGCCATCTCTGGCCTCGGATCCCGTGGTGGACCCGCTCGAACTCCACGCCGATCGCTGCCTCTTCAAGGCCTGGATGTCCTCTTTCATGCCGGCGATGTCCTGGTTCACGGGTGCCATCGCCTCTGTCACCGCCTCCTTCGCGGCATCCTTGATGTCCTTCCTCATCAACTCCACCGCCCTTGTTGCGGCTTTCTCTGCTGATCTGTCGGCGCATCTGGTGAGCAAGTCTTCGATCTGCGTCTGATTCATATTTCGCGACGTTGGAGAACAAGAAACTGACCTGTAGGTCGCGTCCCGTCTGTCACAGCGGGGAGAAAGTCAGACACCCGCAGCACGGCCTGGACGATCTGGCTCCCTCTCGGTCACGCTCCAGTCTCGCAGGGCACACAGAAGTGGTACAGACAGGGAAGAATCGCGCGTGTCGGTAGTATGGGAAAGCCGGGAGCAGAGGTAAGGGTGAAGTGTGAACCTGCGAAAAATGACTTGAGCCAAAATGGCTACGGCCATGTTGGCTGTGATGGCGACGATGATGGTTGTGGTGATCATGCTGATGATGATGATGCTGCTGATGGTGATGATGAGGATGAGGATGATGATGATGATGGTGATGATGATGAGGAGGAGGATGAGGATGATGATGAGAAAGGGAGGAGGGGGAGCAGAGGAAAGTAGGGCAGTGTCGGTTCAAAACGAGGACCCAACACCACAGGATGGTTTGGAACATAACTCACCAAAAATGCAAAAGCACGGTTTCCAAAACCCTTCAAACATGTAAACACAGTTATGAGGGCGTGGCCGGCGGCAGTGCGGACAATGTCCTTCGAGGGGCACCGAAACCTGCCCTAAACGCGTCCTAACGAGAGGGACCGATGACTGGACGCATGCCCATCTCAAGATCTCAGCCTAAGGGAACTGTTTTCGCGCTTCGCGCTCCGCGAAGCGCGATTATCTTAGCGGTTTCGCGCCGCCCCCTCCCCCCCCCCCGGACAGAAAAATCGCCGAGAACGCGAAGCGCGAAGCGCGGCTAACTTCGCACCCTCGTGGCGGCCCCGGTGGACGCCTGCCCATCCCAAGACCCCGCATCCAGGAAGCCAGAGCGTCCGATGCCTGGGGCTGCCAAGACGCGCTGGCCGCGCGGAGCGCCGCCTGCCGAGCGGCCGGCGCGGCCCCAGAAAACGCCCAGGAGTCCCTGGCCGGGGAGGCAAAGAGAAGAGGAGAGAGGAAAGGGTGCGGGGGGAGGCAGGAGGGAGGAAGGAGGAGGGAGGAATGATGAGAAGGAGGTAGAGGGAGGAACCTAGGGAGGGAGGGATGAGGGTTCGGTTCGGCTCGGTTCGGCTCTCCACGAGTGTTCGAGGGTTCGGTTGTGCTCGAAGGAGGAGGAGGAGGAGGAGGAGGAGGAGGAGGAGGAGGAGGAGGAGGGGGGAGGGAGAGAGGAGAGAGAAGGAATAAGGAGGGAGGAGGAGAAGGGAGGATATGGAGAGTGAGGATGAGGACGACAAGGAGAGAGGGAGGAGGGAGGAAGGAGGGAGGAGGACGAGGAGGAAGAAGAGGCAGGAGGAAGGAGGATGGAGGACTGAGAAGGCGGAGGGACGAGAAGAGAGAAGGGAGTGACGAGGAGAAAAAGATGGAGGGACAAGGAGAAGAAGGGACGAGAAGAGAGAGAGAGAGAGAGAGAGAGGGGGAAGGGAGGAGAGAGTGGAGGAGACCCCAAAACGCTGCGCGCGACACATCTAGGGCACCTGCTGGTCGCGGCTCTGCGGCAGGCGCCCGTTGTCCTCAGGCGGAGAGAGGCATTATCATCACAGAACCACCACCATCACCACCACCACCAGAATCGCCACCACCACCACCATCACAACCATGATCCACCATCACCACCACCACCACCATCTTCATCATCACCATCATCATCATCATCATCATCATCATCATCATCATCATCATCATCATCATCACCACCATCATCACCATCATCACCACCACCAGAATCGTCACCACCACAACCACCATCACCATCATCCACAACCACCACCACCACCATCACCATCACCATCATCAGCAGCATCACCATCACCATCATCAGCATCATCATCATCATCATCATCATCATCATCATCATCATCATCATCATCATCATCATC
>CAUYUJ010016000.1:41063-76063 GCA_963575745.1 Prorocentrum cordatum | reverse complement strand
CAGGGGGCCACGGATGCTCATCTTGAGGAGGTCGAGTCACATCTACGTCTTCTGTCGTGCAGGCTAGGATTTGCTCGGCGCGCCGCTCGGGAGGCGAGGAAGGAGCACTATCTGGAGGAGCTGCACGATGTCTGGAGGAACCGACGACGTAGGTATGCTTATTATTGGGCAAGTCTCTTGGGTGGGTCTCGCTGGGGGGCGCAAAATCGGGACTAACGAGCTGTTCGCGTCGGACAGCCTACTAAGCAGGAGTGGATGGAGGTGTCGATGAGACCAGGGGCGGAGGGAGGTATGCAATGCGAGGAGGCATCGTCGTTCGGGGAGTGGAGGAACCAGTTCGGGGGGCCAGGTGTGACTGCGCAGTTGGACCCCGAGGTCCCCGAACTGGCCAGAAATGACGTGGAACTTCTCCTAACGTATGTCTAGCAGGCAAAAAACGGAGAGTGTGCCCTGCGGGCACCACCCCCCTGGAGGTCTGACATGTGCTATTACACCCCACCAGATCCATATCCAATCGTGGCCTTGAAGTAGGAGCTCAGGAGGCCCCAGTGGAGCACGTTCGAGCTCGGGATGCATTGGAGCGAGCCCCATGCCAACTACATCAATCTAGCTGTGCACCTCTTACTTGCACCACAATCACGGAATAGGTCTTCACAAACGCAGTGACGGCACGGGCCCCAAAAGCAAGAGAGTGGTCCATCAACTCGCAGTTGTGGGAAAGGGGTGGCACGCTACTCATCTCGAAGCTGCTAAATATTCGTGCTGTATGCATGGGTTTATACGAAATCGCCGTCGGGAAGCCCCCATTTTGATCAGACAGGTAATTACGGGGTGGTTGACGAAGCAGAAGAGGAGCTCCGTGACCATGGTTCACGATCTATGCATAGTAAGCAGATCGACCTGGTGTTGACAGGATACGCTGATGACCTCAGTCGTCAACTCGTGCTCCCGCGTGGCTGCCCGCTGGAAGCACTCGAAAGCAATAGTCATCGCATCAGCGCGTTACTGGATCAGGCTCTAGAGGGAGTTCTACTGTCACAGAATCGAGAGAAGCTCGAAGTCCCACATCGTTGTGGGGCAGGGGCGTACGAAGGCCTCCGCAGACTTCGACAAGGTAAGTTGAGGTTCCCTGGTGAAGTCAAAAGTGTTGTACGGCTTCTAGGAAGCCGCCTGGCGATGCACCCTTCCTTCGGACCCGAATACCATTTTCGACGGAAAGCCACGGCAAAAGCGTTCTACTCGATGAGCCTGTTCTGGTACTCGATGAGCCAGTTCTGTTACACCAAGGAACCTCACCGATGTAAGAGAAGTGTCATTATTGGCAAAGTCCAGAACACAGCGCTGGCGGCGGTGGAAGCATACGTCCTCTCAGACCACCAGTACCGATTGCTTGACTCGCTCGTCGCAGGCTCCGGAAGAAAAACGATGATGGGCCAGGCCAGAAGGACACAGATAGGGGGACCAGGACGTTGTCAAATGAGGAGGTACTTTGATGGTGAAGGCTGGCGCCGTCTCGGGTGGAGCTACATGTACGTAGATCAGGGTGGTGGCAGGCAGTATTACGACGCCCAGGGCATCATGCTCAATTACTCACGGCCATCTTCAGACAGCCGCCGATCGAGAGCCAACCGACGGTTGTGGATCTAGAGGTATCCCCAGCCGCGAACCCTTGGGCTCTGCAGGTTCAAGAGGATCTTAGAGCTACCCTACAGCTAGACGATGCTTACGATCTACGAGACCTAGTAGGACCTAAAGTACTTCGGATTCTCTGGGAGCAGGAATTGAGACCAGAGTTTATCCGACTGGATGTGAGCGCATTGACAGCAGAAACTTTTTCGGTCCGTATTCCACCTGCTGGGGCGATCTTGAAAAAGCCGCGTGAAATGATGGGGAACGGTGTCTTGGGGAGGAGCCTGGGTGCTGAAAAAAACTGGTGTTCTATGTATGATGGATGCGCGGCCTGTTTTTGTACGTTCAAGGCCCTCAAACAGCATTATGCTACACATCATAGGAGTCACGACATTATCGATCCCATCGTTGTCACCAACCAATGTCCCTATTGCGAGAGTGTGTATTCGCGTAAGGATACGGCAATGCGTCATGTCCAGAGGGCCCATCTGATTGGCAAATGCAAGGCACGACCTCGAACTCCCATGGATACTATTGCACCGCAATCGTTATCGTGCCCGCTGTGCGGTGCTTCGGCTGGTGTGCTGGGTGAATTGCAGGATCACACTCGTCGGTCTCACGCTCCACCTCTGCTTGGCCATGTTCGCGCTGCTGGCGTGGGGTCTGAAGCAAAAGGCAAGCGCCGAGGCCAACGGAGCAGACGCCAGGCGCAAGGCCCAGCGGATCGCGACGGGCAACGGCGACAAGGACAGCAAGATGATGCAGCTGGTACTCCTGCTCACCAAGCTGAGCCTGGTCAACGCCCCGAGCCTACGCGACCTGTGCGCAGCTGTGTTCCACACGTTCATCATCCCGAAGTCCAGCATGATCTTCACACAGATGAAGTCGATGGGCCAGGCGTACCACGCGAAGGCCCAGGAGATCGCGAAGATCGAGGATGCAGCCAAGAAGGAGATCGAGGTCCAGAAGCAGGGCCCACCGTATGATCATATGTGGATGGCTCTTTTGATGGGGATCGGCAAAGCAGAAGGGGATCAAGCTCTGAAAGAGGCGGACATCGAGACAGTACAGACCTACTGGGACGAGCACGTGAAGTCGAAGCCGACGTTGGACGGCCTAGTCAGCAATGTGAAGCGCTGCAAGATCAAAGAGACCAAGAAGGAGGAGAGCAAGCAGGAGACGGCGCGGCTGACCATCGCTTTCGACCCGTCGCAGGCGAACCTCGAGGACGTGTTGCTTCGCGGGATCCGCCTCCAGGGCGGGGTGGAGAAGCATGGGGCGGCCCCTCGTGGCCCACTCGAGCGCGAGGCCCAGACGCTCCTGGATCACTTCCTGAAAGGCCAGTAGGTAGGCCCAGAGCCCAGCCAGACCCCAGCCAGGTTTTTCAGACACGTCTTCGAGCTACCAGTTCGAGATTAGTTTCGTTAGTTGAGCAGGGTCTGGTTTCGCAGTCGGCGGCCGTTCATTCTGTCCAGGGAGCGAAAGCCCAGCCGAAAGTGAAAGCGAAACCCAGAGCCAAGCCGAAACCCATCCCCTCTCCGTCTGAGCCTCCTCCTCCATCTGACCCCGGCCACAGGTTTCGAGTTCCCTGGCCAGTGGCCGCTTGTGTCATCACGTGAAATTCGTGTTGCTCGCCCGACTGACCCATAGGTGTGGGTCCAGCGGGGGTGCTATCTCGCCCCGGACCCCCCCGCAGGGCGCGAGCAGGCCAGAGCCCATGTCCTGGGCCAGCGGGCCGACTGCGCTCTCTTGAGCAGGGTGTAGCAACCAGCAGCAACTCTGAACGAGTCTGACTGCTTCGCAGATTGGAGTCTTTTCAGATACACCCCCCGCTGCCCAGAGCAGAGGAGAAGAAGTCGGCGTTGGCGTCGTCGTCTCCCGCCTCTCCCTCCTCCTGATCCTCCGCCTCTCCCTCCGTATCGTACTCGTCCTCCTCATCAAGATCGGCCCTGATCCTCCTCCTCCCTCGTAATCCCCCGCCTCATCGATCTTCCTCCTCATCACCCAGGCACTCCTGAAATAGGTACGGATAAAATGGGCACAATACCCAGCAGCGCAAGCTGTCCAAAAACGACAGCTGCCGCAGGTGGGCAAGCGAACTGTTGTCTGAAATTGACAACGGCCGCGGCGAAACCGACAGAGAGTCCTGTTCAAAACGGGCAAAAATTGCTGTCGGGCATCGTCCCCTACTTTCCGCACGCCCTTCCATCGTGCAGGACATCATTCGTCTCGACCTGCCACGCCTCTCTGCGGCCTGTGATGCCCAGCTCGTCCAAGAGGGCGTAGAAGAACTGCGAGGCCTTCCCTAATACAGTCAGGCAGACCCCCAACAACCGCAGGAGAGAGGAGGAAGGAGGAAGAAGCATGTTTGGAGCACTTGCGCAGCACAGCGTGCGGGGAAGGAGACGAGGAGGAAGGAGGGTGGGACGCTAGCCAGCCACAAGGCTGGCCGACGCTTGGGCTGTAGCCACCGCAACCTCTCGCTCAACCTCAGCAGCTAGGCCCGTCTTGGAAGGACCTGCATAGCTGGGAAATCCCACCAGCCCTTTGGGCGTGAGTGGTTTAGAGAGCCCGCTCTGTCCTCAACCCCCCTTCTTCCCCTTCGGGGAGGGGTTTACCCCTCCCCCTACCCCCTCCCCCTGGACCTGGAGAGGGCGGGCCGAGCGTGGTCAGGGGGGTCTGTTTTGACTCCTGGAAGGGCCAAAAAACGACGACCCTCACGAGGATTCTGGCCCCGACGGGGGGAACCACTTTGGCCCCTCTGCTCTTCTTGAAAGCCAAAATCATTGATTTTACTACGGTTTTGGCCTCATTTTGGCGCTCTGAGGGGGCCGCGCTCATCGTCCTTCATAGTAAAATCATTGATTGTACGAAGGTTTTGGGCTCCTTTTGTCCTTCTCAAGGGGTAGCGCTCCTTTGCGCTTCTGAGGAGGTCGCAAGAGGCCCCAAGATGGCCCCAAGAGGCCCCCAGGAGGCTCCCAAGAGGCCTCCAAGATGCCCCCCGGAGGCCCCCAAGAGGCCCCAAGAGGCACCCAAGAGGCACCCAAGAGGCCCCCAAGAGGCCCCCTGAGGCCCCAAGAGGTCCCCAAGAGGCCCCCAAGAGGCCCCCTGAGGCCCCAAGAGGCCCCCAAGAGGCCCCCAAGAGGCCCCCAGAGGCTCCAAGAGGCCCCCAAGAGGCCCCACGAGCCCGAACGACTCACACCAGGGCGAGGGGCCCGAACGACTCACACCACGAAGAGCCCGAACGACTCACACCACAAAGAGGTTCCCGAACGACTTACACCAGGACGAGGCGCCCGAACGACTCACACCACGAGGAGCCCGAACGACTCACACCACGACGCGGGCCTCGAACGACTCACACCACGAGGAGCCCGAACGAGTCACACCAGGAGGAGGGGCAGCGCTCATACAAGCCACCACGAGGAGCCCAAACGACTCACACCACGACGAGGGCCCCGAACGACTCACACCACGAGGAGCCCGAACGAGTCACACCAGGAGGAGGGGCCCGAACGACTCACACCAGGACGAGGGGCCCGAACAACTCACACCACGAGAAGCCCGAACGACTCACACCAGGACGAAGAGCCCGAACGACTCACACCACGAAGAGCCCGAACGACTCACACCAGGAAGAAGGGCCCGAACGACTCAGACCAGGACGAGAAACCCCAAACGACTCAAACCACGAGGAGCGCTTTCTCTCCCTCCTCCTTCGCCTCGTCCTTCTCCCGCTCCCCCTACAAGGAGGATGTACAAGGAGGCGGGAGGAAGGAGGAACAGGGGAGATATGCGGGGCCAAGCGGACACACGCTTGAAAAACACAACTGTCGGCATGCTTCGCGAGAGTTGCTGCTGTGAGATGGGCTGGTGGGGATGCGCGAAGCGTAAAGAAATTACCTTGCGATATTCGGGCGAGGTTATCGTGACCCTTCTTAAAAGAATTACAGCACTCAGCAGCAAGCTGACGCCCGTCCACGGTGGCTGTACGCCCGCAACGGTAGCAAAAAAAACAGGCCGAAACGGTCCCAGAAGCCGAGGCGGCGGGACACGATACGAGTCACACCGCAGAAAACTACTGGCCCAGGGACCGAGACGACAACATCTTGAAGCCACATCTGGGCCCCATCATGATCATCATGGACACAATCCGAAGCACAGCACTCCAGACCACCCCAGGTAGAACAACTCCCGCACCTCGAACACCTGAAACGTGTTTGCCACACTTTGTGACATGGTGGGCGCTGGCGCATGCGGTACGATCCCTCATGGTCCCCCTATGGGCTCTCTCGGGGGCCTGCAAGGAGTCATTGGGCTTGATAGGATCGGCCACCGCAGAATCCGCTAACGCTCTGCGGGCCCTCCTCCTAACCAGGGCCGCGATCTTATCCCAATGGTCGGTCGAGGGTGCAACCGCGGTGAGGCAAGGAGGGAATAAGGGGGAGGACGAGGAGGATAAGGCTCGCTAAAAGACGGCGTTACGCGAGGCATGCTAGGGAAAAATAGGTCGGTCGGCCACGGTATTACAGCAGTCGGTGTGCCGATCAGCACGGGGTAAGCGACCCTGCCCGCCCGCCTCCCCGAAACGAAGGAGCAGTCACCAGACGGCCCCAAGCAGCCCAAAGCACGCAAATGACAGGGCGGGCGGAATGCCGACAGCCATGACAAGGAGGAACTATACAGTGCAAATATCAAGACCAGCGAAAGGGGACGCAATTATCCCGGCAAAGCAACCTAACAGCGATGTGTAGAAGCATATCTGAAAGCATTCCCCTTAAGATTCAGATGAAAATCCAGTTGTCGAATTCTGCTGTTCTCGCAGTCGTAGTCGCATTCGCGATGACAGTCGCAGCGGCAACGGCAGTCGCAGTCACAGCCTCAGCCTCAGCCTGCCTCCTCCTCTCCTCCTCTTCTCCTGCTCCTCCTCCTCCTCCTCCTCCTCCTCCTCCTCCTCCTCCTCCTCCTCCTCTCCTCCTCCTGCTCGTCCTCGTTCTCGTCCTCCTCGTCTTGCTCGTCCTCCTCCTCCTGGCTCTCTCCTCTCCTCTCCTCCTCCTCCTCCTCCTCCTCCTCCTGGTGGTCCTCGTTCTCCTCCTCCTGGTGCTCTCCCCCCCCCTCCTCCTCCTCGTCCTCCTCCTCCTCCTCCTCCTCGTCCTCCTCCTCCTCTTCCTCCTCCTCCTCCTCCTCCTCCTCCTCCTCCTCCTCCTGGTAGTCCTCCCCCTCCCCCTCCCCTCCTCCTCCTCTTCCTGGTCGTCCTCGTTCTCGTCCTCCTCGTCTTGCTCGTCCTCCTCCTCCTGGTGTTCTCTCCTCCTCCTCCTCCTCCTCCTCCTCCTCCTCCTCCTCCTGGTGGTCCTCGTTCTCCTCCTCCTGGTACTCCCCCCCCCTCCTCCTCCTCCTCCTCCGTCCTCGTCCTCCTCCTCCTCCTCCTCCTCCTCTCTCCTCCTCCTCCTCCTCCTCCTCCTCCTCCTGGTACTCCTCCCCCTCCCCTCCCCTCCTCCTCCTCGGTGGTCCTCGTTCTCCTCCTCCTGGTACTCTCCCCCCCCCCTCCTCCTCCTCCCCTCGTCCTCGCCTCCTCCTCCTCCTCCTCCTCCTCCTCTTCCTCCTCCTCCTCCTCCTCCTCCTCCTCCTCCTGGTCGTCCTCCTCCTCCTGGTCGTCCTCCTCCTCCTGCTCGTCCTCCTCCTCCTCCTGCTCGTCCTTCTTCTCCTGCTCCTCCTGCTCCTCGTCCTGCTCCTGCTCGTCCTCGTCCTCCTGGTCTTGCTCGTCCTCCTCCTCGTCGTGCTCTTGCCCCTGCTGAAAATGTGGCCCAGGAATGGGAGTTCTGGGAAGTCGAAGAGCACGAAGTTGCCTACAGTTGGCTACGGGCATTCAAAATGTGGCCCGGGAATGGAGTTCTGGGAACTCGAAGAGCACGAAGTGGCCTACAGTTGGCTCCGGGCATTCAAAATGTGGCCCGGGAATGGAGTTCTGGGAACTCGAAGAGCACGAAGTGGCCTACAGTTGGCTCCGGGCATTCAAAATGTGGCCCGGGAATGGAGTTCTGGGAACTCGAAGAGCACGAAGTGGCCTACAGTTGGCTCCGGGCATCCAAAATGTGGCCCGGGAATGGAGTTCTGGGAAATCGAAGAGCACGAAGTGGCCTACAGTTGGCTCCGGGCATCCAAAATGTGGCCCGGGAATGGAGTTCTGGGAAATGGAAGAGCACGAAGTGGCCTACAGTTGCATCCGGCCCTCCAGAATGTGGCCTGGGAATGGAGTTCTGGGAACTCGAAGAGCACGAAGTGTGTGACTGTTGGCGAAAAACGAGCCCGGCACCCTGCCGCACGGCAACTCCCAACACCTGCCCGGACCCCCCTGTGGAGTGATCTGTGAGCTCTTTTGACCCCACTAGAAACCTATCAGTCTTCGCTGTTAGGTAAAAATTATCCCGGCAAAGCAACCTAACAGCGATGTGTAGAAGCATATCTGAAAGCATTCCCCTTAAGATTCAGATGAAAATCCAGTTGTCGAATTCTGCTGTTCTCGCAGTCGTAGTCGCATTCGCGATGACAGTCGCAGCGGCAACGGCAGTCGCAGTCACAGCCTCAGCCTCAGCCTGCCTCCTCCTCCTCCTCCTCTTCCTCTCTCCTGCTCCTCCTCCTCCTCCTCCTCCTCCTCTTCCTCCTGCTCGTCCTCGTTCTCGTCCTCCTCGTCTTGCTCGTCCTCCTCCTCCTGGTGCTCTCTCCTCCTCCTCCTCCTCCTCCTCCTCCTCCTCCTGGTGGTCCTCGTTCTCCTCCTCCTGGTGCTCTCCCCCCCCCTCCTCCTCCTCGTCCTCCTCCTCCTCCTCCTCCTCGTCCTCCTCCTCCTCTTCCTCCTCCTCCTCCTCCTCCTCCTCCTCCTGGTAGTCCTCCCCCTCCCCTCCTCCTCCTCCTCCTCCTCCTTCCTGGTCGTCCTCGTTCTCGTCCTCCTCGTCTTGCTCGTCCTCCTCCTCCTGGTGTTCTCTCCTCCTCCTCCTCCCTCCTCCTCCTCCTCCTCCTCCTCCTCCTGGTGGTCCTCGTTCTCCTCCTCCTGGTACTCTCCCCCCCCCTCCTCCTCCTCCTCCTCGTCCTCGTCCTCCTCCTCCTCCTCCTCCTCTTCCTCCTCCTCCTCCTCCTCCTCCTCCTCCTCCTCCTCCTCCTGGTACTCCTCCCCCTCCCCTCCTCCTCCTCCTCTTCCTGGTCGTCCTCCTCCTCCTGGTCGTCCTCCTCCTCCTGCTCGTCCTCCTCCTCCTCCTGCTCGTCCTTCTTCTCCTGCTCCTCCTGCTCCTCGTCCTGCTCCTGCTCGTCCTCGTCCTCCTGGTCTTGCTCGTCCTCCTCCTCGTCGTGCTCTTGCCCCTGCTGAAAATGTGGCCCAGGAATGGGAGTTCTGGGAAGTCGAAGAGCACGAAGTTGCCTACAGTTGGCTACGGGCATTCAAAATGTGGCCCGGGAATGGAGTTCTGGGAACTCGAAGAGCACGAAGTGGCCTACAGTTGGCTCCGGGCATTCAAAATGTGGCCCAGGAATGGCGTTCTGGGATCTCGAAGAGCACGAAGTGTGTGACTGTTGGCTCCGGGCATCCAAAATGTGGCCCGGGAATGGCGTTCTGGGAACTCGAAGAGCCCGAAGTGTGTGACTGTTGCATCCGGTTATTCTAAATGTGGCCCGGGAATGGCGTTCTGGGAACTCGAAGAGCACGAAGTGTGTGACTGTTGCATCCGGGGCCCGGGAATTTCTGGGAGAAAGTGTGTGACTGTTGCATCCGGGAAATGTGGCCTGGGAATGGAGTTCTGGGAAGTCGAAGAGCACGAAGTGTGTGACTGTTGGTGAAAAACGAGCCCGGCACCTGCCGCCCGGCAACTCCCAACACCTGCCCGGACCCCCCTGTGGAGTGATCTGCTGCTCTCTTTTGATCCCACTAGAAACCTATCAGTCTTCGCTGTTAGGTAAATTATCCCGGCAAAGCAACCTAACAGCGATGTGTAGAAGCATATATGGAAGCATTCCCCTTAAGATTCAGATGAGAATCCAGTTGTAGAGTTCTGCTGTTCTCGCAGTCGCAGTCGCATTCGCGATGACAGTCGCAGTGGCAGCGGCAGTCGCAGTCACAGCCTCAGCCTGCCTCAGTATCAGCCTGCCTCAGCCTCAGCCTCAGCCTGCCTCAGCCTCAGCCTCAGCCTGCTTCAGCCTCAGCCTCAGTCTGCCTTCAGCCTCAGCCTCTGTGCCTCAGCCTGCCTCAGCATCAGCCTGCATCCGCCTCAGCCTCAGCCTCAGCCTCAGCCTCAGCCTGCTTCAGCCTCAGCCTCAGCCTGCCTCAGCCTCAGCCTCTGCCAGCCTCAGCCTCAGCCTCAGCCTCAGCCTCAGCCTGCCTCAGCATCAGCCTGCCTCAGCCTCAGCCTCAGCCTCAGCCTGCCTCAGCCTCAGCCTGCCTGCAGCGTCTGCCTCAGCCTGCCTTCAGCCTCGGCCTCAGCCTCAGCCTGCCTCAGCCTCATCAGCCTCAGCCTGCCTGCCTCAGCCTCAGCCTCAGCATCAGCATCACCATTCTCAGCCTCTGCATCAGCATCAAAATGCGGCCCGGGAATGGAGTTCTGGGAACTCGAAGAGCACGAAGTGGCCTACAGTTGGCTCCGGGCATTCAAAATGTGGCCCAGGAATGGAGTTCTGGGCACTCGAAGAGCACGAAGTGGCCTACAGTTGGCTCCGGGCATTCAAAATGTGGCCCGGGAATGGAGTTCTGGGACTCGAAGAGCACGAAGTGGCCTACAGTTGGCTCCGGGCAAAAATGTGGCCCGGGAATGGAGTTCTGGGAACTCGAAGAGCACGAAGTGGCCTACAGTTGGCTCCGGGCCCTCCAGAATGTGGCCCGGGAATGGAGTTCTGGGAACTCGAAGAGCACGAAGTGTGTGACTGTTGCATCCGGTTATTCTAAATGTGGCCCGGGAATGGCGTTCTGGGATCTCGAAGAGCACGAAGTGTGTGACTGTTGCATCCGGGTATTGAGAATGTGGCCTGGGAATGGAGTTCTGGGAAGTCGAAGAGCACGAAGTGTGTGACTGTTGGTGAAAAACGAGCCCGGCACCTGCCGCCCGGCAACTCCCAACACCTGCCCGGACCCCCCTGTGGAGTGATCTGCTGCTCTCTTTTGATCCCACTAGAAACCTATCAGTCTTCGCTGTTAGGTAAAAAGTCGTCATCAGGAACGCAAGTGCAAGGCCACGAAGCTCAGGTCTGGAGAGCAAACGCTGCACGACGGTGAAGCAAAGGTTGCTAACGACAGCCCAAATGTACAGCTGCACAGCGGTGTGGACGGCTCCACGGCAGGCGACGTCAGGCTCACCAAAGTTCTAAAAGCCGATGACCACAATCTGCGCGTGCAGACTCACGTCAGGCCGGTACATCCAAAATGACCACCATCTGCGCGTGCCTCGGCCCTGCGATGTCACGGACTCGGTGCATCGCGCACTTCTGCGATGCCCCGCAAACCGAGACCACGCAGCAGAGCAATGTCGCGGAATAGCCTCCTGGAGTACTCTCAATTCGCGCACCAACACAAGCGAACGTCCTCGTGGCTGTTAGTCGCACATAGGCTGGCACACCCAAAATGAAAATCACATGTGCCAGCCGCGGCCCTGAAATGTCTGGAATGAAAGATACCACGGAATGCCCTCCAGGAGTGGTCTCACTATCAGCGCAAACACAAACGAATGTCCTGAAGACTCCTGTTATCACGCTCACGCCTAGGTTGTGAGACGTACGGCTGAACGCACGAAGAAGGGAGGAGGGAGGAGAAAAGACCAGGAAGGAGTAGATAGAGGTGGAACAGAAGGGCAAAGGAGGGAGGAGGGAGGTTTATTAGGGAAGAAAGAAATGAAGAGTGTTCTGTGTGTTCCTAGTGTTTGCCCGTTTGACAGTATGGAGGCGGCTTCAGGGATTGGCACCCATCTCCACGGCTGGACTCGCCTCGAACTCTTAGTCAAGATGCGCTCCAGGACCGTTCAGAGTGCGCTCGCCAATGCATCGCCGATGTATTTCCGATGCGTCGCCCATGCATCGGCGATGCGGCGCGATCCTTCGATCCCATCTAGTCGGACCCCCACCTGAGAGAGAGGCCTTGGTCTGGGGAGTCGTCATTGAGGGGGAAGCGGACGAAGGAAGGAAGATTGGCGGCGCGCACAAGTGGGCAGGGGGAGAGGGGAAGGCTTCGTATAAGGAGGCTGCTTCTTAGAAGGCGCGAGCCTTACATTTATTGACAAGGCCCGCGCCTTCTAAGAGGCAGGGGTGCTTTTAAGAATCCTTCCCCCCCTACCCCACCCCCTGTGCGTAGCCGTGACTGCACCCCCTGTGACTGCACCCAGGGCCTTGCTCGCCGGGAAACGCTGCGGCCCTTCGTACGAGGAGACGATCGACTGCCAACACCGGCTCAGACAGTCCTCGGTCGGACACACACACACACATACACATAAACACACAGAGACACACACACACACTGACACACACACACACATACATACATACATACACACAGACACACATACACACACACACACACACACACAAACAAACACACACACACACACACACACACACACACACACACACTCTTTTTACGTAGCAGCGCGGCAGAAGCAGTCCGCGCGCGCGCGCTCGAGCGGGCCGGGAGAAGGCGGGCGGCCGCGGGAAGGAGAAATAGGGGGCAGCGAACGGCACTGACAGGGCGAGGCGCATTGCCTTGGAGCGATCAAGGCGGTCAGCCTGGGCCCGATCACCCTGGCAGTGCGCTCAAGGCGGCATCACGCGAAATGCAAGATGTACCAGTACACGGAAAGGGTGCGCAAGTCCACGACTGGAAATTAGTCCAGCGCGAAGCTGGTAGTGCAAACGGCTGCACCAAGACGGGGCGGGTTGCTGGTGCCAAAAGCCGGTTGGTGATCACGACAAGACAGGACAGGACGCTGAATACGTGCCGCGCGCGCAGCAGCGTGCCCGAAGGACTCAGCAGAAATTGATCAGCCCATCTCGACAGCGGGAGTCCCAGGGCTCCGCACCCATCAGGATCCCAATGTTGCACTGTTCGCGCCCATCGCTCACCACTCATATTGTCCAACATGTGACTCCAATGTTGCAGTCGGGAACGGCGTTCCTCTCTCCAGCTGGGTATGTTCAGTTTCTCCATTGACGGCCGCGCCTCAGCCATGACGCGCTGGACCCAAATCACCCACGTCACGATTTCACCTTCCCGTGTAACAACAATTCGGCGTCCGAGAACAGCCCGAACCATTATCATTTGCGCGACCTTCAACCTGGAATCCCGCTGAGCTGTCATCACACATCTTCCGCAGCCATACGAAACACTGGGCGTTACGACAGAGTGAAAATCGCATCCGAAAATGTACGCAGATAGACTTGACGGTCAGTTCTCGCTTGAACAGACGATGGAGCTCGACGTCGTGAATGTTGGTCGACGACAACGCCCTGCCCGAAAACATAGTGGTATCGTCCGACCCCAACACTTCGATGCCAATTCATTCGATAGGCGCCAAGTTGGCTTTGCTGACATGGCCAATACTGCTGTGTTGTATTTTTGTCTCGACTGGACGCAGCTCCAAGCCCGCCTTTGCGCTCTCTTTCTTCACGTTCGCAATCATGCGCTTGACTTGCGGCAACAAGCGCCCAACCAATAGTACGTTATCTGCGAACTGCAAGCTAAACAGCATGGCATGATCGCAGTACCCGAATTGCCGTCCGTATGCTTCCGCTGCCCATTCAACATTTACCGTTCGCATCACCTCGTCTAGCACGCCTTTGAAAATATGTGAATTGATGGGGTCGCTTTGTATGGTTTTTCTGTACCATATATTATGTTTGCAATGTCACCATTGACGCGCGCCTCTCAGCGGCCTCAGAAAGCCCAAGATGATATCCATGATGGCTCAAGATAACCCAAGCTGGCTCGAGATGGCTCGCAAAATGCTCAGAGAAACCTCACTACCGCTCCCAGGCGGCTCGATATGGTCACGGAGCCTCCCCAAGAAACCGCCGAAAAACCACGCGGGCCCGGAGATGGCCCCAACACGCCGTCCAGGCCGGCCTCCCTCGCTGTTTGACTACGCGTGTCTCTTCCTCCCCCCCCCCGCCAGCTCTCATGGGCATCGTTTCTGGATGGGCATCGCTTCTGGATGGAATGGGATGGTACACGAGCGCGCGAAACTAACCGAACGCCGGGCACGCAGGGGCAGGCTGGCTGGTGGGGATATTTTTCCTGGTCGCGGCCGCGGGCGAAAGCGCACACGGCGCGCTGTAAGTCCGGGGCGCGGGCCTACTAATTGACAACAGCAAACTAGAGCCGACAACCTAAACAGCCTAAGCGGACTAAGCGGCGCCTCGCGTGAGCTGCAGCTGCGCTGAAAGTAGCTGGTGGGGATACTTTTTCGGTCGCGTCCGCAAGCGAAGGCGCATGCGGAGTCAGGAGCGCTGCGGGTCACGACAGCGGCCTAATTAGCAGCTAGACGCGCCGCAAGCCGGCCGGCCCACACATACAGCAGCGGCTGACTGCGCGGGAGGAGCTGCAAGCTGGGGGCGCCCAGGGTGCTCGAGCACTTGCAACACGGCAAAATGCTGGTGAATTCAAGAGATGCCGAGTGGCAAAATCCGAAGGAGCATGAGGACGATAGCTGCGGGCGGCGCGTACAGCATGCCGTCGGAGTGTCCAGACGTGGTAAGCGATGGGCCGTCGCCAGTGGGGCGCCAAGCCCGGCCGCGCCAACGGCGTGCGCGAGCCAGCTGAGCTGCTCCGCCGGGGAACGTCGAAAACCAGTCCGGGGGTGGGACGGGCCCGTGGGGCGGCCTAGGCTGCGAAAGCTGAACCACTCGAAGCGGGCTGCCCTCCAGGGGCCGTCAACCCGCGCAACCTGAGGAGCCGCCGAACCTGCAGGGGGCCATCCACGCACGGCTGCGCGGGCGCCGGCCGGAGCGCTGCGCGAGGCCAAGCTGGTGGGAAATAACATCGCCGGCATGGTGGGGCGGCCAGGGTGGGACTGCACGCAGCAGCCGCTTGATGTACGCCGAAGGCCACCGTGGGACTGCCTTATCCGCCGAATCCGTCATCCCCCGCAGGGATCCCGGTTCCCCGTCGAATCCGTCATTCCACGCGGGCGTCCAGGGTCGCAGCTAACCGCCGCTGAAGGTGAGGTAAAGTTACCGATGCCAGCGGGGGCCCTGGGCAGCCCTGGGGTGTGGGGACGAATGCCCCCGAGACTAGGATGCAAGCCTGACGACAACCCAGCCTGGGGGAGACCCGGAGGGTGGGGCGGCGGGGACGCCGGTGGGGATACTTTTTTGGCCGGCGGCTCCAAGGCAACGGTCAGGGAGCGAAAGCGGCGTCCAGGATGCGGAACGGTGCGAATTTGCGAACAAAGCCGCCAGCGTCGGCGGGCAAGTTCGCACCTACAAGACAAGCTCGCGGTTGCACATACACAGAACAAAATGAACTAAATTTACAAGCAAACGCACATAGGCGCAGCAGCGTGAACCGAAGTGAACGGGCTGACGAGAAGAATGCGCGTAGGCAACGGAGTGAGTCGCCGAGGCGGCGCCAGACTCCAGGCCGACCTGCAGAAGCCGAACGGCTGAGCAGGGTACCCGAGACAGAGCGCGGGGGAAGACCTAAGGCTGCACAGGCGCTGCCGGCTGAACCACTCAGCGCCCAGCCCACCGAGATCCTCCACCCAGCCGGGGGGGGCCAGCGGCAGCCCAAGGCGCACCGTGTTGCCGTCACCTGAAGCGGGGTGGTCCGCTGGCGACCGAGACAGTGCGCGGGGGGAAACCAAAGCCTGCACAGGCGTCGTAGGCTGAACCACTCAGCGCCTGGCCCTCAGAAGCCCAGCTCACAGTGCCGATGGGAGCCAGCGGCAGCCCACGGCGCAACTGTGCCGCCAGGTCCTGAAGCAGGTCTGGTCCGAAGGCATGCAGCACCGCCATCATGTGGCGAGGGTGGGCACGTTGGCGGTGGAGACGTCTGAGCTGCCTGCCGGGGGGGCCCTGCTAAAGTGAGGCTGAAGTGGCCAGCCACCCCAGACTGACACGTGGCGCTGCCCATGAGATCATGCGTGGCCCCACACCAGGTGTCTCCCCACGCCGTGGAAACTGCCTCCGGAATGGTCAAGGAAGACCAGGAGCAGCGCGACCCACGGGACGAGCGGGGGGGGGACCCACAGCCCAGCGACGGCTGCAACGAGCGAGCCCCGGGGGCACGGGTGGGGGACACCCACCGGGCCAGAGGGGAGAGGCGAGGGACGCAACGTCACGCCCCACGGCCAGAGCCTGCAGCCGAAACTGGGGGCCGTGGCCAGTCACAGGTGCGCCCAGGGGTAGCTGCTACTCGCCGAGAGCACCTGCGTGGAGGAATGGGGGGGCGCAGCTGACCGCCGCAAGGAACCGTTTACATCGCGGGGGTCGCCGCAACTCGCCGCTGAGGTCCCAGCTGGAGTGGGCCAGCAGCGGGATGCGCCCCTTGGGGGGTCATGTGATGTCGCAGCTATTCACCGCCGGAGCGGAAGCTGCCAAAACTGGGGCCTGAGACATCAAGCCGGGCGGCGCGCAGGGGGGGGCTGCATGCCGACTTCCCCCTGCCACCGAAAGGTGGGTGGCTGTCGCGGCTGGACGGCAAACGCGGGCGGCGCGCTGGGGGGGGTGCTGCTGCCGACGCCCCCTTGTCACCAGAGTGAGAGTGGCTGTCGCCGTGGGACAGCAAAGTAGGTGGTCCAGGGACCGGTCAGCCCGGCGGGCTGGCCCCCTGCTGAGAAGGGGGGTGAGATGTTCGGGATAGGGTCCACGTTTCCAGCGCGGGCTGTCTAGCTATGCAGCGCCTTGGGTGAGATGTGGGGCGACCCCCACCCCAGCGGGTGTTGCCCCAGGGTATTACGGCCAAGGCTGGGCGCTGCGAGGTGGAACAGTCCCCTACGGGGAGCATGGGGGGGAGGTGGAGGGGGTGGCGTAGGCCACTGGCCAAGAGGGCTGGGGGTGCGCTGACAGGCTGACCGGGCCCTGGTAGCCATGGGCGCACGAGTCCTCCCTGCCCCACCATCGGGCGCGCTTGTCCGTGAATCGATCGCCCCACCTGGGGGAGTAACTCTTACCTTTTCCTTTCCAGTCCGCGTCCGTCCATGGGGCTTTCTGGTAGCCCCAGGAGTTCCACTCCTGCCAGTCCTGCCACTGGCTGGGGGTGGCGGAGCCGACGGCACCTGCCCATCGGTCATGCACGGCCGCCGCAGTGGCTGCCCTGCCCTCTGCCGTCATGGGGCGGGTCTACTGCTGCTGTCGGGGCCGCGTTGACATTCGCGGTGCAAGAGCTTCATGTGCGTGTCCTTGACTGACGGCCAGTGGACGCTGAGCCCTAGGACGCTGTCCATCTTGTAGGCGTCATGCCCTGCGCCATCCCAAGCCTGGAGGAACTCGCTGCACGACTGTACTGCGTTCAGTTTGGGGTCGTGTTTTTGGCTTCCGCCGAGCTCCTGCCTCAGGGCTGCCCTCTTCACCCATGCGGCCCAAATTCCATTGAACGCTCCCCCCAGCTTCTTCTGCATGCGTATTATCCTATCCTGCACGGGTTCCTTCCTCGTAACGTCTGCATCTGCAACGGAGCAGATGTACATGGGGATGCCTCCCACGGGGTCGTTTGGGTCTTCGCGGGGCGGCTGCATGGCCCTTAACCTTCCAGGGCGCCTTGTGGATCTGCACTCGCGCTGGGTCGCCTCTTGGGCATGTGGTGGCGCGGCCACCCCCGTCCTCGGCGTCTTCCCACACGGGTCGCTGGCGGCCCTTGTCACAGCTCGCGCGGCTGAGGCTGCGGTCGCCCCTAGCGCCGCTGACCAGGCTGAACTGCTTGCTCTTTGCGGGCTGTCTCTCGCGCCCCTGACTTCACGGATGGCGCCCCGATCAACGATCCGATCGCACGGGGGCCAGGCGCCGGGCCTGCTGGGCGGGCCCTGGAAGAAGTTGAGGGGGTCAGGGCCCTCCTCCTCTCCCTCGTCCGCCACAGGGGTTGGGCCGACAGCCGGGATCGGGCCCTTGGCGGTGTCTGACTCGCTTTTCTTGTCTCCGCCCCCGTCCCAGTCGACCCCATCCAGTTCGCACTCGCTTCTGCCTGCTGGGTTGGTTGGGCCCCTCCCCCCCGTCGGAGGGCCACGCACCTCGTCTGCTCCTGTAGCGCGGGTTTTTTTTCTGGGAGCGCGGACAGAGGTGTCCTCCTGTACAGGTCCGAGGCTGTCTGCTGGGGGGGAGCGGTTTCGTCTGCTCTGTTCAGCCAGGTTGCTGCTGGGGACTCGGCCGCCGCTGCGGAGCCTGCGTCTGCCTCGCGCGGGTCCCGGTGGGCCAGGACGATGATGGCACCGTAGGCAAGGGCGGCGTGGTCAATCCCCATGAGGAATGTCAACAGTGTGCTGGTCCGCTGTCGGAGGGGGGCACTGTCCTCTCTGCTCGGTCAGGATGGCAGCGTAGCTGCCCCACATGTCTTCGCACTTCCCGTTGGATTTTGTCAGGCGGTAGACCACTCGTGCCACTGCGGCCCGCTGCCCGTCCCATGGAATGTCGGGGGGGCGACAATCGTTCGGGATCGTATCCCCGTAGATCATTCCCAGGAAAGGGAGCAGACGTGCCGGCGGCCACGATCCCTCGTCGGTTTTGCCCCCTGAGATCCCTGCCCCGTGCTGCAGCACGAAATCAGCCCAACATTTGTAGACGGAGTGGTTCCATTCCACCAGGTACTTCACCAAGGAGCGCATGGGGCCGTCGGACTCCACCCCAGTGAGCCTGAAGGTGGAGTGGGCTGGTAGAACGGGGCACTCTGGCGGGGCAACGTCGGGGAACAGGGATTTGATGTCGCGAACCGCCTTGTCTGGCTCGCTGCTTTCCCCTGCACCGCTGTCGCGCCCCCTGCCGCTGGGGGTGAGCTCACCCCGCGTGGCCGATTGCCTTGAAAACGTGTCCTTGGCCGCCGCATTGACGCCAGTTGGGGAGAGGTAGACACTGATGTCGTAGATTTCCGCTTGCTCTTCTGTTGCTGCTGCGCTCTTGGCTGGTGCGATGGGGCATACACTGGAGGAGTGTTGGTTCAGGATGCGGTCGAGCGTGCCGGGCGCCACGTTCCAGATGTGGATGAGGCACCGCATGCAGGCCCATCCTGCGTTCCACTGCTGCTGGGTCCAGAGCGTGGGCATGGTATCCCATGGCGGTAGCCCTGTCTCGGCGTTGCACGGCGCTCCTGGCTCCGGCCTCCACTTGAAGCAGCCAAGGGCGGGACTGGTTGCCGACCACGAGCAGCGGTGACCCCACGGGGCAGATGTCGCACATGGCGGAGTAGGTGTTCGCGTGGTGCGAGTCGGGCCCGAATCTGCCGTCGGACAGCTTGTGAGCTGGGAGGGCGGTGCCGACTGTCTGCGGCCTGTAGACGGGCGGGGTGTTCATGATAAGGTCACGTAGGCTGGAGGGAGACTGCGCTGTGTCTGACCGTCCACACCGAATTGGGAGCAGGTCCAGGGGGGGAGAGCGCGGGCTCTCCTCTTGTAGCGAGCCTCGTCCAAAGTGCGCTTGTACGCCTGTAGGCGCTGCTGGAGCGACTTTTTGTTGCTGCGGTCACGCGTAGCTAGGGGGACCTCGATGCCTTTTTCCAGCGACTTGATCCAGCACTGCTCGCAGAGCCACCTGCAGTTTTTGCCCTGCATGCACGCTTGGGGGCGGTTTTGTGCCAGAAATTCCCTTGCGCCGCCATCTTCCCATGCGCCGGCCGTGCATTTGAGCCCCGTGTTCGGGCAGCCGTCTCCGTCGCAATCTAAGCTGCTGACGCGTTGCCTGGCGTGGAACACGCCGTCACTAACCCTTGGTGGGGGGAGCGTCGTACCGGGGGCCGGGGATGCAGGGGAGTCTTCGTCGAGGCGCTTGTTGGACATGGCGATCCCTCCGCCGATGTATACCAGGTCTGCCATTGAGTCTGGGCAACCGAGCCCGTCCTCGGACCCGCTGAGCTCCTTGTGCAGCGTGCAGATGGAATAGTTTTCCTTGCTCAGGGAATTGATCGCGGCCGGTTTGACAATCTCCTCCAGGACCCCATGGAGACTTCCAGCGTGAACTTGTAGTCCAGCATCCCTGCCCACGTGGTTGGGCACCCGTGGTTGGTCGCAACCTGGTGGTGGTGTACCAGCTGGCGAGCGTGCTGATATGCTCGATAGTGTCCTCCATTTTCCCGCGGAGGGAGGAGAGGTCATTCAGGTCGGAGCCCCAGGCCCCTGCAAACTTGGTCATGTAATCTCTGCGGTCCCCCTGCCAGGGGTAGCAGATGCCCATGGCTGCTTCGAAGATGTCCCTGGTGGCCTCCGGGTGTGGGAACGGCCATAGCGTCGCTCGGGGCTCGCGTAGTTGCAGCATCATAACCACTAGGAGGACCCTGAGCGCGGGGGTGTCCATGGGGAGCCCGTCGCTGCTGAGGAGAGAGCGCCGTAGCTCCGAGTCGGCTTGTCCGGGGCGGAGCAGGGACTTCAGGTGCTGCATCCCTGGGCGTGCGCGGTGCCGCCTGCATTTCCCTGTCTCCTGGCTCCATGCCTCTGGAAGCTGCTGTAGCACGTCAGGGGGGGTGCAGCGGCAGGTGCTCATCGGGCGGTGGCTGACGCCCTTCACGACGGGCGGGGGAGGGATCGACGCCTCGGGGACCGCCAGGTGCGAGTTGGCCCAGGGGGTGCCCAACCCGAGGAACCAGACCAGGGCGGCCCACGTGAGGTTGTAGACCAGGTTGCTTGCGTCAATGCCCAGCTCGACGTCGCAGCAGAATCCCAGATGGCTCCATGCCACGCGGTCGAGTCGGCCGGGCTGCCTTGGTGCGTCGGCCATGGAGAACTGGTGGGGGTGAAGCCCAGAGACGGTGTATAGTACAACTCCCACGGCGGGGTCCTCGACGAGCCTCTGGTGACTGTTTCGGATGGCGTCACCGAGGCAGTTCCATGAGAACTCCGGGTCGAGTGGTGCTGCTATCCCGTCTGCAAAGTTCTTCTCCATGGAGGCACGAGCTTCCACGATCGCATTGTCGAGCCCCTGGATGACCTCGTCTCCAGTGTGCGAGGGCGATTCGGGGATCCATGTGGTGAGGTCTCGGATGGGGTCGAATTCTTCGTCGACCGTGAGTGACCACCTGTTGCCTATGTCTCCCGCTTGTGAGAAGCGTACCCAAAGTTTGGCGAATCTTCCGTACTCAGAGAGCTCCCGGAGGCGCGATCCTGCGGCGACGCCGAACATCCCCCCGTCACCGGTGATGACCACGTCGCGGGTGGCGCGGGTGATTGCGACGTTCACTCTGTTGGAGTTGCCCATGAAGCCCCAGTCGTGCCAACAGTTAGACCTGGTTGTCAGGTAGATGACCAGGTCGGCTTCGCCGCCCTGGCTGGAGTCAATGGTGAGATGGTGAGCTTGCCGCTTGCAAGCTGCTCTTCAGCGATGCGTCGCAGACGGGGGGAGCTTAGGGAGACGCCAGTGAGCACTGAGCTGCGCTGCGCGAAAACGCTGGCGTGGTCGCTGGTGTCGGTGGAGCGGTCTGGGGGGTGGGTTGCGGGGTCCTTGCCCGTGGCTGTTCCGTCTTTCCCTCCCACTTTGCCCTTGGCCTTGGATTGCCTGAGGGCACCGCTGACGCTGCGCACGCTTTGGGGCCATCCGTTCTCCAGGATGGCGCACTGCAGCTGGTAGCCAACGACTACCCGCACTGTGGTTCGATGTTGCATGGCAGGCAGGAGGGCCCGTACTATGTCCACCGTCTGCGCTGCCTCTGGTAGAATGGCGCATCCTGCGTGTAGCCTCGATGTGACCTCCAAAGAGGGGTTGTCCACCAGTAGGAAGCGGTGCCGCTCCTCTTCGCGCTGATTCCCTGGATCCAGGCCGCGCATCATGTGTTCCATGTCATCTTTGGTGGTGCCCGCTGCCTCTGCCAGGTCTACGACTCTGGCGTCGCTCCAGGGGAGGAAATCCCGCCATGGGAGCCCCTCAATTAGGGGTCTCTGCGACAGAGGGTCGGTTTGGCCGGTGTGCATTGTGTCATTGTAAAAGACACAGTTCGGCCGGGCCAACAGCAGGGGGCGCATGCGGTAGCAGAGGCCGAGCTGAACCACGGCGGACGGATCCCCCCCCAGGGCACGGTGGAGACGGTCAAAGATGGAGAGGCATAGCCCTTGGTCCGCTACCTCCCTGGAGATGACTGCGGGGGGAGCTGCTTGGGGTCGCCCGCCAACACTAGGTGTCCACCAGAGCGGGTGACGCTGCCCAGGGACATGGCAGCCATTAGCTCGTGCGCCTGCCCCGCCTCGTCTTTGATGAGTAGGGCGACTGGGGCGGCCTTCTTTAGTGCTTCCGCAGATTCGTGCGCGGCGATGATAGTCTTGGCATCCTTGAGCAGCTGGGTCCTGAATGCGGGGAAGTCTTCGGAGGGTCCGCCCTCGCATGGGAACCTGCCGTGGGCTGTGTGGTAGTGTCCTCCGGGGGTGAGCACTGCCAGCTCCTCGGCTGCTTCGAAGTCTTTGGCCAGGAGCACGCACCTGGCCAGGAACCCTGGGAGGGGGCCCAACTTGTTGGCATGGTGAGCGCTGATTAAGGCAAGCGCCGGCTGGTCTGCGGCCGCGCTGGAGCCTGCCGCCAGAGCGACTGACTGCCCTGCAGGGAGCGCGTTGGACCAGGTGACCACGGTGGCAACCGAGAAGATTGTCTTGCCGGTGCCTGGGGGGCCGTGCACGATTGTTACGTGGTGTAGGGTGGAGGCAGCGAGGGCCCTTGTGGCATCGCGGTTGAGGCAGTGTCGATTGGCGCCTTCCTCGAGGGCCGTCTGCGGTGGTGGGCCCCTGGCGCGCTGGAAGACCTGCCCAATGGCTTCGCCCACCTCTGCGTCAGAGAAGTGGGCGGCGGTCGGGGGCTCTGTGGGGGGGTCTGGTAGCGCTGAGACGGTGACAGTCGCGGGCCGGTCGGTGCTGGGGAAGCGCGCCTCAAAGGTGGCCGTGGCGCGAGCGAGTAGGGTTTGTCCACGCTGGGCTGCGTTGCGTACGCCGTTGGCCAGGGCCTTGTCCTTCTTGTCGGCCGTGCGAAAGGTGAGGAGGTAGGTGATGACGCCCAGGGGGGTCCCGATTAGGTCGCGCGGGGCCTGCTGCAGCCTCTAGATCTCAATGATTGCGGTGGAGATCCGACGAAACTGGAGCATGGAGGGGGCCCTGTCCATTTTATACCACGATTGGCCCACGCAGGTGGGCCTAAGGATCCTGTCGCCCGCGTGGAACTCCCCAAATTTTCCAGCGTCGCGCACTTCAATGCATTCGTTGCCGGGGAACCTCGAGCCCAGCCTGAGCCCCAGCGCCTGGCAGTCATTCGAGGGGATCGCGCCTCCGAAGTCCGGTGGCCAAAGTAACTTGACTGAGGCGACCTGGTCCACTGCCGGGCTGGCGATGCTGAGGAGTAGCACGCGCGCATCCTGCCCCGCGCCCTGGCCTTTGGGCGGGATCCTAAACACTTGAGGCCAGTGCAAGTGGAACAGCACGTTTCCCGAGCTGGGGGGGGAACGCGTTCCTCAGCTTGAAGCGGTCGAGGATGTCAAATTCTGAGTTCTCGTCGATGGGGGTGACTGACACACATAAAGCGCAGCTCAGCCTCCTCTCGAGATCAGTCCTGGCCTTGGTGGAGCTGTCCCAAACCGTCTCGGTCGATGCCATGCATTCGGTCCAGGCCAATCTTTCGAGGTTGCACCCCCTTTTCCGTAGGTCTTGTTCCCAGTGCTTTCGGAGGTGGACGCCCTCTGTGATTGCCCCCAAAGGGATGCGCAGACGAAACTGGGCGGCTCCGCTGTTGGCGGGGACGGAGCACAGCTGTCTGACGGGACGGCGTCGGCGGCGGCCACAGCTGACGACTCTAGCGAGACCTTTCTTATCTCCTCTGGGGGTGCGCCGTGCTGACTGCGCTGCTCCATACTCTCGCTTGCTTCGCCTCGGGACCTATCAGCTGCTTCCTGACAGGAGGCCCTGCTGGAGGCGTTGGGTCTGCTGTCCCCTGCGTCTCGTCTGGCTGTGTTATATAGGTGCTGTGTGGGGGCTAGGCCGGGGGTGCCCCAGACACTGGGCCCCCCCCTTGGCGCTCTTCCCCAGGCCCACCTCAGCTGCGAGGGTGGGCGTGTGTCCCTGGAATGAGTTGTGCCGGCGGGGGTGACGAAGTCGTGGCTGTCGTCCCTGTATGGGAAGTTGACTGGTACATAGCCCCAGTCGTCGGGGAACGTCAGTGGCGGGGATACGCGAAGCGTCAAGAACCACTCCGCAACCACCCGCATTGATAGATCGCCCCTTTTGCGTAAAAGCTCAGCCACAATTCCACGATCATCCGCGGCGTTGTCATATCGCATTTCTTCAGCTGCGACCGTATCTTCTCGGGCGAAGCGGCCTCGAAAGGGCAAAGAAAACAGCAAAAATGTCAGCAATGTCGCTGGATTGCGTCTTCTCGTTGCCCTCCGCGTCCAAGACGCAAGAAATGCAACATTGTTTCCACCTGCTGCGCACGTCAGAACCCTTTTTGTATATGTTCGAATTATCGTAGAAGTTTGCTGACCCGCGCGCCCTTCCGAGCCCTGGCCACGGCGCGGATAGTTTTGCGGGTGCGCTTGCTTATATATCTGACATCCCTATTTTCGCCCGATTGCCTTGCAGAGCGTCGTCTGGCGATCGAGTCGTGCAGACGTTTTGCTGACGCCTCGTTTGTTTCAGCACTGGTGCGCTCTCTATCGTCACAAGCTGCCCCAACATCAAATAATACAGATTGAATGTGCCGGTATCGCTGTTCGATGTCCGCCAGTACCCAGCCATCCTCGCCAGTCAACTACACAGGTTGTAGTTGCATATCGGCATGCTTCTGGAACGCCTCGTCACTGCGTGGCCTCCATCGTCGCAAATGTCGTCTCTTGGTCTGGCGCTGTTTGGATTGCTCCGGAGCCGGTTGTTCTCATATGTATGGTAACCTTGACGGCCCGGTGATCGGGACCAAGCACCATGTCGTCGTTCGCGTCCGCGCTCTCGACGGCGTGCGCCTTTCTTGCATCCAGAAGGCAATAGTCCAGCTGCCGTTTGGCGCCGCCGTTTTCGTATGTCCGTTGTTCCTCAAACTTCTTCTTGGCCATTGTATTTGTGATGGGGAGCTGTTGCGCCGTTGCCCACTCAACAAGCCAGTTCCCCCTTCTTTTTGATCTCCAATGCCATACTGCCCCACGATATGTTCATCATCACCGTTGCGGCGACAACCTGCTGTCGCATTCCAGTTTCCAATCAAGAAACACATTCGATGCTTACGCCGAGCTTGTTTCACCAACCGGTCAAAATATGAATAAATACCCTCCACATCTGCATCGTCATATCCTCCGTGTGGCCTATATATATATATACATACTGATACAAATCGAACGTTCCAGCCCGCGATGCAAACGTCCATTGCGCATGCTCTGTCACAAATGGCGTGAAATGCACGAAATCCTCATGCCCACCGACGGTGCAATAGGATTCCTATCCCACTTGCTCCATTGATGCCACCAGCGCCACAGAAAATATGCCCATCGAGATGCGGCGAAATGAAACAAAGGCAGGAAGACACACACACACACGCAAATCGACATAAATTCCAGGATGCCCCGTATCTTTCCACTCCTAGGTCTTCCCATAGTTCCCAGATGTTTTGCAAATTCCTACGCAAATCGAATTTCTTCGCGTTCATGCTGATTCTGGTTTCCCCTCCTGGTAATGATCCACACGACAAATCCTGGCCTGGCAGGCCGGAGCCAGGTCGCATCGCGAAAGCAGATCCGATCGGAAGCGGATTCGACCGCGCTGGAGTCGGCGCGGAACAGGACCAGAATCGGACCGACCGGGATCGTGGGTCGGGCCCGGTCTCTGCAGGCCAGGGGGGGACTCGGTTCGCGTCGGGTCGGATCAAGTCGACATCCAAAACAAGATGCGGGGATCGGATCGGATCGGATCGAATCGGACCGCGAGCAGCCCTGGCCTGGCCGATCCTGGTGGCCCAGGGTTGGCACGGGCAGGAATCGATGCAGGAGGATATCTGGTCGGGCGAAAAACGAGGGGAAGTAAAAGGAGCTTTTTCCCAGCGCCGAGAGGCGCCAACGTATCGAGGAAAGCGCAGGGCGTTGGGGCTGGAGCAGGCTGCACGCAGCAGATGTCACACTCACCCCCCCTTCCATATCCCCCCTTCTTCCGCCCAGAGGTAGTCGGCGCCCCCCGAGTCCTCAATCCAACCCGAAATGGGATGTAAATTATAATGTGTTTTTTTGTTGGAGCATTGGCTCAGAAACCCGCGCCCAAACGACGCTGCGCTGGCGACATGCTATCATCACTTGACTTGACACGCGCCTGGCGACCCACCGCCGAAACAAAACCCAATCAACCTCCAAGGCAACAAAAACAGCCCGAAGTGGCGTATATCCTTGGGTCCCCGACGAGTCCTCTATCCAGCCGTGGGCGAACGCCCTCACGCGCTCCGCCAGGGCGCCCTCCGCGCCCTTGCTGACCTTCACGGCCGTCTGGAAGGACTTGCGCGCGAAGCGGTCCACCCTCGAGCACAGGTCGTCGTCCCCTGGCGCCACCCTGCAAATGCACGCGTACGCCTCTCGGCCGGAGACGGGAGGAGGGACGGGAACCAGGAAGCCCCCCTTCGCAGGATCTGGGGCGTCCAAGAGGGCGTCTCCGAGAGGGGAGGCGCAAATCATGGCCGCAGGCACGTGCGCGGCCCCACGGGGGGCAAGGGGACGCAATGAAATAAGAAGAGGCGGCATGAAATCTGAGAAGATGTCGTGGCCTCCGCCATGAGATCCGCCCCTCCTTGGCCGCCCCCTGCTGGCCGCCCCCGACAGAAGGGAGGCACGGGTGTGCACCTGCGCCGACGACTGCCGGGGCCAGCCCTGTGGTCAGGAGAGGCCAGTGCCCAGGATTGGCATGGCCAGGGTCTGTGCATTCGGCTGCATGGCTGGCGCCCCCCGAGGGAGGCCGGAGGGAGGAGGGGAAGAGGGCGAAGGTGGAGCGACCCTGTACAGTTGGCTTACCCCGACCCTGGCTCTGAACAGGGCGGGGGGGGGGGGGGGCGAACACCACAGGTAAGGACAAGGGATCAGGCCGAATCAGCGCGAGTAATTCACATCGGGTGAGGGAGAGAGGGAGCCAGAGGGGAGAGGTGATCGGGGAGGAAAGGGGGGGAGGAGGTGGGAGGGAGGGAGGAGGGAGTGCGGGAGGACGAAGTGGAGAGGGAGGAGCGAGTGGGAGGGGGGAGGAGGGGGAGGGAGGAGGGAGGAGGGAGGCGGGCGAGGCGGAGAAGAAGGCGAGGAGGAGCAGAAAGAGGGCGAGGAGGAGGAGGCGGAAGAGGAGGAGGAGGAAGCGGAGGAGGAGGAAGCGGAGGAGGAGGAAGCGGAGGAGGAGGTCGAGCAGCAAGAGGGAGGCGGCGCGGCCCGAGCGGGAGGCCTCCATCTCCAGCGGCCAGATCGGGATCGGGAGGCGGGAGGACGGAGCGTCTCCCCAGCCGCCGCTCCCCTTCCAGGACGCTCCGCCCCACTTGGCGCCGCGGTCGTCCTCGGGGGTCAGAGGGGGGGAGTGCGTCAGCACTGGGGATGAGTGAAACATCACACAGTGCATGGCTGCTGGGATCATGGCAGAGACGAATGGTGTGCTCTACCGTTCGGGCTAAATCCCGCTGCACGGGAGGCGTGACCCCGTACCCCGCTCGGCGGCCTGGAGCTCGAGCGGCGCAGGATAGGGAGGAGGACGATGGGAAGGAAAAGGGACATGGGCGGCGAGACTAGGGGGAAATGAAAACGGGTGGTCCTCCTCAGAAGGCTCGAAGCCCCCCGGACTCCTGAGAAATGTTCTAAGCCTTCCCCGAAGACACAGAAAGCCTCTCAGAAGGCCAGAGGCCATCTGAGAAGCCCCGCCGCATTCTCTGAAGGCCTTTTCCTTCCTTCTTCGGGGAACGAGGGAAGGGAAAAAGGGGGAGGCCTCCGCGGCAGCAGCGGCCGCCAGAGGCGGGGCCGCTGCTGCTCAACCTCCCCTGCGGCCTGCCGTTGCTGCCTGGAGGCATCCCGAATGGGGTCGGAGCAGATGGGTTCGGAGGGTAACGCCGCATCGCCGATGCATCGGCGATGCGACTCGATGTGGAGCCCGATTATATTCGCGCTGACGTCGCCGATGCAATGCATCGCCGTCGTCGCCGCTGCATCCCAGATGGGGTCGGACTAAATGGGATCGGAGGATCGCAGCGATTCGTCGATGCGCCACCGGTGCATCGGCGATGCATCGGCGACGTCGGCGACGCACTGCATCGGCGACGTCAACGTGAAGACACTCGGGCTCCACATCGAACCGCATCGCCGACGCATCGGCGATGCGGCGCGACTCTCCGACTCCATCTACTCCGACCCCACTTGGGAGGCCTAGACTGTCGTTGCTCCCCATGCATGTGGAGTGGGTCTTGCATGAACGGACACCGCGGAGGATGGCGCAGGGAGGGAGAAAGAAAGCAGCGTTGACAGCTCCCTTGGCACCTGGGAGCAGTTTGTGCTACCCAGTCGCAGGCAGCCTTGGCCATCCACGAATGGATACGGCAAGTTCATCATTCCCGGTGCTGTCATGATCAAAACCCACCAGAATAAGGCGAGCAACGCTGGGAAGCGCGAAATATTTGGCAAAACCGTCACGGTGAAGGCGAAGTTGGCCAAGACCATCGTGCAGGCCTTCCCCGCGAAGGCCCTCCAGTACAAGTTCTGCAGGCCCCCTCGTGGGCGGCGAGCCCGAGATTCTAGGATTTTTCAGCGTGGCGTCCTACTTCCCAGCCTGGAACACTTGACACGTCTTGGGGGCACTGGGGAGGTGTTTTTGCTAAGCTGCAGGGTTAGTCGTTGACCTCACTGCGGGACGTGACGTGCCACGTGCAAAAAGGGGGCAGGAATGGGAGGGGAGCCGGGGATAGGACAGCAGGAGAAGAAGGCGGAGAGGGGGAGTAGCAGCAGGACTCGAAACCGACCAGAGAAGAGGCTGGAGAGGGGAAAGCAGAAGGCGAACGGGCGGGGGGAGGGGGAACGGGAGCATGAGCTGCACGTCGACGACGGAGTCCCCATTTCGCGAGCCAAAACGAATAAGCCTGTCTTGGTCTCGCTTGGTGGAACGGAATCACCAGAGGAGTAAAAACAATATCAATGACCTGCCGCCGTGGGGTAACCAATCAGCGAGCCATTGCTGAGGAAAACCATGCCTTCGGACAAAAACAAGGGAGTAGCATGCTGACGGGCTCAAACAGCAGCGGGCCATTGATGTTATTTTTCGGCGGCGGTGTCCCGGCGGCGGCATGTCTCTAGGTCTCTAGGGTCAACGATAACGACAAAAAGGGGGGGGCACCTCAGCGGGGAAACGTCCACCTGAAACCGACGATACATCGCCAATGGACGGCGACAGGCTTCCGATAGCCAATCCACACAGCCATGAGCGGGGTGGGCGATAGCCCGACACCTCAAATACCAAATCGGCCTCGGTTCGCCGTTGAAGGCTGCCGCGTTCCATTAGGAATTCGCATATGCACACACATAGTGTACATTTGCGTGTATATACGTACATACATAAATACAAACATACATACCTGCGCATGTATGCATGTGTATGTATAAGCATGTGCGTATACATATACCACATGTACCTATGCATATACATATACATATACCTGTACATATACATATCCAAATGCATATCCCGATACGCATAGATAAACATAAACATAAACATGAACATATACATATACATATACCTATACATACACATATACATATACAAAAAAACGAATACGTATACGTTTACATATACATATACATAAACACATACACATACGTATGCCTATACATACACCCATACACATGCCCACACCTTTCAATACACCTATCCATGCACGTGTACATAAGCATAAGCCCACGCATGTATAAACACAGGCACGTACATTTACATTTACGTAACCATAGCTACACATATACATATACATGTACATATATGTGCACAAGTACAAATACATATACAAACACACATGCACATACATGCACACATGCATGTATATATATATATACAGATGCACATACATATGCAGATGCGTATACACCTACATATACACATACATACACGTACATATACATAAACAAATGCACATATACAGGCATATATGTATACACATGTTTATGAATATACATTTACGGTTACATACGCAACTACATATGCATATACATGTACATGTACCTATAAAATACGCATATGCATTGTCATATACACACACATATACTACAAGTACATGTTCAATACATGTGTATATATACATGCATACATACATACATACATACATACATACATACATACATACATACACACATACACACATGCACACACATACAGACATACATGCATGCATACATACATACAGACAGACAGACATACATACATACCTACATGTTTGCAGCATGGTGACGACGACAAAATGGAGGAGGAAGACTGCGCGCGCGCGCCCCGCCCCACTTTCCCCAAACGACTCGCGAGCCGCAAGTGCACGCGGAGCGGCTGCCGAAGACCGAAGACGGACGACGACCGAAACGATCCTCTCCTCGATCCCCAGAGGAAAAAAAAAACACTGGGAGGAGCGGGGGAAGCCTGGGAGGGATCCCAGGGCCAAGGAAAAACAGCGGGGTTACCGCTCAAGATACAGCTGGCTCCATTCACAAACAGTAAACCACACACCCCCCCTGGCGTAGACTCAAGATAAACCATCACCTCCACAGCAACGGGCTTCGCCACCGCGACGGGAGCATCGGCCTCGCCGACGCAACGGGAGCATCGGCCTTCACCAGCGCCACGGAACTGCCCACGTCCTGCTTCACTTCGATCGCAGGTACAGGTCGACCTCGTCTTGGAACATATACAATGTACTGTTCCTTCGCCTGCCTGGGTTCTGCATCGGATCCAGAAGGAAGAGAAGCAACGCCGTGCCTACATCCCACGTTGAAGCCGATCCGCAAAATTAAAGGAAGAAGAGCTCGCTGAACACCAGATAGGACCGAATCATCATATGTCTGCCAAGCGACGCCGCTACGGCAAGACGATTCGTCGCTCCTGGGCATCGTGCCACCTGAACTAAGTCCTCCATCTTCCTACTCTTCACCACTTCGCGGTATACCCTCAGCTGCGGCACTGCAGCTGGCGCAAAATCCGCGGAGCGGAACTGGGACAAGGTCCAAGCGTTTCTTGACACGGCCGTCTCGACCACCACCGAAATTGTAAGATGCACAGTCGCGATTCGGCGCCCCGATTGTGGCCCAGCCTGACGTGCCAAGAATCATTGGGAGCCCTCTGGATTTAAATCATAGCGAAATACATTCATGGTCGCCACCTGAGCCTTGCACAAAAGGTCCTGCAACTGCAACGCAGCTGCGCCCAATGCTTCTGATTTAATGCGCCGCGTCGTGGCCATGCCAGGACCCAGCGCCGTAAGTTCTCCGAATATATGTCGGAGTCTGCCCAACAGCCGAATGGATACGACGACGTCGTCGGGGACCCTATTCAAGGCCCTGCTCGTCGCCTATGAACCGTCCCGACGCTCAGCACATGGCACTCCAACTTTCTCTCGGCGACGGGCTGTCTCTGATGATTCACTGCTAACAAATCACTGTTGCACCACGCGAAGGCAAATGTCATGTCCTCAGTCGCTGCTGGAGAAGCCAGATAGTTTTTCTCGGCGGCGCCAAGCAAAGCCTCAGGGCGACAGTGGAACACGCCAGCGCGCACACGTTCGCACTCATAAGACTGCTGGTTCGAGACCTTGTAAATGTCCAGCGTGATATCGCGCAGGGAACAAGTTGGACGTTGAAACGGTGCGCGACGTCTCGATTAGACGCCCGTTCCAGCAAGGCTAGCTGGTTGATGGGATTGGCATTGCCTAAAATTTGTCTAGCATCCGTCTGTGAGCGCCCGCTAACATTCGGCTGCAAAAAATCAAAGCCGGGTCAGGAAAGGACGCGGGTTTTCCTGATGGGAGGCGCAATGACCTCCACTGCGTGGCAAGGCACCACGTAAAAAAAAAAGCCTCGGCCATGATTCGCAACGTCCTCGCACCCTGGCGCCGTTCCAGTGGCCCGAGCACGCGAGGCATCAACACCAGCCCTCGCCGGCGCAATAGCATGCTTTCGCCGACGCCATTGCATCGACCTCCACCGACGCAGAAGACTACTCGGCCCTAAACAGATCCACCAAACTGCGTCGCCAAGAACTTCCCACATTGCATGTCGCAGCTAGTTGGCGCAAGAAGGGCCATGAGACTCGCAGTCAGTTGCCCGACGCCTGGCAATTTAACACTGCGGCACTGGCTAAGACTGCGCCCAGAGGCCTCTCGCCCAGCGGCAAGGGGCGCGCGCGGCTCGCGCGCATCAATGACCCAGAACGCATCGAAGCTTCCGCCGCGCGCGGAGGGCCCGCGAGTTCCAATCGGATGCATTGGGGGCCCGGCACGTCCCTTGGTGCGTCTTCGTGGCACGTCCCTTGGCACGTCGCCTGGCGCGTCCCTTGGGACGTTCCACGGCGCGTCCTCCTGGCATGTCCCCCTGTCCATTAGCTCTGGGGCAGCTACTATGTGTTCAGGCAGCTCGAGCTTCAGATCCAGATCAGTTCGGTCAGGACTCGGATGCGAAGGAGTACTCGATCCACAACGCTATAGAGCACAATCGCGGCATGGCACATCGCAATTCAGCACGGGGCTGCACAGCACAGCCCTCGGCACGGTACATCAAGATCGATACACTCAGCATTGCGTTTGCCCGTCGCTCAATCAGGTGTCTTCCAAACGTTGCCATGCCTTACATGTCTATATTCCTTGCCGGGTTCGTGGGTCGATCATGTTTTCGTCCGGGGACCCCCAGGGGCGGCCCCGCGCGCGCGAACTAGAAATTTTGTTAACCAGTTACCGGAGATCTCAGCACGCTCTTGGTTCGGTGGGCCGGCGAATTTTGACGGCATCATATGCTGGAGCGATTTCTCTTCGTCAGTTGGGTGCTGGAGCCCTACGCCGTGGGCTGCTGGAGCCACTTTCCCTTGTAAAAATTGGGTGCTGGAGCCCACTCTTCTTGATGGCATCATATGCTGGAGCGGCTTTCCTGGGTCAAATTGGGTGCTGGAGCCCACGCCGTGGGCTGCTTCAGGCACTGTCGGGAGTTGGAGTCCACCCTTCTTGACACCACGATCTGCTGCAACCACTTTCCTTGTAAAGATTGCGCGCGTGTGTGCGCGTGCGCGCGCGTGTGTGCGCGTTCGTGCTCGCTCGTGCGCGCTAGCTCGGGCGCGAGCGCGAGCCCGAGCGTGAGTCCGATCCCGATCCCGAGCGCCAGTTTGCGACCCAGTCCGGGTTCGAGCCCCATCCTGAGCGCGTGCGCGCGCGGGCGTGCGTGTGCGTGCGCGCGCTTCCGATGTATGCGCTCAAGAGATTCACTGCTATGTAGTCACCTGGCCGTAGGATGACGACGACGATTCCTTCGGCGTCGACGACTCCGAGCTGGGCCAGCAGATGGCGCTGGCTATGGTGTGCCTCGCGGCCGAGGTCAGCCAGGGACAGTTTCGGGGAGGAGTCGGAGGTGGTGGGGGGAGGAGGAGGAGTAGGACATGCCGACAGGTCCTTAGTGGTGCTTTGCCCACAGGGGACAGGTTAGTCGAGTGGGGTTCTCGTGTTGATGGGCTTTACCCCCTCTGTGGCGAGCCTGATTCTTTTTGGCCTCGCTCCGTTTTGTGTCAGCATTCCACTTTGTGTGCGAATCCAGGTTGGAGCACTTTGGCCAGGATGTCATCTGGCAATTTCTGGAAGCTGACCCAGGGTCTTTCCTCTTGACCCTTCTGTGGGTTGAAGCTCGTGGTGTTCCTTCCCTGTCCCCTGATTGGGATTGAGGTTTTTCACGACACCATCTTCACTGATGGCTCCTGCTGCGCTGGTGAATGGGAGGCAGGCGCGCGTTGAGGTGTTGCTTTTGTTCGCGTGGGCGGAGAGACTTATGCTTGAGGGGTGTGTTGCCCGCTCCGTGCTGAATTTGAGCAGATGTCTCTGAGTTTGCTGCTCTTGCTCTCGCTGTCCTCCGTCGTGCTGAATTGGGGCAAGGTGGGGACCCTCGTCCCCCATCGTCGTCGGCTTTCAGTCTTTCTTCCCGGGAGTCCGAATTCCTCCCAAAGCTTTGAATGGCTCTACCAGGCTTAGTTCCTTTTGGAGGGAGATCAGAAGTCGTATTGGTTTCGCTCCCTGGGTGCCTCCCCGCAAAGTCAAGGCGCACCAGACTGTGTCGGATAGCATGACCCCAGACAAGAAAGCTCTTGTTGCAGGTTCCGCTGCTGTTGACTGGTGGGCGAAGCAAGACGCTCGTTTTCGTAGCCTTTCTGAGGGGAAGCTCCAGGCCTTTCTCAATGCGCCGGTTGAATACCAGTCGGTGTGCTCTGGAGTGCTACCTGTGTTTTCTTCTCTTCCGTCTATTGAAGCTCAGTGCGGCAGGTTCGTGTCGTGCTAGCGCGGCAGCGACCCCGCGGGGGGCGATCAAGGTTGAACGTCGCTGGTGGCCCAGGACTGGCCAATATGGAACGACCTGGCCATCGAAAAACCGCCTATCGTTCACAGTTGAGCGATCCACGCGGTGTCAGAAACCAACGCCGCGGTCGTCACGACACGAGCCTGCCGTATGGGAAGCTTCTGAGGACCCATCAGGCTTCCAGGGTGCAGGTCCCGAAGAGCATCCATATTCTTTAGCTCCATGGGAGGTGCCACAGGTGCATTCGCTGCCTTAGGGTTGTTAGTCCGACCACCGCATCCCCCTGTGAGAATCTGACCCCCACGTTGTCGGCCCTCCTTTGTGGGGGGCTGGGGGTCATCACAGTTTTCATTGGGCGCGGGAGGTCGAGTGGGGCCAACCTGTTACATAGTGTGCACTGTGCTTTGTACGGTGGCTTCGCCTCTTGCAAGGAAGGTGAGAAGCTCCGCGAGGCTTGCACCAACCCCAAAAGGAGTTCGGAGCGCTCGAAGCTTCTCAGGGGTCTGCTGCCTGGGACCACTTCCAGGCTTGGCCAGTCAATTCCCCTGCCCTCTCTTCTCTCCTTTCCCCTCCGCCCCCCTCCCTCTCCTGTCTCTGTCTTCCCCGACTGTGCCATCCCTGTGACTCTTGGCTCTCCCCTTTCCTTGTTGTTGTGTGTCGGTTGTCTAGCGGACAAGCAGACACACACACACACACACACACATCAGGGCAGCTGAGCCTCCGAGAGGAGGAGGAGGAGGAGGAGGAGGAGGAGGAG
>CAUYUJ010016000.1:0-40963 GCA_963575745.1 Prorocentrum cordatum | reverse complement strand
GGGGCAGCGCGACCGGCGGCGTGACCGCCGGCGCGACCAGCCACCAGCACGACCACCAACGCAAGAACCAGCACGACCACCAACACGAGTGCCAGCACCTCCAGCACTTCGAACCACCAGCGAGGGCGGGGGGGGCAAGGCGAGGGGCGCTTGCGGAGGTTCAGGGTGGGGGGGGCACGAGTGCAAGGGGAGGGGGGCGCAGGGAAGGAGCGGGGGGCCAGCGCGACCGCCGGCATGGCCGCCAGCACGGGCAGCAACCAGCACGACCACCAGCACAAGAACCAGCACGACCACCAACGCGACCACCGGGGGGGGCACGGGTGCAAGGGGGGAGGCGCGCAGGGAAGGAGCGGGAGAGGAAGGGCGCGCGGTCGGAACAAGGGGGGGGGCTCGGGAAAGGCGGGCGGAGTGCGGGGGGGAAGGCGCCGAGCTCGGGGGGCGTGGGGGGGCGCACGGGGCGAAAGGGAGCGGGGCGAATGGGAGGGGCGGTGGGGGCAGGTGCACGGTTGGAAAAAGGGGGGGGGGGCCCGGGGAGGGCGGGGGAAACACGAGGGAGAAGGGCGCGGGGGCGCGGGGGGGGTGCGAGGAGGACGGGGGCAAGAGGAGGGAGGCGCAGGGGAGAGCGGGGGGAGGAGGGGGGGGCGCACGGTCGGAATAAGGAGTGGGGGGGGAGGGGGCGGCGGGGGGGGCACGGCGGAGGAGAAGGCGCGGGGGCCAGGGGCGCGGAGGGAGCACGGGGGCAAGGAGAGAGGGGCGCAGGGAGGAGGGCGGGGGGGCGCACGGTCGGAATAAGGGGATGGGGGCCGGGGACGGCGGGGGAAACATGGGGGAGGGGCGCGGGGGCGCGGGGAGGGTGGGAGGAGGACTTGGGCAAGATGGGGGAGGCGCAGGGAAGAGCGGGGGGAGGAGGGGGGGGCGCATTGTCGGAATAAGGAGTGGGGGGTGGGCTCGGGGGCGGCGGGGGGAGCACGGAGGAGAAGGTGCGGGGGCCGGGGAGCGTGGAGGGGGCACGGGGGCAACGAGAGAGGGGCGCAGGGGGGGAGCGGCGGGGGGGCGCACGGTCGGAATAAGGGGAGGGGGGCCTGGGGAGAGCGGGGGGAGCACGGGGGACAGGGCGCCTGGGCGCGGGGAGGGTGGGGGGAACTCAGGGGCAAAGGGAGGGGGGCGCAGGGGGGGAGCAGGCAGGGGGGGCGCACGGTCGGAATAAGAAAAGGGGGGCACGACCACCAACACGACCAGCCAACACCACCGACCACCAGCACGACAACCATCACAACCAGCAGCACGACCACCAGCACAACCACCAGCACAAGCACTACCAGCGACCAGCACGACGACCAGCACATCCACCAGCACGACGACCAGCACAACCACCAGCACGACCACCAGCACGACCAGCCACCAGCACGGCCACCAGCACCTCCACAAGCACGACCACCAGCACAACCACCAGCACGACCACCAGCACAACCACCAGCACAACCACCAGCACAACCACCAGCAGGACCACCAGCACGACCACCAGCAGGAACACCAGCAGAGCGCACGGTCGAAATAAAGCAGTGCGAGATCACACCGGCAGGTCTGATGATTACCCCTGTTAGCCTTCTGGCCAAGCCTGGCCAATTTTCCACGTCAACCCCATTCGGCCAACCCTGGTCAGGGTAATTCTTTACGCTTCGCGTATCCCCACCAGCCCATCTCACAGCAGCAACTCGCCAAGCATGCCGACAGTCGTGTTCTTCAGGCGTGTGTCCGCTTGGCCCCGCATATCTCCCCTGTTCCTCCTTCCCCCCGCCTCCTTGTACATCCTCCTTGTGAGGGGAGCGGGAGAAGGACGAGGCGGAGGAGGAGGGAGAGTAAGCGCTCCTCGTGATTTGAGTCGTTTGGGGTTTCTCGTCCTGGTGTGAGTCGTTCGGGCCCTTCTTCCTGGTGTGAGTCGTTCGGGCTCTTCGTGGTGTGAGTCGTTCGGGCTCTTCGTCCTGGTGTGAGTCGTTCGGGCTTCTCGTGGTGTGAGTTGTTCGGGCCCCTCATCCTGGTGTGAGTCGTTCGGGCCCCTCCTCCTGGTGTGACTCGTTCGGGCTCCTCGTGGTGTGAGTCGTTCGGGGCCCGCGTCGTGGTGTGAGTCGTTCGGGCTCCTCGTGGTGTGAGTCGTTCGGGCGCCTCGTCCTGGTGTGAGTCGTTCGGGCCCCTCCTTGTGGTGTGAGTCGTTCGGGCTCTTCGTGGTGTGAGTCGTTCGGGCCCCTCGTCCTGGTGTGAGTCGTTCGGGCTCCTCGTGGGGCCTCTTGGGGGCCTCTTGGAGCCTCGTGGGGCCTCTTGGGGGCCTCTTGGGGGCCTCTTGGGGGCCTCTTGGGGGCCTCTTGGGGCCTCGTGGGGCCTCTTGGGGGCCTCTTGGGGGCCTCTTGGGGGCCTCTTGGGGCCTCGTGGGGCCTCTTGGGGGCCTTTTGGGGGCCTCTTGGGGGCCTCTTGGGGCCGCTTGGGGGCCTCTGGAGGGCCTCTTGGAGGCTTCTTGGGAGCCTCCTGGGGGCCTCTTGGGGCCATCTTGGGGCTTCTTGCGACCTCCTCAGAAGCGCAAATGAGAGCTGCCCCCTGAGAAGGACAAAATGAGACCAAAACCTTCGTAAAATCAATGATTTTGCTAAGAAGGAAGAGGAGCGCGGCCCCCTCAAAAGGCCAACATGGGGCCAAAACCCTCGTAAAATCAATGATTTCTGCTTCAAAGACGAGTTCAGGGACCAAACTCCCTCCCCCCCCTCGGGGCCAGAATCCTCGTGAGGGTCGTCGTTTTTTGGCCCTCCCAGGAGTCGAAAAAGACCTCTCCAACGACCCGCGGGGCGCCCTCTCCAGGTCCAGGGGGATGGGGTAGGGGGAGGGGTAAACCCCTCCCCGAAGGGGAAGAAGGGGGGTTGAGGACAGAGCGGGCTCTCTAAACCACTCACGCCCAAAGGGCTGGTGGGATTCCCTGCATGATATGAGTAGCCCCCCGCGAGAACCCCCAGTACCCCCCTCCCTCTGGGCGAGAAGATGCAGATACCGCTATGCCGCGGACCTCTCCCAAGGGTTGTTCCGACCAGTATTCCGAGGCAAATCCGGCCGTGGTGACGAGGGCTCTCCAGGACGAGCAGCGCCGTCGGTATCCTTTTCTTCCGCCGACCCTATCCCCCAGCGTTCCACCCCCCAGCGGCGCGGTGGCGGATGACGGGAAGCGCCTCCGGCGTGCACCGTTGGTTCTGGGGCTTAATGACGGGAACCGCCTCCGGCGTGCACTGTTGGTTCTGGGGCTTCATTTGACGGGAAGCGTCTTCGAGGAACGAGAAGCGAGCTGGACGTTTTGGCTGAATCCTCCTCATATCAGTAAGAGATCTCTTAACTATAGGGGGTGGCGGGGTGCACGGTATGGAGGCTTAGCGGATGACGGGAAGCGTCTTCGAGGAACGAGAAGCGAGCTGGACGTTTTGGTTGAATCCTCCTCATATCAGTAAGAGATCTCTTCACTATAGGGGGTGGCGCGCCGCACGGTGCGGGGGCTTAGCGGATGACGGGAAGCGTGCTTAGACTCGAAGAGTCGCGCGATGGACGTTGCTGTAGACCCGGAGGGACATATTTGTCAACTGGGGGGAGTGCAGAGGGGGGAAGGGCTCGGGGTACCTCCCTGATCGAGACTATGCGGATTCCCCATAATGGCCATTTCGCCTGAGACATCCTCACAAAATGGAGATGTTGGGGGTCGTATCTTAAGACGTCTTTTGCTAAAAATGGGCGTTTCGCTCGGGACGTCCTCCAAACATCAGGATCTCGAAATCGCTCGCCTAATTTTCGGATCCTCGAAAATGGGCGTTTCGCCTGAGACATCCTCGAAACAATGGGATGCCGACAGAGCTTTTGCAAGGTATCTTTTCGGAGCGATCTCGGATGACCCCCAAGATGGCCCAAGAAGCGAAAATATTGAAAAAACACATGTGTTTTACACACTTGTGTTGAAAAATCAGCGTTTCGCTCGAGACATCCTCCCAAAATTTCCTCTTCCTCCTCCTCGTCGCTGAACTCAGGCGGGGAGTGAACTCTAGCTGGTGTTGGCCCTGATCCTCCGCGGGAATCAGCCCCCGCCCGCCGTCCACATATGTTATAGCTGTTCGGCTCATCCGGTCTCAGTCTGTACTATCGGAGAGATCCTTGCACATACATTTATCTCGCGGTATTTCGCGTTTTCATTTTTCCTTGCAGAATTTTATTCTTTCCGTACGTTTCGGGTGAGCGCCACGTCTCAGTTTGCGCGGCTAGTGAACCCTATCTGATATATTTTAGGGAGTTCGGGTGAGGGCCACGTCTGAACTTGCGCGGGTAGTGAACTCCACCTGGTACCATTTGTGCACGGTCGGGAAGAGCGCCTAGGCGACATGCGACATCAATGTTGGTGCACGTTCTTGCCAGGCTCTTAGATTTCACGCGCTTCCCGTTCATGTCAAGATAGGTTCCTCGGGATGGCGATTTCGCGTGAGACATCCTCACAAAAATGAAATCTTCGCGACATCGCGTTTAACAAAAACAAGCGTTTCGCTCGAGACATCCTCGAACAGTTGATGACTGCGAAATTTCGCCGTCTGTGAAAATTTGCGTTTCGCTTGGGACATCCTCGAAAAAATGAGATGACGACTGAAGTTTTTAACTAACTCTTATGTTAAGAATTGCGATTTCGCTAGGGACATCCTCGGAAAACGAGCGGCAGCACGGCGGACCAGATCGAAGAGCACGGCAGGAAATTTGCATTTCGCTAGGGACATCCTCAACACAATCAGATGTCCTCAACGTTGTCTTGATATCGTTCTCGAAGTACCTCTAGATGACGCAATGAGAGGCCAACACGCACGTCGAGATGGCTGTCAGAACGATTGGGGGACTTCCGAAAATAGCGATTTCGCTAGGGACATCCTCAACAAGTGAAAACATACATCAGCATCGGCTTGAAAACTGTTGTTCTTACATAGTTTTGACTTTGCTTCTGAAAAAGGCTTCCAGACGGCCCAATGCAGCCTTCAAAACATGTCGATTTCGGTAGGGGCATCCTCAAACAATTGATGCGTGCGACATCGCATCGTAATGATTTTAGGAGGGCATCAGGAAGCAAAAGAAGGCCACAACATGGCCCCCAGAGCGCCCTTCAGGTTGCTGAAAATAGTGATTTCGCTAGGGACATCTTCAACACAATAACAAATCGAATAACGTCGTTTTGAAAACTGCTGTTTGAACATCGTCTGGGAGTCGCTCCTGAAAAGGCTTCTAGATGGTTTAAGCCAATCATCTAAAAATGACGATTTCGCTAGGGACATCCTGAAAACATGAATGTGTGTAACATCGGATTGTAACGGTTTTGTAAGGCACCAAGAAGGCCCCGAGAAGCCCCTAACAAGCCAAAATTTGACCCCCAGGAGCGCCCTCGAGACGATCCAAAATGGCGATTTCGACTGAGACATCCTTACAACAATGAAATGTTCACAACATCGATTTCATCAAACATGAGCGTTTCGCCTGAGACATCCATTAAACATGGGAAGCCGCGAATTCGACACATGTTCAAAAACTAGCGTCTCACCAGATACACCCGAACAAAAATGATATCTTGGAGTGGCGGTTTCAATACCTCGCATGTTGAAAAATCGCGCTCTCGCTGCATACATCCTCGAAATAATAGGGCGGAGCATGGTCGGCGAAAAAAGAGCAAGGCAGAGAATGAGCAGTTCTGCCGTGCTCCTTCGCTCTTGACGTCTATTCTGCCGTGTTCTTTCGTTCCTGGGGTTTATTCTGAAATGCTCCTTATTTTTTTGTGCCGTGCTCCTTCGCTCTTCGGGCCTATTCTGCCATGCTCCTGACCATTTTCTGTCACAATCCTTTGTTCTTGGGGCTTGTGATGCTGTGCTCCTGGCCGTTTTCTGCCGTGCTCCTTAGCTCTTGGGGCATATTCTGCCGTGCTCCTTCGCTTTCGGGGTTTGTTCTGCCGTGCTCCTTGTTTTTTTCTTGCATACTCCTTCCTTGGGGCGTATTATGCCGTATTCTTGCATCTATCTTGCCGTGCTCCTTAGCTCTAGCGGTCTATTCTGCCATGCTCCTGGTCACTGGTCGCGTTTCGCAATGTTCCTTCTTTCCTGGCGCCTATTCTGCCGTGCTCCTCGGCTCTTGGGGTCTATTCTGTCGTGCTCCTGTTCTTTTTTTCTATCATGCTCCTTCGCTCCTGGGGCCTAATCTGCCGTGCTCCTTCGGTCTTGGGGTCTATTCTGCCGTGCGCTTTGTCTTGTTTTGCCGTGGTCCTGTGCGATTGAGGTTCGTATTCCTAGTTCGGAATTGATTTTGCCGAACATAGAGGGGCACGGCAGAACACGCAAGAACACGGCAAAACAGACATAACACACGGGAACACGGCAAAACACACAGGAGCACGGCAGCACACGCAGGAACATGGCAGAACAAGTAGGAACATGGCAGAACACACAAGAGCGCGGCAGAATGCACAGGAACACTCCGTAGCCATTTTGGTTCACGAGCCGCTCCTCGGGCGCGCGCAGGGAGGCGCTCCTGGGCGCAGATGGCGACGGTCGGCTGCATGGCCGCCTGCGAGGCGGCGGAGCGGCCTGGGAGCGCGGCTGGGGGTTCCCTCTGGCCTGCGCGGAGGGCGCGGCGTGCAGCTGCGCAGCAGGCGGCAGGCGGGCGGCTGTCTGCCGCTCTGGGCCGCATTTCGGAGCTCGAGGCCACCATTGTCGCTTTGCGGGCCCGCGTCGCTGCTGAGGAGGCTAGGCACGTGGCGGCAGCGGCCCAGGCGGTGCGCCTCGCGGAGGAGGAGGGCGACATCACGGAGCCGAATGCGGCGCTCGCGGGCGAATTCGTGACCAGGATGGCGCTCGCGGCGCCGATCCTGGAGGGCGTCCTCGCTGGAGAGCCCAACGGCGCAGGGAAGGCCGTGCAAGCCGTGCGCAGAGCACGGCGTAACACAACCCTCCACTGCTCGGCAGCGCCAGCTGCCGCCATTAAGCGGGCGGAGCTGCCGCAGCTCAACCGCTGGCAACGGCTGGGCGGAGGCAGGCATGGCGGCAGCAGGCGGAGGATGGGCAGCAGGCGTGGTTGCCGCGCGGCAGCGCCACCGCCGCGCCGTCGGCAGCCTGAGGCTCGGACGGCGGCTGAGGCTGCGCTGAGCGAGTGGGAGGTGAAGATGCGGCGCGGGCGCCGTGTGGCGGGCAGTGCGCCACCCGCGGCAGGTGTCCAGGTAGCCCTTGCGGAGTGGGCGCGCCGCGCTGGGGGCCCGCCGGCGCTGGGGCCCAGGGAGTCCGGGGCTCGCTGGTTCCGGGCCCCAGCCGAGGGCAAGCAGCAGCCTCGCAGAGATGGGGATCATGGCAGCGGCGGCGGCGGTGCTGCTGGCGAACATGCTCCCTTGGGCGAAGGCTTGGGGGAGAGCGAAGAGAGGAAGGACAAGGAGGGCTCGGTGGACTCGGAGTGCGACGAGCTGAAGGACGCTGGAGGCCTTCCTGAGGGAGCGCAGGGCGGCGGGGCCTTCGGTGGGGTGACATACCACATCGGCGCCGACGTAGACGACAGCAGCGAGGAGAGTATGGACAGGGAGGACGAGGTGGACTCGGAGTGCGTTGCTCTGGAGGACGCTGGAGGCCTTCCTGAGGTTGTGCTGGGCGTCGAGGCCTCGGGTGGGGTGACCTACCACATCGGCTCCGACGAAGGCAGCAGCTAAGACGACAGGAAGGACGGGGAGGACGAGGGCGAAGTGCGGCGATGGCTCGCCGACTGGTCGAAGGTAGCTCACATTGGCTCCCTGCAGGAGCAGCTGCGGGCTGCTAAGAAGGAAGCGCAGCTCCTGCGCTGGAAGGCAGGGTGGCTCGAGATAGATTCCGTTGGGGTGAGGTGCAGGGCGGGCCTACCTTTCGTCCTCAAGGAGTCTGGGGGCCGCCTCGCCTGGCACGATTTTCATTCGTGAGTCTGGTCTTGCAGGCCGCCAGCTGCCATGTTGTCCAGGTGTTCTGATTATGTATAGGTTCTGTTCTTTGTGCAGAGCTTGCATGACTGTGGCGTGGCGAGTCGAATGTGATCTTGTGTAGTATCTGTTCTTTTCTGTGCTGCACTAGAGGTGGTCATGTGTAGTATATGCTCTTGTCAGTGCTGCACTTGATGGTTGCCTTGTGTAGTATATGCCAGAGGCTTCGCCTTTCTGTCTTGCTGCACTTGTCTGGGAGGGGGCCCAGCGCGGCCTCTTCGGGGGGGCGGCCCTTCTGCGGCCCCCTCGGGTTTCTGTTTTTCCCGCCGCGCCACTGAGATCTTCGGCCGAGCCATGCTATTTGCGCGACTTCGAGGGTATGCGGTGTACTTGTGGCGCAGCGGTGTTTTCTTCCTGCTCCGTGGCCGCCGCCCTCGTGGCGCAGAAGGTCCCTGGAGGCACTGCAGGCCGTGCGCCGCTGCCTCCCGTCTTGGGACGTTCTAGTGCAGAGCTTGGTGCTGGCGGTCGTGCCGGCGTGGACGGTTTGGCTGGTGCCAGCGATGCTGACTCTTCGAGGCCGTCTACGCGTGGACCCGTCGAGTTTGCCGACGACGTCGTGCCGCGCGTGGGCGGTAGCAGCGTCGTCAGCGACGACATGGAGCCGCCCTTGGTCGCGGACAGCGTCGACTGCGCCGAGGGCGAGGGCCGCTCGAGCTCGGAGGGCGTGTTCGTTTCGTTCCTGGGCGGCTTCTCGGTGGCGGCGGTGGCGCGTGCGGCCAAGGGGCCGAAGTCGGGGGCTGAGTCGCTCCTGGACTCGGCCGAGGCCCGCGCCCTCGGCGCCCGCCTCGGAGGTGCAGGTTGTTCAGGCGCCGAGGGGCGTCAGCGACTCCTCGATGTTCTTCTGGGCCGTGCGCGTTGCATGGCGCGGCCTAAGAGTGAAGAGCGAGGCGGGCAGTTGCATTCTGCGTGTAGATTTGCTGTCGCCTGTGGCGCCGCGCGGTGAAGGCCCGGCGCGGCCCCCGCGGCGAGAGGCGGCTTTAGGCGGCCCCTGTCGGGAAAGCGCGTCCTTTTCTTGGCCTTTTGGCACCGCCACTCCGCTTTGAAGGCCACGGGAACATTGCATATTTCGTCTCACATGCTTGGTGGGCGAAGCGATTCTCCCCAAGGAATGAGTTTGAATAAAGTCCTGAATGTCGTCCTAGATGGTCTATTCTGCCGTGCTCTGCCGTGCTCTTTAGCCCTTGGGGCTGATTCTGCCGAACATAGAGGGGCGCGGCAGAACACGCAGAAGCACGGCAAACCAGACAGAGCACACATGAACACGGCAGAGCACACATGAGCACGACAGCACGCGCAGGAGCGCCGGGGGCATCCTCAACAAATGAGATGTTCGCAACATCGCCTCGCCATCGTTTTCGAAGTGCTTCAAGACGAAGAGATGAGAGCCCCCAGAGGGACCCAAGATGGCTCCAACAGCGCCCTGGGGTCTGCCGAAAATGACGAGTTATCTAGTCTTTCTGCCGTGTTCCCGGTCTTCTTCTGGTTTGCTCCTTCGCTCCTGGGGCTTATTGTGCCGTGCTTCTTAGCTCTTGGGGTCTATTCTGCCGTGCGCTTTGTCTTGTTTAACCGTGGTCCTTTGCGATTGAGGTTCGTATTCGTAGTTCTTTTTGCCGTGCTCTTTAGCTCTTGGAATTGGTTTTGCCGAACATAGAGGGGCACGGCAAAACGCGCAATAACACGGCAAACCAGCCATGCCACACGGGAACACGACGAAACACACAGGAGCACGGCAGCACACGCAGGAGCATGGCAGAACAAGTAGGAACATGGCAGAACACACAAGAGCGCAGAGACCGCGGTTCATTTCCGTCGTGGGCCTGGCCACCGAGACGTTTAGCGCCAACGGGACAGGGTTGGCGGGGCGTGCGAGTGGCCCCACTGTAGCCAAGCCGCCTGGGCTGGCAGCCCTCCGCGCCGCCCCAGCGGGCGGCAGGCCGCTGGGCATGGCTCGCTGCGTCGACGGCGACATCGCGCTGCAGGCCGTGGGCGCGGAGCAGCTGGTGGCCGCGTGGTTCGGCAGAGCACCTCAGTGTTACCGAGACGTCTTTCCTCGCTCCGAGCCCCAGCCCAGGGCGCCAGCTCGGGGCGTGCGGGAAGTCGCTAGGCTGGACCCCCTGCGAGACCTTGCTGGCCAGGAGCCTCGGCTCGGACCCCGCCAGCACGAGGTGGGGAGCACGCGAGGGCAGACTCCGAGCTGCAGGAGCGCTTCGCCGAGCGCGCAGCGGCCAGCAGGATGAGCGGGCACGCGGTCACGGGCAACGCGGACGGCGAGCTGCACGGTTGGAGGTTGGCGGCCTGTCGCAGCGCAGGAGCGCCCCCCATGGGCGCAGAGCGAGGGCTGCGCATGCGCTGTGGCGAGCTCAGGAGGAGACGTCACCTGGGCCCTGCAGCCATCAGGGCAGGCCACGCAGTCCAAATGATGGTGGGCCTGCTGCAGGCAGGCGAGCTGCCGCCTATGTTGATGGAGCGGGGGCTGGATGCGGCTGAGACCAGGCACGCGCGAACTGACGCGCCATGGAAGCATTGCGCCCCCCCCCCCCCCCCCCCATCGACGCGGACAGGCTGGCCCGTGCGTGTATCAACTGGCACTTCAAGTCTGAGCGGTGCATGGTCGCGGACCTCGGCGACGAGCTCGACCTCATGCACCGCGGGCCCCAGGAGCTGGGCTGGGAGGCTGGCCCAGGCGCTCGAGGTGCACCCTTTCGTCGCGAGACGCGGAAGCTCAGCCGCGGCGCCTACCTGCTGGGGGCCTGCAGCCCCAACCCGCGCTGGACGCAGGCCAGGCCCCCCGATGCGCGGGGGCAGGGGCGAGCGCGCTGCAGCGGAGCAGAGGGGGGCACCCTGTGGCGCCGCCAGCACGGCAGCCCTGTGCACGAGGCCCAGCGGCGCGACAGAGGCAGCTGGCTGCCTGCGCATAGGCCACCGCAGGGTCGTGGCACCGACGCCATGGGGGTGCGGTGTTCCCGCAGGCCGTCTGATGAGAAGCTCAACGGCAAGCTGTACCTCGTCGGCGCGACGCTCGAGCCGCTGTTCGGCGACTTGCGCTGGGAGGGCGGAGCCGTTGCGCGCCGCGACGGCGACGGCAACCTGGCGGCAGAGGTCAACGGCGCAGACGGGCGCGACCGCTGCCCGCAGCGGACGGCCAAGGACGGCGATGACGTGGAGGCCTGGTTGCTCTCCACCCTCGCAGGGCCAGCAGTGGGGGAGGTCAACTTCGACGGTTCTAGGAGGCGCGGCATCGAGCACGCCGACCGCCTTGCCGTGAGGGGGGCCCAGATGCATGCAGTGGACAAGCTTACCGTTGGGGTGCGCCAGGCGCAGGCGGGGCTCGTGCAGGAACTCGGGCGCTGGACCTGGTACGCCGTCACCCTCGGGCAAGGCGTCGAGGCCAGATGCGGCGAAAGGGCTCCCTCATGCTGCCGAGCGGCGCCAGGCGCGCCTCGCTGACGCCGGGTGGTCCCAGGCGGCGGAGGGGGCCAAGGGCGAGGGGCCGTCGGCCGAGCGGCCACGCCTGGGGGGCGCCCGCTCGACAGGCAACAGCTCGGCAGCCCTTTCGGCCAGTGCAGTGGCCTTCGGCATCCTGGGACATGCCTTGTCCTACGCCTGTGCTGGATAAGGTGAGGGCACCCAGGAGCTCGTGGCGTGCTCCAAGTGTGGCGCCTACATGACGCTGGGCGGCCGCTCAGGGGTTAATCCTCGCCTCAAGGATCGGCGCCGAGGCGACGAGACCGACGAGGGCGGCAGGGGCCAGCGCAGCCTGTGGCTACGAGGGCTCCATCCTGGAGGCAGGGGGCAAGAGGGGTCACGAGCTGCCAGGCACAGAGCGAAAGCAGAGGGCATCCCTACGCTGCGTTCGCAGGGTCCAGTGCCAGAGCACGCGCAGGAGCGGTGCCTGGAGCGGCTTGGCGCGGCAGCGGAGCTAGCTGCAGACCTCTCGGCCACGGCGAGCAGTGCAGGCAGCGCTCCAGCGGCAGCTGCGGAGCCGCGAGTGGCTGCGGACCCAGGAGGGAGGCCCCTCGGGTGCGGCCGTTGCCGCGGCCGCCGCCAGCCCGCCCAGGCGGCGCCCAGCTACGGCGAGAGTGGGGAACCTCGGCGAGTTCGGGGTCGTCGACGAGGGGCTCGCCGCCGCGGCTGGCACTGAGGGCGGAGCCCTGGAACGCCGCAAGGTACGCCGCCGAGTGGCGCGCCGCGGCGGCCTGTCCGTGAGTGAGTGAGTGAAAGGTTGCATCGCTGTGTCTCGCGCCTGCTGCTCCGCCTGGGGGCAGGCTTCCGCCGCCCTCGGTGCCTCTTGGGACTCGGCGTCTCTCGGGAACGCGGGTCCCGTCTGGCCCTGTCCGTGTGATTGCACTTTGCTTTGAAGGCCCCGTCTTTAACTTGAACTTTAACACGCAGGAACACGGCAGACCACGCAGGAGCACGGCAGAACACACAGGAGCATTGCATATTTCGTTTCACATGCTTGGTGGACGAAGCGACTCTTCTCAATGAATGAGTTGGAATAAAGCCCTGAAGATCGCCCTAGATGGTTTATTATGCCGTGCGCCGTTTTTTTTTCTATCGTGCTCCTTCGCTCCTGGGGCTTATTCTGCCGTGCTCCTTCGCTCTTGGGGCTATTATGCCGTGCTCTTTGTCTTCTTCTGCCATGGTCCTTTGCTCCTGGGTTACGTATTCCTGGTCCTTCTCTGCCGTGCTCTTTAGCCTTTGGGGTTGATTCTGCCGAACATAGAGGGGCACGGCAGAACACGCAGGAGCACGGCAAAACAGACAGAGCACACAGGATCACGGCAGAACACACATGAGCACGACAGCACGCGCAGGAGCGCTGGGGACACCCTCAACACATGAGATGTTCGCAACATCGCCTCGACATCGTTTCCGAAGTGCTTCAAGACGAAGAGATGAGAGCCCCCCAAGGAGCCCAAGATGGCTCCAACAGCGCCCTGGAGTCTGCCGGAAATGACGAGTTATCTAGTCTTTCTGCCGTGATCCTGGTCTTCTTCTGGTTTGCTCCTTCGCTCTTGGGCCTTGGGGCCGATTCTGCCGTGCTTCTTAGCTCTTGGGGTCTATTCTACCGTGCTCCTGGTCTTTTTCTGCCGTGCTCCTTCGCTCTTGGGGCTTATTCTGGTCATTTTCTGCAGTGCTCTTTGGCTTTTGGGGTGTATTCTGCTGTGCTCCTGGCCTTTCTCTGCCGTGCTCCTTCGCACTTGGGGCATATTCGTCCCTGCTCTTTAGCTCCTGGGGTCTATTATGCCGTGCTCCTTGTCTTTTTCTTCCGTGTTCCTTAGCTCTTGGGGCCCATTCTGCCGTGATCCTGGTCTTTTTCTGCCTGCTCCTTTGCTTTTGGGGTCTATTCTGCCGTACTCTTTTGCTCTTGGGGTCTATTCTGCCGTGTTCCGGGTCTTTTTTTCTGCCGTGCTCCTTCGCTTTTGGGGTTTATTCTGCCGTGCTCCTTTGCTCTTGGGGTCAATTCTGCTGTGCTCCTGGTCTTTTTCTGCCGTGCTCCTTCGCTCTTCGGGCCTATTATGCCGTGCACCTGGTTTTTTTCTGCCGCGCGCGCCCAGAAGCTCCGCCAAAACGACCGCCGCGACGATCCGCACGGCAGAATACAGGAGCACGGCAGAACGCACAGAGCACACAGAGGCACGGCAGAACACAAACACGGCAGAACAGGAGCACGGCAGAACACACAGGAACATAGCAAAACACACCCCGCACGCACGCCGACACGCACGCCACGGCATACCTTCGCGGCGTAACAACAACAGAGCATATTCCACATGCTTGGTGGACTAAAGCGACGCTTCCCGTTCTTGTCCGGTCAGGTTCCTCGGGATGGCAATTTCGCGTGAGGCATCCTCACAAAAATGAGATCTTCGCGACATCGCGTTTAACAAAAACAAGCGTTTCGCTCGAGACATCCTCGAACAGTTGATGACTGCGAAATTTCGCCGTCTGTGAACATTTGCGTTTCGCTTGGGACATCCTCGAAAAAATGGAATGACGACTGAAGTCTTTAACTAACTCTTATGTTAATAATTGCGATTTCGCTCGGGACATCCACAACAAACAAGCGGCAGCACGGCGGACCAGAACGAAGAGCACGGCAGAAACTTAGCATTTCGCTAGGGACATCCTCAACAAAATGAGATGTCCTCAGCGTCGTCTTGATATCGTTCTCGAAGTACCTCAAGATGACGAAATGAGAGGCCAAACAGCACGTCTAGATGGCTGTCAGAACGATTGGGGGACTTCCGAAAATAGCGATTTCGCTAGGGACATCCTCAAAAAGTGAAAACATACACCAGCATCGACTTGACAACTGTTGTTCTTACATAGTTTTGACATTGCTTCTGAAAAGGCTTCCAGGCGGCCCAAGGCAGCCTTCAAAACATGTCGATTTCGGTAGGGACATCCTCAAAACATTGATGCGTGCGACATCGCATCGTAATGATTTTAGGAGGGCATCAGGAAGCAAAAGAAGGCCACAACATGGCTCCAATAGCGCCCTTAAGGTTGCTGAAAATAGTGATTTCGCTAGGGGCATCTTCAAACAAATAACACATCGAACAACATCGTTTTGAAAACAGCTGTGTTAACATCGTCTTGGGATCGCTTCTGAAACGGCTTCTAGATGGTTTAAACCAGTCATCTAAAAATGACGATTTCGCTAGGGACATCCTGAAAAAATGAATGTGTGTAACATCGGACTGTAACGGTTTTGTAAAGGCATTAAGAAGGCCCCAAAGGCCCAACACAAGCCCAAATTTGACCCTCAGGAGCGCCCTCGAGACGATCCAAAATGGCGATTTCGTCTGAGACATCCTTACACAAATGAAATGTTCACAACATCGATTTCATCAAAAATGAGCGTTTCGCCTGAGACATCCCTTAAACATGGGAAGCCGCGAATTCGACAGATGTTCAAACACGGGTGTCTCGCCTGAGACATGTTAACAAACATGATATCTTGGAGTTGCGTTTTTTACTACCTCTCGCGTTAAAAATCGCGCTCTCGCTGCATACATCCTCAACAACAATCGGGCGGAGCATGGCCGGCGAAAAAAGAGCAAGGCAGAGAATGAGCAGTTCTGCCGTGCTCCTTCGCTCTTGACGTCTATTCTGCCGTGCTCTTTCGTTCCTGGGGTCTATTCTGAAATGCTCCTTGTTTTTTTGTGCCGTGCTCCTTTGCTCTTCGGGCCTATTCTGCCATGCTCCTGGCAATTTTCTGTTACAAAAGTTTGTTCCTGGGGCTTATGATGCCGTGCTCCTGGTCGTTTTCTGCCGTGCTCCTTAGCTCTTGGGGCATATTCTGCCGTGCTCCTTCGATTTCGGGGTTTGTTCTGCCGTGCTCCTTGTCTTTCTCTTGCATGCTCCTTCGGGGCGTATTATGCCGCATTCTTGCATCTATCTTGCCGTGCTCCTTAGCTCTTGCGGTCTATTCTACCATGCTCCTGGTCACTGGTCGCGTTCTGCAATGTTCCTTCTTTCCTGGCGCATATTCTGCCGTGTTCCTCAGCTCTTGCGGTCTATTCTGTCGTGCTCGTGTTTTTTTCTATCATGCTCCTTCGCTCCTGGGGCCCAATTTGCCGTGCTCCTTCGGTCTTGGGGTCTATTCTGCCGTGCGTTTTGTCTTGTTTTTGCCGTGTTCCTTTGCGATTGAGGTTCGTATTCCTAGTTTTTTTTTTTTGCCGTGCTCTTTAGCTCTTGGAATTGTTTTTGCCGAACAGAGAGGGGCGCGGCAGAACGCACGGCAAAACGCACAGGAGCACGGTAGCACACGCAGGAGCATGACAGAACAAGTAGGAGCATGGCAGAACACACAAGAGCGTCCGTAGCCATTTTGGCTCAAGGCCATGGAGAACCCGACGACCGCGAGTCGTTCGCGGCGCTCTGAGCGCGAGGGTCTCCGCGCTTTGGGCCAGTGAATTTCGGTGGCTTTCGCAGCGCGGGGGCGCGGCCCTGCGGGCGGCGCAGCGGGCGCCATGGCGAGGTCCCCGCGTGGCGGCGGCGCCAGCAGGCGCAGCCGTCCTACTGGATGTGCAGCTGCGGAGAGGGGAGTGGGAATGGCGCACCACGTGCCTTTGCTGTGGGCATGCGGCACCGCCCTGGGCGCTGGGAGTGTCCCCCGCCAAGGCGAGGCCCAAGGCAGACAAGGACGGTTGGGTGGATCAGCCGCGAGGGCGCCGGGCCCAGAGGCAGGCCCGCAGTGCAGCCTCGCGAGCAGCCTCCGCCAAGTCGCGGACCTCGGCGTCGGCGGCTAGCGGGGCGCCCAGCGGCGGAGGGGCCACGGCGATCGAGAGGCCACCGGCGGCAGTTGAGCAGCTCGGGGCGCTGCAGGCAGAGCCGCCTGTCGGCGTGGGCGGCTGCTTCGCCGACGTCGTGGCCAGCCAACTGCAGGCGAAGCGCGCCGAGCTGGTCAAGGCCCAGAAGGCGGCAGCAGAGCAGAAGGCCTCCCCCCTGCCGCGGTCGGCGCAGCTCCACAGGGAGGTGAACGCCATCAGCAAGGGGGAGAAGCGGCTCCGTGCAGCCCGCCAGGAGCTCGAGCAGGAGCAAGCGGCGCGCGACCTCGTCGAGGCCCAGCTCCAGAAGGCCCAGGAAGAGCTCGCGGAGCTCGACGCGGAGGTTGAGGAGGCCAGCCGCGCGCTCCAGGTGCTCGAGGAGGCGGCCCGTGAGGAGGCTGAGGTGCTGCATCGCCAGCGCGCAGCCGAGTGGGCAGGGGCCAGCCAGGTGCCAGGGCCCCCCATGCAGCTGGATAAGTTGCCCGAGGCTTGGGGCCCCAGCAACTTCGAGGTGGTCTGGGCAGCCATTCGCGCCCAGATGGAGGCGGTGCGCGCGCAGCTGGCGGGGCCCCCTGCAGCCCCCAAGCGAGCGCCCTCGGCCGAGTCCTGCCCCATGGATGAGGTCAGTAGCGATGATGGCGATCTCGCAGGCAGCAGCGGCCCCTGGCAGCGACAGCCAGCCGCGGAACGAGGCCAAGCCGATCGCAGTGGCAACGCGCATGGCGAGTGGCCGACGGTGGCCCAGGCATGCAAGCGGGAGCTGGCTGCAGAGGCAGCAGACCTGGCCCCTCTGGCTGCTCGTCCTGCTGGCCGCGCAGCTGGACGCCGAGGCGGCCCGCCTTGGAGGCAAGCGGCCCCGGGGCCTTTCGGTTCCGCGACTGCCCCTGGAGTCGGTGCCTGGAGGTGATCGAGGACCCCGTCAAGTGGCGCGGGGCCAAGCACCACCTGGCGATGCTCCAGGAGGCCCGCCTAGCCCCGCTCGGGTTTGAGGGGGCCAGAGGAGCGCTGTACCTGCAGGGCAACTTCAACATGGAGCCAGGCACGCCGCATGAGCGGCAGTTGCTGGCGGGCCTGCTGCAGTCAGGCGAGCTGCCGCTCAGGATGGAGGCTCAGGGGCTGGAGAAGGCAGCAGCCAGGCACGCCTTTGCCGCCATGTGGAAGCGCCGTACCTCGCCCGTCGACGCAGAGCTGCAGACCCTGGTGCGGATTGGCTGGTACTTCAAGTCGGAGCAGTACCTGGCCGCGGACTTCGGCGACAAGCTCGACCACGCGTCCCGCAGGCCAGATAACGAGCTGAGCCTGAGGGTGCGCAATGGGCTCGGCGCCTACATCTCCAACGCGCACTGGGCGAGGAGTGTCTGGCGGACTCGCGCGCCAGCCGACGGCAGGCTCAACGGCAAGCTGTACCTTGGTGGAGCGGTGTGCGAGCCGCAGCTTGGAGCCCTGCGCCGCCCTGGCGGGGCCATTGCCCAGTGCGACGTTCTCGGCTGCTTCGTCGCAGGTGTGCGCGGCTCTGTCTGGCGGGACCTGGCGGCCAAGGGCGGCGAGGGCTCCGCTGCAGGGGTGTTCGCCAACCCTGCGGTGCCAGCGGGGGAGGAGGCCAACGTCGCCTGCTGCGCCGGGGTGGCCTACCTTCCGAGTGGGCATGTGTACGCCACGGCGCCCAGCGGGGCCAGCGCCCGCCCATGGGGTAGGACCCTGGCTGTGCTCGAGCAAGGAGTCGTCGCGGTGAAGGAGGTGCCAGCTCACTGCTCGCGGCAGGCCGCGCTCAGTGGGTTCCTTTCGGAGGCCCAGAGGCGCGGCGACGAGTCCGCGGACCGCCTCGCCCAGATGGGGGACATGCGGCATGCAGTGGGCAGGCAGACGGCTGGCGAGTACGTGCTGGCGGAGTTCGTGCGAGGGCTTGGGCTCGGGACCCGCCAGGCCGCCACCGTCTGGCTATGCATCGCGGCCAAGGACAGCGAAGGGCTCCCTCCTGCTGGCGAGCGACGCCAGGTGCAGCCCGCTGCAGTCGAGGGGCCTCCTTTTGGTGGAGTGGCCCTCGGCGTCGGCGCCCCCGCCAAGCGGCCGCGCCTGGAGAGCAGCCGTTCGACGGGGAGCAGCGCGACCGCCCTCTCGGCCACTGCCGTCGCCTTCGGCATCCTGGGGCACGCGCTCTGCTACGCCTGCGCGGGCGAAGGCGAGGGCGCCCGGGAGATCGTGGCCTGCTCCAAGCGCGGGGCCTACATGGTGCTGGGGGGCCGCTCAGCGGCCAAGCCTCGCCTGAAAGAACGGTTCTGAGAACGAGCTCCGAGATGGCCAGACGGGGCCCTTCTCGCATTACCCTCGGCTCGCGCAGCACGCCGATCGGAAGGTTTCGCTCGCCGCTGTCGGCGAGGGCCTGGGCCCGAGCAGCCACGAGAGGCACGGGCCCAAGAAAAAAACACCCCCTCTAACAGGGGAGGGCTGGGATGGGAAGCTAGAGCCAACACGTTATGGACATCTATTCTGCACCTGCTCCGCATGCTGCCCCACCCCCTCCAGTCTCTCTAGGCCCGAGGGGGGGTGGGGGGTCGAGCGCCCAGGGCCCCTAGACCCCAGAGCGCATCGCACGGCCTGCACCTGGAGCTCTCCAAGAAAGCCCGTTAACAAGCATGTATTCTGAGAACGAGCTCCAAGATCCAGACGGGATCTTTTTTACGCTACACTCGGCTCGCGCAGCACGCCGATCGGAAGGCGCTCGCCGTTGTCGACGAGAGCCTGGGCCCAAGCAGCCACGAGAGGCACAGGCCCAAGAAAAATCACCCCTCGCCCTGCGACCTCGGCTTCTCACTTAAAGACTGGGACTGGGGGTGGGTGGGTGCGTCAGCACTGATGATATAATGAAAGAAGAGGAGGGAGAGGGGGCAATTTGGCTCAAGGCGAGAGGCCGCAGCGCCTGGCACGCCGCCGCGTCTCAGGCTTCCGGATCCACGGGCTCCATGGCCTGGCCGGCGTCAGATCCTGCGATGTACGTCAAGCCCCGCGATGCTGCAGATCGCCATGGGCTCTGAGTGGGGATGCTCCTCAGCGTCGAGCTCAGATCGTGAAGGGCCCTGCGGCCCGCGTCTTTGATCTTTGCAGGTAACCGTGCGTCATGAACGATAAGAGAATGTGGCTTCGCGTACCTGGCCATCGACTTAGCTTGTGTCCACCGTCCGCGTCTCTGAATTTCTTGAATTGAATGTCTCTTGTGCAAGATATCGTAACTCGGTCCGCTGTGTCTCAGCGTATGCATCGGTCCGATCCACTCAAGTCCAAGCTTTGATTGGATGCCTCTCCAAACTGAAGTTGCTTTGGCAGCTGTGGTATTGAAGACTTTGTCGGTTGGTTTGATCTGCTTGACACGTTCCGCCAAGATGTGTGAGAGAAGACCACTGTCGATCGCCACTCCTCGTTCTTGACCTGTCTTGACGCTTTCACCTCGGTGTCTACGTCCTACAAGTAGCGCCACTTTGATCACACCAACTGCATGTTGAGTGTCATCACTTGGAAGGTCGTTGGAATACATTTTGACGCTGACATGAGCGTCTCCACCTCTCAACTGCAACCAATCCTGTTCTCGAAGATAACAGTCGTAAGCTACAAGAAAGGTTATCCCTTCGTCCACGTGGCCTGCTTTCATCGCTTGGGATGCTATGAAATATACTGCTTCGGCAGAGGCTGGACCACCTTCCCAGGGCTCCTGGAACTTCTCCCAGCTGTGCAGTGCACGCAAGGGAATTGGCAGCTCAGACTTCCACTCTGGGAACAGATGGACCAGCCCATGGTACAGTCGAACTCCTCTTGACACCGATGCCCTCTCCACGAAGTACAGGTGATCTAGCTCCGCCGCTAGGGTGATGTCGCGCTCGGCCGCAGTAGCGAAAGGAAGCCTCTTGAGACGCACCTTCGCGAGAAAGGGTTCCATCTCCTTGATGTAGCACACGTTCGTGTTGTCCTGAACTGCGTGAACGAGAAGCCGCATAGGTACCTCCAGCGTGCCCGAGCCCAGGCTTGTTCTCGACACTGGGGGCTCCCGAGCGGCATTCTCGAAGGCGAGGGGACCCTTCTTGTTCTGGGGAACGTGAGCTCGCTCCTGCGAACATTCCTATGTCATCAACCGCCTGCTCGTCTTCGTTGTCGAAGGTGTGGTCGCTGTCAAAATGGAAGTTCTCGTCCTGGTCGCTCCGCTTCGGGTCTGCCGTGGCTGCGGCCCTGATCTCTGGAGCAGAGGCTAGAATCAGGATCGTCATCGCAGATGCCAGGCCAGGTCGTAGTCGTCGTGCATGCCCCTGATCTCCAGCATGTCCCCGAAGAGCCTCTCGAACTCGAAGTCGCTGTCCGTCGCGGTCCTCTTCAGCTCGGACTTGGTCTTGGTGATCTCGGCGCTGCCTATGTCCTCGCCTCTCGACGGGCCGTCGGCAGGGCTCATGTCCGTGGCTGAGACTCCAGGAGAAACCCGAGACGATTCCGAGGGGGCCTCGAGAAGGAGGCCCCCCCATCCCACCCACCCACAACTCATTCAACACCCGCCCGCCGGCCGCCCACAACCCGCCCGCCGACCCGCCCGCCCGCCCACCCACCGCCCGCCCACCCACAGACCCGCCCTCCCAATAGGGCCAACGAGTGCCCGAAGGTTGTGATTTTCAGGGGGCGCCACATTGACGTGCGAGGCCTTCTTGAAACACTCTCGGGGCCCTCTGGGCCCGCCTGGGCCCTTCTTCTGACGCCCGCCTGGGCCCTTCTTGTGCCCGGCTTGGACCCCTCTCGGGGCCCTCTTGAGGCCCGAAAGCCCAACCCTACGCGTGCAAGCTGAGTGCTGCTTGAAGGCCCCTCTCGGGGGAAAAGTCGCCGGAAAGGCATCTTCCGGGGTGTTGTCGTTAGCTGTTCCTCCTCCTCTTTCTCGTGCTCCGCCTCGTGCCCCCCCCCCCCCCCCCCCCTCTTCCTGCTTCTCCTCTTCCGCGCCCCCGGAGCCCGGCCGCCCGACGGCGCTGGGGCTCTGGGCCTACGCCCGCGGGGTTGCTCAACCAGACGGAGATGGTCGGCGCTGGGGCATCTGGCGTTGCAGGGTGGCTCCGCCCGCCCCCTGCATTGTCTGCGCGCTCGAGTTGCCGGAATCGTGCTCATGCGGGTTTGCTGACTCAGCCGGGTCCTCGGTGCGAGATCGCGTTGGGGGCGTGCGCGCTGGAAGCGTTCGGAAGAGGTCTCTACGTGGCCCCAACGTGCCCCGCTGATCAGAGCGAGGGGGCCGAACGGTCATTCATTGTCCCTGGGTGCGAGGCCGAATTGGGGTTCCGGGGTGAGGATTATGCTCGGTGCGTTGTTGTTGTTGTTGTTGTTGTGGTTGTTGTGGTGGTTGTTATTGTTGTCGTCGTTGGTGTTGTTGTTGGTGTTGGTGGTGTTATTGTTGTTGTGGTTGATGTGGTTGTTGTGGTTGTGGCTGTGGTTGTGGTTGTTGATGCTGTTGCTGTGGTTGTGGTTGTGGTTGTGTATGTTGCTGCTGTTGTTGGTGTTGGTGTTGTTGTTGTCGTTGATGTTCGCTGTCGTCGCCCCCCCCCCCCCGCGAACCGCCCGCGACCCGCCCCGCGACCCAGCCCGCGACCCAACCCGCGACCCACCCGCGACCCATGCGTAGACCCACCCGCGACATGCCCGCTCCCCGCCCCGCGACCCAACCCGCGACCCGCCCGCGACCCGCTTGCGACCCGCCCGCGACCCACCCGCGACCCATTTGCGACCCAACCGCGACCCGCCCCGCGACCCGCCCGCGACCCGCCCGCGACCCACCGGCGACCGATCCACATTGGCTTGAAGACAACATCGGCGCTTGCGGCGGGCTTCTCCGCAGTCTCGCAGACTACTGGCGCCCCCGCCGCTCCCTCACTCTTACCCGCATCTGCGGGGCGCCACGTATTCCTCATGCCCCAGGGCCCGCAGACGTTCAAGGAACACTAGAGGGGGCCTGGGCGCGACGCAGAGGCCCCCAAGACCGCCCAAGAGGGCCCAAAGACGTCCTTAGAGGGCCCGATGACCTTGTGAGGCCCAGGAAAGCTACCCAACATCTGGTTGTTGTTGCACTTCAATGCGACCTGTCGTCGTCGTAGCAGTCGACATTGCATTCCAAACCCTCGCTTGAAATTTGGTCTCTGCAGCGCCCGAATGCCTTTCGGCGGGGCCCTGGGAACCTCGGCGGACACAAAGCGGCCCCAAGTGCAGTCGCAAGGCAGTCCAAGAGGGCCCAAAGACTGCCCCGAGGAGGTTTATAAAAGCTACCCAGCAAAGGTTGCGCGTTGAGGGGGGCCACCAAAACGCATCCCACGCTCAGAGTGGTCGCGTGGGGCTCCAACAGGCCCCGAGGCGGCCCCGAGGCGGTCGAAGAGAGCCCACTGAGAGCCGAAGGACGCTGGGCTTCTCATCTCGTGTGCCTACTGCAGGTCAGCGCGCCGGTTGCCTCTCTCCGCCGCCTCCACCGCCCCCTCCTTCATTTTGTTATGTAGTGCTCCTGGCTCAAGAAGCCTGCCGAGGTCCTTGACGCGAGCATGCGGTCGTTGCCATGGACGGCAATCCTCGCGTCGAACGCGCGCGGGCTCGGCGGAAGACTGCTATTAAGCCGTGGGCCCGGTGGTGTAAGATGGCCACGGCGGCCCGCCTGGGCACGCCGATGGCGGCGCTCCAGCGGCGCACTTCGACATCATCAAGTTCATCACCTGCCGAATGACTAGCGCGCCCCAGCTGCGCCTTGTGGAATACTTCTGCGCGGTGGCTGCCATCTCGCGAGAGTTCGACACAGCAGGCTTCGCGGTGGTGGGCTACGACATCGATCGGCATAATATCGATTCTCCACTCAGGCCCACCCATGACATGTGCTCCGACGCTGGCTTCGTCGTTGCGTTGTCCCTGTGTTGGAGAACGCTCAGGGGTGAAGGACTGATATGGCTAGCGACGGTTTGCTCGACCTGGGTTTGGCTTGCAAGAGGTTCTACTGGTCGCAGGAATCACCGGCCGCTGGGAACGAACACCCAGGCCGTCGTCGACGCCAGTGCGATCCTCATCATCCTGATGGCCATGGCTCGCTCGTTGACGCGGGTGCTGGAACAGCCGACAAGCAGCCTGATGCCGCTGCATAATTGGTACAGCGTCACAACCTTCTTGGGCCTGTTTGGGAAAGATCACGAAAGACAAACCACCTATCAACCACTTCGCCAACAAAATATGGCCGTTCGCGCTGACCAGACCCAAGCCTTCCCCCGGGACGTCATTCTCCAGGCGGGCCTGGAAGGTCGATTCAAGTGGCGGCGTGGAGGGCACAACAGAGATTAAGAGCTCGCAGAGCTACGCGCACGAGTTCGGCACGGCGGTCCTGGGCGCCTACGTGCTTGGAACACCTGGAGAAGCAGACCCCGATATGGATCATGATACCGACGACGAGAAAGTCTTTCCTGCTGGCGTCTGGGATGTAGCCGATCTTGCTGGCGTCGTGAAGTACGTCCACAGGTGATCAGCGCACTAGCTGCAACTTTGCGGCTTGGTGTTCCTGCTCCTCCCTTTCCTTCAACCTCGTCGTCCTCGCCCCCCCCCTTCCCCCTCCTCCGCGTCTGGCCCCTCTCTCTTCGCTGCCGCGCAACTCCTGCGCCCTCTGCTTTCTGGCCCTTCTCTTCCACGCGCCTCCACTGGGCCGCGAGGGCCTCGGGGGCCCAGGCGCTGCGATGCGACGCGACGAGGGCCAGCAGCCGGGCGCCCGATGACCAGCGGGAGTCTCGGAGGCGCCGCGCCGCGAAACCGGCGCAGCGGGATGCCCCGCAGAGCTCGGGGGCACCCTCTTCTGGATGCGCGCCGACGCTGCGTCCTCCTGCAGCTTGGGCCTTTCGGGGTGCTCCGTGGCGCTCTGGCGCAGAGCCGCCCAGGCGCCAGACTTGGCGCGGGCGCGACGCCGCGGGGCAACGGGCCGCGGATTCTTCCATCCCGTGGAAGGGCAGTGCCAGTGACTGGTGGTCATCATGGGCGTGGAACTGGAATGGCGGGAACAACGACAGCGGGGACTCGCGCGACCGCCGACGAGGATGGCGTTGACGAGGAGGAGGCTAGCGACGATGTCGCCAGGCCTCCCCTCGAGTACAATTATTTTGCGGCTCGACAGTGCCCGTTTGGGAGGGCTGGGCCGCCGCGAGGCAGGGGGGGGACGCGCCTGCGTCGAGCGCGCGGCGAGCCGGTCCGAGCCCGGACTGTCGGGCGCCGCTGTCGACGACGCTGTTGCAAACAAGTGGGGGCGTGGCCTGACACGGGCGCGCCCGTCTGCGCGCGCGGGGCCATCGCAGGATTGGTAAAGTATTGTTTTGGCTACTTTCGGCTCCCGGAGGCCCTCGCGGGGCCTCGGGGCCGCCAGAAAACGGCTCACGATGACAAGCTGGCCCCGGGGAAAGTGTTTTTTTCGGGGGGGGGGGGGGGGCGCGCGTTGAACAACCGACCGTCGCACGGCTGGGCAGCCGCGCGCAGAGGTCACGCGCGCAGAGGGCCACGGGGAGGGGGCGGCTTCATAGAAACATTTTTGATTATTCGAAAGCGCGGGCCTTGTCGACATATGTATGCTAGCGCCTTCTAAGAAGCAGCCTCCTTCTAAGGGGCCCCCCTCTTCCCCCTGCGCGCATGCCTCTGCGCGCGCGCCGCTAGCGGAGATCTGGGCCCCTTCCCTGGCGCTGGCTTTTCATGCCGCAGCGTTTCTTTGTTGCCGGTCCCGGGGGCCCGAGGCCAGCCTCCAGAGGCTCCAAGAGGCTGCTGCGTTACAATCGCCTCGACCTTGTCGATTCGCCAGATGTTTGGGACTCGGGCGCCAAGCGGATGGGGGCCCCGAAACCTTGAGAGAAAAACTGCAGCCCTTGAGATCCAACGTTGCGGAAAAGTCTGCAGCTTCGCAAACAATCACGACCAGAGCCCCTGACCGGGCTAACTGTCGAGCCGTATCGACTCGTGGCGGTCAGTGGGCCCGAAGACGGGGGAAACGCCTGTTTCGAGGGAGAGGGGTGATGACCAGGGGGGCATGGATACCGTGGTGGGGGCCATAATATCTCCCAGATATCATGGCCCCCTTTTTCTTTTTCTTCTTCTTTTCTTTTTTTTTCTTCTTTTTTTTCTTCGTCATTTTCTTCATCTTATTTTTTTTTCAGTGCGTCTCGTGGCCCCCCTCGGCCGCGCACGTGCTTCAGGCCATGATCAGTGAATCCCCCTGTTGGACGCCCCCCCGCTTGGACGCCCCCGACCGTTGTGAACAAACAAGTCGCACTGCTCGGATCCGAGACGGGCCTTCGGCTTTTGGCAATCGAGGTCCTCGAGCGCTGGCTGCCCGGCGCACGCGGGCGCAGCGCTGGCCTCCCGCCTCGGACGTGGCCTCTGGGCGGTCCCTGGGCGGCCCCTGGGCCCCTCCGGCTTGGCCCCGCGGCGGCGCGCCTGAGGCCGGCCGTGTTGCGGGCCGCGGGGCGCGCGGAACGGGCCGCCCGTCGGAGGGCCACAACGGGCGCCAGCCTCCCTCGGTCGCTCCCTGTGTCCCGACGATCGACGCTCGATCCATACCCCTGCTGCTCCTTACCAGTCGTCGTCGTCGTCGTCGTCGTCGACGTCGTTGGGGCGGCCGTGGGCCAAACAAGATTATTTGTGTATCCTGTGTCGCGCCAAGGTTTTTTCTGGGCCAAACGCCGCCCCTCCGAGTAACTGTGTGACGATGGTGTGCAGGTGTGGGTTGGGCCTGAACCCTCTCCCCACATGCTGGCGCTCGCGCGCATACTTTGGCGATCGCAAAGCATCCCCTCCCCGACGTGCCCCACCCCGCCCAAGCGTTACCATTAACTTGGGGCCCCAACCCCTCTCCCCCCCTGGAGTAACGACTAGTTAGCGGAAGTGATAGGAAACAAAAAACACAATCTCCGGGCCTTCGGTCTGATCTGGTCGTCGCAGAGCTTCGCGACGGCCAGATACTCTACATTGTCGGCCTCGCCCTCGGGACCGCCAACAAAAAACAGCTCAGGATGAAAACCTGGTGCCTGGGAAGAGGTCGAGATCCCCAGTTGGGTCACGGGGAAATGTAGGTATTCGGACGTTTTCATCGGCTCCAAGATGGTTTCCGTCCTTGGGATACGATTCGGCGGCTGTGCCTCGTCGGGGGCGCTCCAGGAGGGGCCGAAGCGCCGCAAGAGGCCCAAGTTAAAGCCCCCAAGCCAGCGGGGACCGAGACGGCATGTTTTTGTTCGCCTTTTTGGGCCTCTGTGCCGTCTCTGCGGGGGCCGTCGAGAATCGAAACGCAGGATGTCTGGGGACCACCTTCGTGTCGCGAAAGGATCGAGGGTCGAGGATCGAGAGTCGCAGATCGAGGGTCGAGGAGCGTGTATCGAGGGACGAAAATCGAGGATCGCGACGAACGGTTGTTGGCATTTCTCAGTTTTGGGGTCCCTTGCTGTGTCCCAGGGCCGTCAACTAACGATTTCGTGGCCGAGGTAGTGCAATCTCCCAGAGTTTCCGCTCAGTGCGCCGCCTGGCCCCCCGCACTTTCCTCCTCATCTCCATTCCTTTCGTTTATAAATGACCTCTCCCTGTCGCACCCCGAGGCCGGTCGAAAGGGCGGGCCGGGCGTTTCGCCTGAGATTTCCTCACCAATTCTGACCCTGAAGCTAAAACTCTGGCAACAGTTTCACAAATGGAGGGCGGGTCGTTTTCAAAGTGTGGCTCTATCCCTAGCGCCGCGCACATTCGTTTTATTATTGTGTAAGAGTTTCACATATTGAGGGCGGGTGGTTTCCAACATGTGGCTCCAGCCTTAGCGCCGCGCGCATTCGTCGTAAATATTTGCAAGAGTTTCACGCGTTGAGGGTGGCTCCATTTCAATATGTGGCTCTCGCCTTAGCGCCGTGCGCATCAAAAAATCTTGCAAGAGTTTCACGGGCTCCCATGGTCAACGTACCAGAATTGTGTTTTGGAAAGACTCAGGATTATGAGGGTGCAACGTTTCCGTTGTTTCGCGGTGTTGAAATCCCAGGAATCGCGTTCTAGCACGATTCAGGATCGTCAAGGCGCAACAGTCAGGTTGATCCGTGGCGTTGGAGTCCCGAGAAAATTGTTTTGGCATTCTGCAGGGTGCGCCAACGTTTGTCCTCCAACAGGGCATTCCCCCAGTGAGAATAAATCCTTGTAGGGGCCTGTGAAGCGGGAGCTGGGAGGTAGGGTTTATTCCAACATCGTTGATAACCATTGGGTTTGCATTGGTCCTCCTCCTCCTCAACCTCCCTCCGCCCTCCAGCTGTTGTCTCGCCGCCAACCGCCAGCGGGCATGCGCAGCCTCGTCGTCGTCGTCGTCGTCGTCGTCGTTGTCGTCCGTCGTCGTCGTCGTCGTCGTCGTCGTCGTCGTCGTCGTCCGTCGTCGTCGTCGTCGTCGTCGTCGTCGTCGTCGTCGTCGTCGTCGTCGTCGTCGTCCTCCCCCTCCTCCTCCTCCTCCTCCTCCTTCCTGGCCAGCTGCAGCAGAGCAAAGAGGAGTCACCTTTCCACCAGTTGGGAAGCAGGGTCTTTTCACGCACAGACATGCTTGGCCTATGGGCCCCTTTCTCGCGCAGCTCACTCAAGTTGGTGAGGCCCCCCCCCTCCTCCCTCCCCCCTCCTCCCCGCTCTGAATCCGCGGCCCTCGATCAAAATCCGTCCTAGGCTTGGTGCCCACCGGGACCAGGCGCATCGGCCGGAGGTCCGCCCGCCACGACAGGGGGGCGTGCCCATCGGGAGTGCTTCGCTGAGCACCCAGGTGGGCAGGCAGAGAGGGGGGATGGGATGAGCACAGGGGAAGCAAGGAGAGAGCCAGGAGGCGGTGGCGACGCGAGCCCCCAGACTCCCGTTTGGCGCGCACGCGCCCGCCGATATTAGGGGGCAGGGGCTGGAAAAGCGTTGAAGAGGCGGCGGCGCAGAGAGGAGGAGGAGGAGGAGGAGGAGGAGGAGGAGGAGGAGGAGGAGGAGGAGGAGGAGGAGGAAAAGGCGGAAGAAGAGGAGGAGGAGGAGGCGGAGGAAGACCAGTGTAAATCCAGGAGGCATCGACGATGTTGGAATAATCCCTCCCTCCAAGCTCCCCTCTTCGTAGGCCCCTACAACGGTTCATGTCCACAGGGAAGTGCCTCGTTGGAAGACAATTGTTTGAAGACCCTCAGTCATGCCGCAACATTGTTCTCGGGACTCCAACGACCTGACTGGTGCGCCTTGACGATCCTGAATCGCGCCCGAACGCCATTCCTTGGATTTCAACACTGCGAATCAACGTAACTGTTGCGCCCCAATAATCCCGGATCCTTCCAAAACGCCATTTCAGGTACGTTGATCATGGGAGTCCGTGTGACCCTTGCAAATATTAGCAACGAATGTGCGCGGCGCTAAGGCGAGAGCCACTTTTTGCAAACCACCCGCCCTCGATCAGTGAAACTCTTACCAATCGTTTTGAAAGAATGTGCGCGGCGCTAAGGCGAGAGCCACATTTTGAGAACCACCCGCCCGCAATCCGTGAAGCTCTTTCACATGTTTAAAGCGAATGTGCGCGGCGCTCAAGCGATAGTTTTATGTTGAAAACCCTCCGCCCTAAATGCGTGAGGCTCTTGCAAACCGTGAGGCTCTTGCAAGTTTTAAGACGACTGTGTGCGGCGCTAAGGCGAGCGACAGTTCGAAAATCACCCGCCCTCCATCTGTGAAACTGTTGCAAGTGTTTTAGCTTCAGGGTCAGAATTGGTGAGGAATTCTCAGGCGAAACGCTCAGCCCGCCCTGAAACCTGGCTTCGGGGTGGGAGAAGGAGACATTCTTCATCAGGGAAAGGAATGGACGAGGAGGAGGATGAGGATGATGTTGATGAAGCTGCTGCTGCTGATGATGATAATGACGATACAGATGATGATGGTGATGATGATGATGATGATCATGATCATGATGATTATGATGATGATGATCATGATGATGATGATGATGATGATGATGCTGATGATGATGATGATGATGATGGTGATGGTGATGGTGATGGTGATGATGATGCAAATGATGATGATGATGATGATGTTGATGCTGATGATGATGATGATGATGATGTTGATGATAATGCTAATGCTGCTGATGATGATGTTGCTGATGATGATGCTGCTGATGATCATGCTGCCAATGATCATGCTGGTGATGATGATGATGATGATGCTGATGATGCTGATGATGCTGATGATGCTGCTGCTGCTGATGATGATGATGCTGCTGCTGATGCTGCTGATGCGCCTGGCGATTATTATGCTATTGATGATGCTGAGGATGATGCTGATGATGTTGATGCCGATGTTGATGATGATACTGAGGCTGATGCTGATGCGAATGTTGCTGCTGATGATGATGCTGCTGCTTATGCTGATGATAATGCTGCTGATGATTATGATGATAATGATGCGGGTGATGCTGATAATGATGATGATGCTGGCGATGCTGATGATGCTGCTGATGATGGTGCTGAAGATCATGACGATATTGCTGCTGCTGATGATGATGATGACGATGGTGCTGATGATGATGCGCATGCTGGCGATGCTGATCATGATGATGCTGCTGCTGATGGTGTTGCTGATAATGGTGCTGCTGATGATGGTGATGATGCTGATGATGTTCATGATGGGGCTGCTGATGATGATGCTGATGGTGATGCTGACAATGTTGATGCTGATGATGAGGCTGACGATGCTGCTGATGATGCTGATGATGCTGCTGATGATGCTGATGATGATGCTGCTGATGATGATGATGCTGGTGTTGCTGCTGCTAATACTGCAGATGATGCTGATGATTATGTTGATGCTGCTGAAGCTGATGATAATGATGATGATGCTGATGCCGATGTTGATGATGCTGCTGCTGATGATGATGATGATGATGCTGATGCTGATGCGAATGCTGCTGCTGATGATGCTGCTGACGCTGATGATGATGCTGCTGCTTATTATGATGATAGCGATGCTGTTGATGCTGCTGCTGCTGCTGATGATGATGATAATGCTCCAGATCATGACGAAGTTGCTGCTGATGATGATGTCGATGGTGCTGGTGATGATGCTGATGCTGACGATGCTGATCGTGTTGATGCTGTTGCTGCTGATGGTGTTGCTGATGATGGTGCTGCTGCTGATGCTGATGATGATGCTGATGATGTTGATGACGGGGCTGCTGATGATGATGATGATGATGATGATGATGATGATGGTGATACTGACACTGTTGATGCTGATGATGAGGCTGATGATGCTGATGATGGTGATGATGCTGCTGACGATGCTGACGATGATGCGGATACCGATGATGATGATGATGATGATGATGATGATGATGATGCTGATTTTGATGATGATGACGATGAGGAGGCCGCTGCTGCTGATGATGATGCTGATGATGCTGCTGATGCTGATGATCATGATGAGTTTGATGATGATGATGATGATGATGATGATGATGATGATGATGGTGCTGCTGCTGGTCATGATGATGCTGATGGTGCTGAGGATAATGATTCCTCCTTCGAACCGATAGCTGGCATGTCCCTTTACTTTATTGCTGTGTCTACCGCTGCTGCTGCAAATCTTACCTGAGCCACAACACCGTGCTAGGAGGGTGTGTTGGGCAATCTCATCTGCTACGGTTGCGAATGTTGTTGGGTGCGTGGGTTAGATGTGGGAATTGCCATGAGCGTACATGTCTTGCGCTCCATGTGTGATGGCCCACTGTGCATAGGTCGATTGTATCATGTTGCGCTAGGTTGCACAGCTGGTTGACTTGAGTTGTGCTCCGGATGCTGAGTCGTGCTATACGTTGCTCTGCTGTGGCCATCATTCTGGCTGCTGTCCTGGTGTGTTGCGTTGCTGTTATAAGTAGAGTTGTGCTCTCGGTTCTGCGGTTGTGGTTGCGTGTCTTGAGTGCTTGTGAGGTCGGTTGGTGTTGGCATCCCCAGCATGTGCTGTTGTTGGAATGATCTACGTTATCAAGTCCAACCGTATTGTCGTTGAGTATATACTATGAGTGCTGCCACTTCACCTTCTCCAATACTGTTCATCCATGTCTCCATTGTATGCTGGTGGGCTGCGTCGTGGCTTGTGGCCTCGATTGAGTCGATGCTGATGCATGTGTAGAGTCGTGTGATTGGGTTGTGCCCAAGGTGCTGTTGTAAGTCGTCCTTCTCCTCCACCTCCAGCTCCTCCTCCTCCTCCTCCTCCTCTTTCTCCTCAGGTCGCTGCGGGGGGGGGGGGTCGCAAAACATACCGACCGCACCTCACGTACAATTGTACAGCAGCACCGTTGCGCCCCCCAGTCCACAGGCTTCGGGAGCAGGGAAACTGGGGGCCTCATGGCGGCGTCCGTCACCATCGTACGATGAGAAGTTGCTACTACAACCCACTGGAGGCGGGGACTTTGGAACGACTCGAAAGTATCTGTGCCGAACTCCACAACTGGGACGTCATGCTCCTTATTGGTACGTGTTGTTGGCGGGACCAGAGGCTGTGAAACGTAACTACATTCCCTCCCACACCGTCCTACAGGTCGGGGCCCGAAATGGGAAGTGGGTCAACAAAAGCTGCAGAACGGCCATACTAATAAGCCACAAAATAGACGAGAGAGCCACCCGCTAGATCTACACCCCTCCCAACTACCTCCAGGGACGTGTGGCAGGTGTCCGCCTTCCTACGACCCACTACGACTACGCCTTCTGCGTATTTTATTACGCTTCTACCCATCAGCGGTACTACCCTCAGCTAGCTGATAGTCTTACTCACTGGTTGGAAGAAAGTACCGGCAAGCTAGGATGCCGTACTACAGTAGGACTGGGGGGCGACGTCAACAGCGATTCCGCCTGTCATAGGGGACTCGACGGTTCCATTGTCTGCAGGAAGGGCCCCACTGTGGGCCCCCACCAACCCGAGGTAGAGAACACGAACGGTACCCGGTTCAGAGAACTGTGCGAAACCAGCGATCCCAGTATCGTCACCACCCACTACAATGTTGGGGCCACCTACTACGGACAGTCTGGATACACCAGTAGGGAAGACCACAGAGCGATTCCCACTGGCAGCCTCCCCCTCGTCAAGCGGTGCGAAGTACTACACCTATCAGGCAAACGACTACATAATATCAAAGTGCGAGGCCACCGCAACCACGTTCCGCTCGGCGTCACCCGTGTCGCCTCCACTTCCGCCACCGCCGTCCCGCCCCGCGTCCGCCTACAACAGGAGCTATGCAGGGACGGGTTGATGGACTGCCTGCGCAGCGGGCACAAGCGCGGCCAGCTGATGCAACAGCTGGACCAGGAGCTGCAGGCGGTGGGCAGGGACAGGTGGGAGGAGGCCCTAGCAGTACCGACTCCAGATGCTACTTGGGACTTCCTCGGAGGCGCAGCTCGGAGGGCACTACTAACCGCATTTGCGAAGATGGGTGCGACTCACGAACTGGACGAACTCACGACCAGGGCAAAGCAACAACGACTAGGACTGCTCGAGCAAGGACGAGCCTTGCGAGCACGAGTGACCGACGAGAGCTCAGCGACCGAGTACGATGCGGCACAGGCCGAACTAAAGGATCTTAGTGCTGTCCTAAAGACAGCAAGAGAGAAGGTGGAGAAAGAGAGAAGGAAACATATTGCAGAGAGAATCTGGGAGGCTTTTCAGCAACGCAGTTTCGCAGAGATGCACCGGCTACGTATCCAGTGCCATCGGAACGGATGAGGCCCAGAAATGCGGTACTACCTATCACCGAGAACTAACTGGGCCACGGCGTATTGGCTAAACGAATTCTTTACGCTTCGCCTATCCCCACCAGCCCATCTCAAAACAGCAACTCTTGCGAAGCATGCCGACAGTCGTGTTTTTCAGGCGTGTGTCCGCTTGCCCCCGCATATCTCCCCTGTTCCTCCTTCCTCCCGCCTCCTTGTACATCCTCCTTGTGGTGGGAGCGGGAGAAGGACGAGGCGGAGGAGGAGGGAGAGAAAGCGGTGGGAGGCAAGAGGGATTTAGCGGAGACGACGACCACAGCGATGATCCTAACAACGACGACGCACCCGACGACGACGACGATATCGACCGCGACGACGACGACGACCACAACCGCGACGACGACGACGACGACGACGACGACGACGTCGACGACGACGACGAAGGCGGCGGCGACGACGACGACGACGACGACGACGACGGCGACTGGTGGGAGTCGTTGGGGCCCCTCGTGGTGTGAGTCGTTCGGCCCCATCGTCCTTGTGTGAGTCCTTCGGGCCCCTCTTCCTGGTGTGAGTCGTTCGGGCTCCTCGTGGTGTGAGTCGTTCGGGCCCCTCGTCCTGGTGTGAGCCGTTCGGGCTTCTCGTGCTTCGAGTCGTTCGGGCCTTCGTGGTGTGAGTCGTTGGGGTCCTTCTTCCTGGTGTGAATCGTTCGTGATCTTCGTGGTGTGAGTCGTTCGGGCTCTTCGTCCTGGTGTGAGTCGTTCGGGCTTCTCGTGGTGTGAGTTGTTCGGGCCCGTCGTCCTGGTGTGAGTCGTTCGGGCCGCTCCTCTTTGTGTGAGTCGTTCGGGCTCCTCGTGGTGTGAGTCGTTCGGGGCCCTCGTCCTGGTGTGAGTCGTTCGGGCTCCTCGTGGTGTGAGTCGTTCGGGCGCCTCGTCCCGGTGTGAGTCGTTCGGACCCCTCCTCCTGGTGTGAGTCGTTCGGGCTCTTCGTGGTGTGAGTCGTTCGGGCCCCTCGTCCTGGTGTGAGTCGTTCGGGCTCCTCGTTCGTCCTGGTGCGAGTCCTCGTCGTGCGGGCCCCTCGTAGGTAGTAGTAGTAGTAGTAGTAGTAGTAGTAGTAGTAGTAGTAGTAGTAGTAGTAGTCGTAGTAGTAGTAGTAGTAGTAGTAGTAGTAGTAGTAGTAGTAGTAGTAGTAGTAGTAGTAGTAGTAGTAGTAGTAGTCGTAGTAGTAGTCGTAGTAGTAGTAGTAGTGGTAGCAGTAGTAGTAGTAGTTAGTAGTAGTAGTAGTAGTAGTAGTAGTAGTAGTAGTAGTAGTAGTAGTAGTAGTAGTAGTAGTGTAGTAGTAGTAGTAGTAGTAGTAGTAGTAGTAGTCGTAGTAGTAGTAGTAGTAGTAGTAGTAGTAGTAGTAGTAGTAGTCGTAGTAGTAGTAGTAGTAGTAGTAGTAGTAGTAGAAGTAGAAGTAGTATTAGTAGTAATAATAGTAGTAGCAGTAGCAGTAGCAGTAGTAGTAGTAGTAGTAGTAGTAGTAGTAGTAGTAGTAGTAGTAGTAGCAGCAGATGAAGTAGTATTAGTAGTAATAATAGTAGTAGCAGTAGTAGTAGTAGCAGTAGCAGTGACACTAGCAGTAGCAGTAGCAGTAGCAGTAGCCGTCGCAGTAGAATTAGTAGTGGTAGTAGTAGTAGTAGCAGTAGTAGCAGTCGTAGCAGTAGTAGTAGTACTAGTAGTAGCAGCAGCAGCAGCAGCAGCAGCAGCAGCAGCAGCAGCAGCAGCAGCAGCAGTAGTAGTAGTAGTAGTAGTAGTAGTAGTAGTAGTAGTGATTGTAGTCTCAGTAGTAGTAGTAGTGGTAGTTGTCGTGGTAGTCGCAGTTAATAGGAGTCGTAGTAATAGTAGAAATTAGTAGTAGTAGTACTAATAACGCCAGTAGAGTATTCCCAGTAGTAATAGTAGCAGTGGTACTTGTAGAGTAGTAGTGGTAGACTAGTAGTAGACTTAGTAGTAGTAGACACGTAGTAGTAGAGTAGTAGTTTAGTAGAGAGTAGTAAGTAGTCGTAGTAGTAGTAGTAGTAGTAGTAGTAGTCGTAGTAGTAGTAGAGCTAGATAAACAAAAAAAATACTAGTAGTAGGAGTAGTAGAGTAGTAGTATTAGAGTAGTAGTAGTAGTAGTAGTAGTAGTAGTAGACTAGTAGTATTAGTTCGTGTAGTAGAGTAGTAGTATTTGTTGTAGGTAGTAGTAGCAAGTAGTAGTCAGTAGTTAGTTGTAGTGTGTTAGTAGTGGTAGTAGTGTAGTAGTAGTAGTAGATGATGATGATGATGATGATGATGATGATGATGATGATGATGATGATGATGTAGTAGTAGTAGTAGTAGTAGTAGTAGTAGTAGTAGTAGTAGTAGTAGTAGTAGTAGTAGTAGTAGTAGTAGTAGTAGTAGTAGTAGTAGTAGTAGTAGTAGTAGTAGTAGTAGTAGTAGTAGTAGTAGTAGTAGTAGTAGTAGTAGTAGTAGTAGTAGTAGTAGTAGTAGTAGTAGTAGTAGTAGTAGTAGTAGTAGTAGTAGTAGTAGTAGTAGTAGTAGTAGTAGTAGTAGATGTCTTTTGGGAGCCTCTTGGAGGCCTTTTGGGGCGTCTTCGGGGCCTCTTGGCGGCCCCAGGGGCTTCTAGGAGCGTCTTGGGTGCCTTGGGGGAGCCTCTTCGGGCCTCTTGGGAGCCTCGTGGAGGCCGTTTGGAGCGTCTTGGGGGCCTCTTGGCGGCTCCAGGGGCTTCCAGGAGCGTCTTGGGTGCTTCGGGGGAGCCTCTTGGGGCCTCTTGGAAGCCTCTTGGGGGCATCTTGGGGGCCTCTTGGAGGCCTCTTGGGGCCTCTTGGGGCTCTTTGGGAGGGGTCTGGGAGGAATCTTGGGGCAATCTGTCGGGCGATCGATCACAGATGGGGCGAGCGCCTTTCTTCCCCCCCCCGTCGGGGCCAGAATCCTCGTGAGGGGTGTCGAATTTTAGCCCTCCCAGGAGTCGAAAAAGACCCCTCCAACCACCCGCGAAACGCCCTCCCCAGGCCCAGGGGGAGGGGGTAGGGGGAGGGGTAAACCCCTCCCCGAAGGGGAAGAAGGGGGGTTGAGAACAGAGAGAGCTCGCTAAACCACTCACGCCCAAAGGGCTGGTGGGATTCTGGAAACAAGCGTTTCGCTCGAGACATCCCCAACTCTGCAAAACCAGCGTTTCGCTCGAGACATCCTCAACAAATTCTGAAAAACAAGCGTTTCGCTAGGGACATCCTCAAATTTTAATTCGCCGGCCCACCTCCCGCACGTAATTTATTGCAGAATAATTTCGCCGGCCCACCTCCCGTCAAAACCGGGGGTAAGCCATCTAACATGATCGACCCACGAACCCGGAAAGGAATATAGAAATGTAAGACATGGCAACGTTTCAAAGACACTTGATTGGGCGACGGGCAAATGCAATGCTTAGTGTATCGATCTTGATGTACCGTGCCGAGGGCTGTGCTGTGCTGCGCCGTGCTGAATTGCGATGTGCCACGTGACGATTGTGCTCTATAGCGTTGTGGATCGAGTCCTCCTTTGCATCTGAGTCCTGACCGAACTGATCTGGATCTCAAGCTCGAGCTGCCTGAGCACATAGTAGCTGCCCAAGAGCTAATTCACGGGGGGGCATGCTAGGAAGACGCGCCGCCGAAAGTTCTGAGGGACGCGCCAGGCGACGTGCCAGGGGACGTGCCATGGGGACGCACGGCGGGACGTGCCAAGGGGACGCGCTACGGAACGTGCCAATGGACGTGCCACGGGACGTGCCAGGGGACGCGCCGCGCGACGTGCCAGGGGGACGTGCCACGGGGACGCACCGCGGGACGTGCCAAGGGGACGCGCTACGGCACGTGTCAATGGACGTGCCACGGGACGTGCCAGGGGACGCGCCGCGCGACGTGCCAGGGGGACTCGCCACAGGACGCGCCACAGAACTTGCCAAAGAACTTGCTAAATTGCAATGCTGAGTGTATCGATCTTGATGTACCGTGCCGAGGGCTGGGCTGTGCTGCGCCGTGCTGAACTGCGATGTGCCACATGACGATTGTGCTCTATAGCGTTGTGGATCGAGTCCTCCTTTGCATCTGAGTCCTGACCGAACTGATCTGGATCTTAAGCTCGAGCTGCCTGAGCACATAGTAGCTGCCCAAGAGCTAATTCATGGGGGGGCATGCTAGGAAGACGCGCCGCCGAAAGTTCCGAGGGACGCGCCAGGCGACGTGCCAGGGAACGCGCCATGAGGACGCACCGCGGGACGTGCCAAGAGGACGCGCTACGGAACGTGCCAATGGACGTGCCACGGGACGTGCCAGGGGACGCGCCGCGCGACGTGCCAGGGGGACTCGCCACAGGACGCGCCACGGAACGTGCCAAAGAACCTGCCAGGTTGCAATGTTGAGTGAATGTATCGATCTTGATGTACCGTGCCGAGGGCTGTACTGTGCTGCGCCGTGCTGAATTGCGATGTGCCATGCCGCGATTGTGCTCTATAGCCTCGTGGATCGAGTCCTCCTTTGCATCTGAGTCCTAATCGAACTGATCTGGATCTTAAGCTCGAGCTGCCTGAGCACATAGTCCACGTAGTAGCTGCCCCAGAGCTAATTGACAAGGAAACATGCCAGGAAGACGCGCCGCGGAACATTCCAAGGGACGCGCCAGGCGACGTGCCAGGGGATGTGCCACGGGGACGCACCGCGGGACGTGCCAAGGGGACGCGCTACAGAACGTGCTGGGGACAAGCGTCGTGTTGGTGGCCTGGGCACGTAAAAACACGGTGCCAGCTCGGGACAACCATGAGAGATACCCCTGGGTGGCCTGGACACTATAAACGTGGTTCCAGTCCACGTAGTAGCTGCCCCAGAGCTAATTGACAAGGAAACATGCCAGGAAGACGCGCCGCGGAACATTCCAAGGGACGCGCCAGGCGACGTGCCAGGGGATGTGCCACGGGGACGCACCGCGGGACGTGCCAAGGGGACGTGCTACAGAACGTGCTGGGGACAAGCGTCGTGTTGGTGGCCTGGACACGTAAAAACACGGTGCCAGCTCGGGACAACCATGAGAGATACCCCTGGGTGGCCTGGACACGTAAAAACAGGTGGTTCCAGCTCGGGACAATCATGTTAGAGATCTCCCTGGGTGGCCTGAACATGAAAAAACACGTGGTTCCAGCTCGGGACAGCCATGTTAGATACCCCCCTGCGTGACCTGGATACGTTGAATTCGCGCTCCCGCTCGAGACATCCTCGCTACGTCTTCCCTGGAGAGGCCCCCAAAGCGCAACCCCCTGTTCAGAGCAAGAAACCATCACTTTTCTGTATTGGGACATGTGTTCGGGTAGCGCTTTTCGGCCCCCCGTGCGTTTCCTCGTAATTCGGCGTTGGGCCCGACGCCATGTTAGATACCCCTAACTCTGCAAAACCAGCGGTTCGCTCGAGACATCCTCAACAAATTCTGAACATGATGGACCCACGAACCCGGAAAGGGATATAGACATGTGGAGCATGGGCACGTTTTCACGATACCCAACGGGGCAACACCTCACGAAACATCCCACGAGACACCTCACGAAACATCCCACGAGACACCTCACGAAACATTCCACGAGACACCTCACGAAACATTCCACGAGGCACCCCGCGAAACATTCCACGGGACACCCCACGAAACATTCCACGACGACAGGCAACCACTCACCCAAGGCGGTGTGGTCGTGCTGGGGAGTGGTCGTGCTGGGGTGTGGTCGTGCTGGGGGGTGGTCGTGCTGGGGCGTGGTCGTGCTGGGGGGGTGGTCGTGCTGGGGGGTGGTTGTGCTGGGGCGTGGTCGTGCTGGGGCGTGGTCGTGCTGGGGCGTGGTCGTGCTGGGGTGTGGTCGTGCTGTGGTGAGGTCGTGCCGGGGTGTGGTCGTGCTGGGGTGTGGTCTTGCTAGGGTGTGGTCGTGCTGGGGTGTGGTCGTGCTGGGGTGTGGTCGTGCTGGGGTGTGGTCGTGCTGGGGTGTGGTCGTGCTGGGGCGTGGTCGTGCTGGGCGTGTTCGTGCTGGGGTGTGGTCATGCTGGGGGTGTGGTCGTCTGGGGGGTGTCGTGCTGGGGTGGTCGACTGGGGGTGTGGGCGTGCTGGGGGGTGGTCCGTGCTGGGGCGTGGTCGTGCTTGGGCCGTGGTCGTGCTGGGCGTGGTTCGTGGTGGTTGTGTCGTGCCTGGGGGGTGGTCGTGCGGGGCGTGGTCGTGCTGGGGGGGTGGTCGTGCTGGGGGGGTGGTTTTGTGCTGGGCGTGGTCGGCTGGGGCGTGGTCGTGCTGGGCGTGGTCGTGCTGGGTGTGGTCGTGCTGTGGTGGGGTCGTGCTGGTGTGTGGTCGTGCTGGGGTGTGGTCCTTGCTAGATTGGGGGTCTGCTGGGTTGGTTCGTGCTTGGGGTGGGGTCCGTGCTGGGGTGTGTCGTGGCTGGGGTGGGGTCGTGCTGGGGTGTGGTCGTGCTGGGTTGGTCGTGGCTGGGGAAGTGTCGTGCTGGGGTGCTGGGGTGTGGTCGTGCTGGGGTGTGGTCGTGCTGGGGTGTGGTCGTGCTAGGGGGGTGGTCGTGCTGGGGGGTGGTCGTGCTAGGGCGTGGTCGTGCTGGGGCGTGGTCGTGCTGGGGCGTGGTCGTGCTGGGGTGGGGTCGTGCTGTGGTGAGGTCGTGCTGGGGTGTGGTCGTGCTGGGGTGTGGTCTTGCTGGGGTAGGGTCGTGCTGGGGTCGGGTCGTGCTGGGGTGTGGTCGTGCTGGGTATGGTCGTGCTGGGGTGGGGTCGTGCTGGGGTGGGGTCGTGCTGGGGTCTGGTCGTGCTGGGGTGTGGTCGTGCTGGGGTATGGTCGTGCTAGGGTGGGGTCGTGCATTTCGCTCGAGACATCCTGCCAAAATTCCAGGAAATCGTACAAAAACAAACGAATTAGTCGAGACATCATCGAAATTCCTTCGCGCGGGGCGCTTGTCCGCGTCGCGGTCGGCTCTGCAAAACAAGCGTTTCGCTCGAGACATCCTCGGCAAACTCTGCGGAGCAAGCGAGACATCCTCGGCAAACTCTGCGGAGCAAGCGTTTCGCTCGAGACATCCTCAACACACGAAAAAGTGGCCCGCACCCTGTGATTTATCGATCGTGATTTCAAAAACAAGCGTTTCGCTCGAGACATCCTCAAATTTTAATTCGCCGGCCTCCTTCGACCTCGTTATTTATCAGGGAAAAAATTCGCCGGCCTCCCTCAAGAAGGCACCGGGGGATTAGGTTTACCAACTAAAAGAGAACCCTGGGCTCATGCCCTTTCCGGGAACATGATGGACCCACGAACCCGGAAAGGGATATAGACATGTGGAGCATGGACACGTTTTCACGATACCCAACTGGGCAACACCTCACGAAACATCCACGAGACACTTCACGAAACATCCCACGAGACACTTCACGAAACATTCCACGAGACACCTCACGAAACATTCCACGAGACACCCCGCGAAACATTCCACGAGACACCCCACGAAACATTCCACGACGACAGGCAACCACTCAACCAAGGCGGTGTGGTCGTGCTGGGGAGTGTTCGTGCTGGGGTGTGGTCGTGCTGGGGGGTGGTCGTGCTGGGGGGTGGTAGGAGGGGGGTGGTTCGTGATGGGGGGTGGTTGTGTGGGGCGTGGTCGTGCTGGGGCGTGTCGTGCGGGGCGTGGTCGTGCTGGGGTGTGGTCGTGCTGTGGTGTGGTCGTGCTGGGGTGGGGTCGTGCTGGGGTGTGGTCGTGCTGGGGTGGTCCGCACCCTGTGATTTATCGATCGGGTCGTGCTGGGGTGTGGTCGTGCTAGTGCTGGGGTGTGGTCGTGCTGGGGTGTGGTCGTGCTGGGGTGTGGTCGTGCTGGGGTGTGGTCGTGCTGTGGTGTGGTCGTGCTG
>CAUYUJ010015999.1:276872-301265 GCA_963575745.1 Prorocentrum cordatum | reverse complement strand
GAGTAGGAGTAGGAGTCAAGCTAGCCAGCTCGAGCGAGTCAAGCATGGCATGCCCAGTCCCACCCGCCCTCCCACAACATAAGAAGCAAAGCTGGCACAACTGGGGGCCGAAGTCACACCGGCCAGCCGGTTTGGTACAGCTGATGCGGCCGCGATGGCGGTTGCCGACGGGAACTGGCGAGCGCGTGTTGAATGCCGCGCACGCATTGCCAGACGAGTCGAGAATGGCCCGGTACACCGCAGGAAGCCAGAGGTGGCCGGAGGAAGCCCGACGGTCTGACAGGACACCCCAAAGCATTTTTGTGAAAAAGCATTGGGTTTTTGATGTTTTTATGTTGAAATGCTTGCAAAAACACGGTATTCGGCAGGATTCTGACATGAACGCGCGAGTGTGCTCTTTGTAGTATTTTTTGCACAGGATTCGCGGCCTGGGTGCATGACAGAGCATCGCGAGTGCACCGCGCGATGACGTGACATCGCTGGATTTGACGAATTCTTAAGATTCCTATGGTTTTCCTATGATTTCAGCAAGAGAGCCCGGGCGGGAAATTTGTACAATTTTTTGTGAAAAAGCATTAGGGTTTTTGATGTTTTTATGTTGAAATGCTTGCAAACACACGGTGTTCGGTAGGATTCTGACATGAACGCGCGCGTGTGCTCTTTGTGGTAGTTTTTTGCAATGGATTATCGCCGTGGACGACAGGACGTCCATGTCGAGAGGAAAAAATAAGAAACATATTGATTTTGTATTGTTTTTTACAGGTTAGGATGGGACCACCCGGATGCGCCCGCTATCTGCCGGCCTGAGGGGGGAGTAGGAGTATATTCTAATAAGGAATAAGGATAGGAGTAGTAGTAGTAGTAGTAGTAGTAGTAGTAGTAGTAGTAGTAGTACTACTAATAATAGTAGTAGTAGTAGTAGTAGTAGTAGTAGTACTAGTAGTAGTCGTACTCGTACTCGTAGTAGTAGTAGTAGCAGTAGTAGTAGTAGTAGTAGTAGTAGCAGCAGTAGTAGTAGTAGTAGCAGTCGTAGTAGTAGTAGTAGTAGTAGTAGTAGTAGTAGTAGTAGTAGTAGTAGTAGTAGTAGTAGTAGTCGTAGCAGTAGTCGTAGTAGTCGTCGTAGTAGTAGTAGTAGTAGTAGTATAGTAGTAGTAGTGGTTAGTGGTAGTGGTTAGTGGTAGTTGGTAGTGGGTAGTGGTAGTAGTAGTAGTAGTAGTAGTAGTAGTAGTTGTAGTAGTAGTAGTAGTAGTAGTAGTAGTAGTAGTAGTAGTAGCAGTAGCAGTAGCAGTAGCAGTAGCAGTAGCAGTAGCAGTAGTAGTAGTAGTAGTAGTAGTAGTGGTGGTGGTGGTGGTGGTGGTGGTGGTGGTGGTGGTGGTAGTAGTACTAGCAGTGGTAGTGGTAGTGGTAGTGGTAGTGGTAGTGGTAGTGGTAGTGGTAGTGGTAGTGGTAGTAGTAGTAGTAGTAGTAGTAGTAGTAGTAGTAGTAGTAGTAGCAGTTGTAGTAGTAGTAGTAGTAGTAGTACTAGTAGTGGTAGTGGCAGTGGTAGTGGTATTCTGCGTTATTTTTAACAATCAGGATGGCAGGGCCCGAAGCCCGCATGGACGTCCGCGCGCGATGTGCGCCGCGCCCCATTCCTGCCACATATTTCGCACCGTCGGCAACAATACAATCAGGATGGGCGGGCCGGGCCCAGATTGACGGCCGCGCGCGATGTGCGCCGTGTCCCATATGTGCGCCGCGTCCTATTCCTGCCACATATTTCGCACCGTCGGCGACAAGGCAGGCCATGCTGAGAGGAAAAACGAAGACGTTGTATTGGTTTTTTACAGTCAGGGTGGGCGGGGCCAGATTGACTGCCGCGCGCGATGCGCGCCGCGTCCCATTCCTGCCACGTTTTTTGCATCGTCGACGACAAGAAAGACGATGTTGTGAAGAAAAACGGCCACTTTGTATTGATTTTTTATAGTCTGGATGGGAGGTCCGTGATTGGGCCGCTATCGGCCGGAATACGAGGTAGGTGGGGGTATATAGTAATAGTGAACAAGGATGTGGGTGTGGGTGTGGGTGTGGGTGTGGGTGTGTGTGTGTGTGCGTGTCCCTGGGCCCCCTCAGAGGGGGCCGACCTGCGTCGGGGGCAGCGCTTGGGAGGCACCGGCTCGAGGCTTGAGGTTTTCGGGGTGTGCTGTGCCGGCCCTCGCCGGCTTGCCGGCCTCGGGGTGCTGTCCTGCAGCTGCGCCTCGGCGAGAGCGCTCTAGCCAGGAGGGGAAAAACATACACAGGCACAATGAATCGTCGACTCCCAGGAAAATATGGGAAAGTATGGGAAATGGGGGGAAGACAAAAACCGAGCAAATGTTGGAAAATACGGGGAATCCTGTTAATTCTGTGCGTCTATTGATTTGTGTGTCCCAGGGCCCTTCATCTAGGGGTGCCCGGATCTTCCAAACGGCCGCCGGAGGCCCGAGTTGTTATGACCCAAAATCCGGACGACGAGGATCACTAAAGGGGGTAGGTTCAAAGGGGGATGCATCGACCCCGAATCGCCAAGTGATCGCCGATAGGGGCCCAATTGCCCAACCCGCTCAGGAACGTGCGTTTTCGCTATCGCGGGCCCATCGCCGATCTATCGGCGATGTATTGCCGATTCCGAGTCGATGTTTCCCGCCCTGAAGTGGTCAACGGTCACCCCCTCATAATGTTGGCCCTCGCCCCTCTTCCCGGAACTTCTCCAGCCTCGGCGTCATTCCCATCAGTTGCGCTTCGGCGAGAGCGTTCTGGAGGTGCCCGAATTCCCAAACGGCCGCCTGATGCCTGAGTTATGACCCGAAAACCAAAGTCGGCGAAGGCAGTGTCAGAGGAGGAAAATGTGCCGATACCGCTGCCCGTCCTGAAGAGAGCTCGTCGCCGCGGCTGGATTCTCTTTCGAAATGCTTGTCAGAACTGTTAACAGCGGAAGGTTGGGAGTTAGCGGTATCAGTACCTTGTTGTTCCTTAAGGGTGCCGGCCTTCTCTTTTTCCCCCTACCCCTGGCGGGTCGCCGATCGTCCGCAACGGCCACACGGTGTTGCTCAGGAGCGACGGGGTGGCATTGGCGTGCGGCTACAATCCGAAGAAGAAAAGAAAGAACTGGCATATACATAATCTGTTGTCGTAGGTCCGCGCGAATTTCTTGGTCCAGAAAATCCGCGTGGACCTCCGAAAGTTTATGTTCATGGTTTTCCTTTTCTCTTCTTCGAGCAGTCGTGGCGGCCAGTGCGTATTGCCGCCGCTGGCTGCGGGCCGGACGTACACCCAGGTCGCAGCAGGAGGAAGCCACACGGTGCTGCTCAGGAGCGACGGGATGGCGGTGGCTTGCGGCGACAATGGTGGCGGCCAGTGCGACTTGCCGCCGCTGGCTGCGGGCCAGACTTACGCCCAGGTCGCCGCAGGAGGACGCCACACAGTTCTGCTCAGGAGCGACGGGGTGGCAGCGGCTTGCGGCGACAAAGGTGGTGGGCGGTGCAAGCTTACGGCGCTGGCTGAGGGCAAGTCTTACACCCAAGTCGCAGCAGGAGCGTTCCACACTGTTCTGATCAGGAGCGACGGAGTGGCAATTGCTTGCGGCCGCAATTGTGACAGCAGGTGCTCACTGCCGCCGTTGGTTGCGGGCCAGACTTACACCCAAGTCGCAGCTGGAGGGAGTCACACAGTTCTCTTGAGAAGCGACGGGGTGGCAGTGGCGTGCGGCCACAATCGAGAAGGGCAGTGCATATTGCCGCCGCTGGCTGCCGGCCGGGCGTACACCCAGGTCGCGGCAGGAGGAAGCCACACGGTGCTGCTCAGGAGCGACGGGATGGCGGTGGCTTGCGGCGACAATGGTGGTGGCCAGTGCGACTTGCCGCCGCTGGCTGCGGGCCAGACTTACGCCCAGGTCGCCGCCGGATCAGACCACACGGTTCTGCTCAGGAGCGACGGGGTGGCAGTGGCTTGCGGCTCCAATGCCGACGGCCAGTGCGACCTGCCTCTGGCCGTTGAAGGTCTGACGCTCGTGCCGCACTTGCTTCCGACGCTGATCCTGCAGGCATCCATCGACAGTGGCTCCGTGCGTTTCGCGACCTCCAGCGGCGTGGAGCTCTGCCGGATCAGGGCCGCGCCCGACGCCCCGCTGGGCCGGGTGCACCGCCAGCTGCTGGCCGAGCACCGCATGGGCAGGCTGGGCCTCGGAGTCGGGCGGGTCGACGCTCTGTTGCGGGCGGGGCGGCTCCTGAGCGAGGCCGCGGCCAAGGAGACCGTCAGGAGCGCCTTCGGCCCCGTCTCGCGCGACGAGGCGTCCAGAGGACAGACCTCGTCCTCGTCCTCATCCTCCGCGTCCTCATCCTCCTCTTCCCCGTCCTCGTCTTCCTCTTCGTCTGCGGCTGCCGAGGGTGATGGGCAGGGTGGCGACGGGCACGGCATGGAACATGGCCCCCTGGCTCTCGAGGACATGTTCCCAGTGGGCTGCACGGTGCACCTCGATGACGGTAAGGGGGGTCGTTGGGTGAGCGCAGCTGGAACAGCCAGATTGTTCACATGCCAATCTCATTTCGAGGTGCTCGGTGTTGGGCATGGCCAGCTCCGTGATCATCTCCGCGTTGCCTTTGACCCGAATCCGTTCGACCACCAGTACGGCTTCCTCGAAATCTCAGAGGCTTTGGTGCGCGATGGAGCCCACTGAGGCGATCCGCTGCATTGCTGCTGTTGTCGTCTGTACTTATTCCCCCTCTGCCCCACCATCTGCCTGGCGCCGGGATGCAGATTGCCCTCGTCCTCCTCCACCTCCTCGTCCTCATCGCAGGAAAGGCATTCCATTCGCCCTCTCGACGGGCCCTGATCATCACCATCATCATCAACATCATCATCCTCATCATCATCAGCAGCAGCATCATCAGCATCGTCATCATCGTCATCGTCATCGTCATCGTCATCACCATCATCGCCATCATCAGCAGCATCATCATCCTCGTCATCGTCGTCGTCGTTGTCACCATCATCATCGCCAGCGTCATCATCGTCGTCCTTGTCATCGTTGTCAGCATCATTGTTATCATCATCAGCAGCAGCATCATCATTGTCATCCTATTGATCATCCGAATCTTCCTTGTCACGTTCGTGATTACCATCATCATCATCTGCAACACCGTCGCCATCACCATCACCATCACCATCACCATCATCATCATCATCATCATCATCATCATCATCATCATCATCATCATCATCATCATCATCATCATCATCATCAAAATCATCATCATCATCATCATCATCATCATCATCATCATCATCATCATCACCATCATCATCATCATCATCATCATCATCATCATCATCATCATCATCATCATCATCATCATCATCATCATCTGCAGCGTCATCATCATTATTATCAGCAGCAACAGCAACAGCAGCAGCACCCCCAACGCCACGCCGACCGCCGAAGCGGTGCGCAGTGTCCCTTGTGACAGGAGTGAGGGAGGGAGGGAGGGAGGGAGGCGGAGGAGGGCGAACCCAGACATCCAGCGCTCCAACTTCCTCGATGCGTGGGCCTCCGGAGGTCCAGACCACTTCCTTCTAGCATCTACGGCCTTGGCAGGAGTAACCTTTTGGTGCGGGCCCACATGGGGCCCCCCGAATCGCCGCACTTCGTCGAGTGCGAGGCGACAGCCGCGGCTTGCGCGCCTGTGTTGGGCCCCCCGGCGGCCCCCGCGAAGCCGCGCACCAAGGGTCACTCTGGCGTGTGGCCGATGTGACTGCAAAGGCCATACCTCCCGGGCCGAAGATCTTGAGGCGCGCTCTCCGTGGACAAGGAGGCCGCCCCGCCTGGCCCCGGGGTCGCTGGCCAGCGGCCCCGTCGCGGTCCGGCGCCGCCAGCCCCCGGCGCTGAGCGCTGGCCCTCGGCCCGAGCAGCGCGCCTTCCCCCCGCGGCGGGCCTGGGAGCGGCGCCCGCCCCTGGCGGCCCGGAGAGGCGGTGCGCGGCCGCCCGCGGCCGCGGGTGGTCACCGCGGGAGAGCGTTTTTTTTGGAGTCCGGGCGACGGCCACACGAGGTCGGGAACGGCAAAAAGGAGGGCGACGACTGGTGGCTGGAGCTCAACGTGCTGCTCTCGCGCGCCATCCGCCACGAGGACCTCCGGAGCGACGGGTTGGCGGTGGCGTGCGGCGGCAGTCGTCAGGGCCAGTGCGGCCTGCCGCCGTTGGCTGCGGGCCAGAGCCACACCCAGGTCGCGGCAGAAGAACGCCACACCGTGCTGCTCCAGAGCGACGGGATGGCGGTGGCGCGCGGCGGCAATATTGACAGCGAGTGCGACATGCCGCCGCTGGCTGCGGGCCGGGCTTACACCAAGGACGCGGCAGGAGCGCCCCACGCGGCGCTGCTCGGGAGCGACGGGGCGGCGGCGGCGCGCGGCGTCAATTATGAGGGCTATCGCGACCTGCCGCAGCTGGCTGCGGGCCAGATCTACATCCAGGTCGCTGTAGGAGGGGGCCACGCGGCGCTGCTCCAGAGGGACGGGGTGGCGGTGGCGCGCGGATGCAACGTGAACGGCGAGCGCGACCTGCCTCCGCTGGCTGCGGGCAGGGGGCGCGCCCAAGTCGCCGCAGAAATGGCCCACGCGGCGCTGCTCCAGAGCGACGGGGCGTCGGCGGCGCGCGGCCGCAGTAGGCACGGCCAGCGCGACCTGCCGCTGCTGGCAGTGGGCCAAGAGCTACACCCTGGTCGCGGTAGGAGATCGCCACGCGGCGCTGCTCCGGAGCGACGGGGCGGCAGCAGCGCGCGGCGGCAATTGGGGCGGCCAGCGAGACCTCCCAGCGGCGCAAGGGGGTCTGACGTACTTGCCGCATCTGCTGCCCACGCTGCTCCTGCAGGCGTCCGCCGAGGGCGGCCCCTTGCGCATCGTGACCTTCGGCGGCGCGGAGCGCTGCCGGATCGGGGCCGCGCCCGACGCCCCGCTGCGCGGCGCGCACCTCCGGCTGCTGGCCGGTCGCCGCGCGGGCAGGCCGGGCCTCGGAGTCGGGCCGGTCGTCGCCGCGTTGCTGGGCGGGCGGCCCCCGCGAGTCCGCAGCCGAAGAGACCGCGCCGAGCGCCTTTGGCCACGCGCCTCTCGGCGAGCCCCCAGGGGGGCAGCCGCGACTGGGGCCAGTCGGCTCCCCGCGGTTCGCGCGCGCAGAGCTAGTGAGAAGTCGTCTGCGCGCGCGCTCTCTCTCTCTCTCTCTTTTTTTGTTTCTCTCTCTCTCTATATATATATATATATCCCTCTCTCTCTCTTTCTCTCTTTCTCTCTTTATCATTTTTCGTTATCCGACGTTGCATGACGCTCTCTCTCTCTCTCTCCTTCTCTCTCTCTCTCTGTGCTTCCTTTTCTCTCTCTCTCTCTCTCTTTCTCTCTCTCTCTCTCTTTATCTCTCTCTCTCTCTCTCTCCCTTTCTCTCTCTCTCTCTCTCTTTCTCTTTCTCTCTCTCTCTCTGTCTCTCTCTCTCTCTCTATATATATATATCTTGATGTATAAGTATCTCTATCACCCTCTCTCTCTCTCTCACTCTCTCTCTCTCTCTCGCTATATGTTTTGATTGTTCTCTCTTCATCTCTCTCTCTCCCTGTGTATCTCTCTCTCTCCCTCTCTCTCTCTCTCTCTTTCTCTCACTTTCTCTGTCTCTATTGTCTCTCTCTCCCTCTCTCTGGACCCTCACTCCCTCCCCCCCTTCCGTCCATCGGATGATTCCGCCGCCATCCCAGGACATCCAGCGTCTCGATTTGTTCGATACACAGGCCCCAAAGTTCTCGACCACCTCCCCGGGGCCCACATTTTCATCCCATGTCGTCTTTTGAGTTTCCCGAGGCTTGGCGAGGGCCCGAGAGTCCTAAATCTATAACAACAGATTCGTTTCGATTTTTCCGAGACGCCCGATGTCTGGTCTTCCCTCCCCCCTCCATGACGTCGACCACCCTCTACCCTCCTCAATCCCCCACCCTCCTGCCCTCCACCGTCCCCCTCTCAATCCCCCTCCTTCCCTCCGCCCTTACCCTCGATCCCCCTCCTAATCTCCCCATACGCCCTCCCCCATCGATCCCCCTCTTCGATGGGGGTCTGGGATATCCCTCCTCTCCTCTGTTCGCCGGCGGCCCACGGCTCCCTCTCGCGCCGCGAGGCGTGCTGATAGTCTGCGCGACGGCCATGGTTTCGGCGCTCGCCGAGGAACCGCCGCAGTTAGGCCCCCCCGTCTCCGAGGGGGGGGAGCTTCGAAAGGGGGAGATGGAGGAGGAGGAGGAGGAGGAGGAGGAGGAGGAAGAGGAGGCGGAGGAGGAGGAAGAGGAGGAGGAGGAGGAGTACCAGTGGAAACCCAAGAGTCATCAACGATGTTGAAACGAACCCTCCCAAGCTCCTTCGTTAGGCGGTTCGTTTCCATTGAGGGAACTGCCGCGCTGGAAGACAACACGTTGAAAATCTTGAAGCGTGCCAAAACATTGTTCCCGGGATTTCAAAGCCACGTATCAGCCTGACTGCTGCGTCTTGACGATCCAGAACCGTGCCAAAACGAAATCTGTGGGACTTCAACACAGCGAATCAAACTGTTGCGCCCGCATACTCGTGAATCCGTCCGAAACACCATTTTTGGTACGTTGATCATGGGAATCCGTGAAAGTCTTGCAACATTGAGAACAACGAATGTGCGCGGCGCTAAGGGTGAGAGCCACATTTTGAAAAGGAACCGCCCTCAATCCGTGAAGCTCTTGCAAATATTTGAAACGAATGCGCGCGTCGCTAAGGCTAGAGCCACATGTTGAAAACGGCCCGCCTTCAATTCGTGAAACTATTGCAAATGTTTAGAAAAAATGTGCGCGGCGCTAGGGCGAGAGCCACATATTGAAAACGGCCCGCCCTCAATCCGTGAAACTCTTGCACATGTTTAAGACGCATGTGCGCGGCGCTATTACGAGAGTTTAAAACGAATGTGCGCGGCGCTGAAGCGAGAGCCACATGTTGAAAAAGAACCGCCCTCAATCCATGAAAACCTTTGCAAACGTTTAATACGAATGCACGCGGCGCTAAGGGGAGACCTACATTTTGAAAGCGACCCGCCCTCCATCTGTGAGACTGCTGTCGCGATTTTAGCTTCAGAGTCATGACTGGTGAGGAAGTCTCTGGCGAAACGCCCACTGGCTTCGGGGTGCGACAGGTAGGAGTTATCTATACGGAGAAGGCATGGAGGAGGAGGAGGAGGAGGAGGAGGAGGCGGAGGAGGAGGAGCAGCAGGAGGGCTGAGTCGGACTTCAGACGGAGGAGAGAGCAGGGAAAAGCTGAGAAACGCGCAGTCGAACACAACGCTTCGGGGCCCCGGGTCGCACCAGGCCCAGCAAACGCATCACGGCCGCGGCGCGAGGCCCCGAGGAGACGGCCCCGGACAGGTACAGAGCCAGAGCGGCCCAGGACTCACCAAGAAAACACAACGAATTTAGACATTGGCCCACGAGGAGCTCTGGCATTGAACGAAGGCCTAGCCATTGGACAGCTTCGTCCGTGACTAGCAGCCTTCATGGTGTTGGGATGGGTTGGGCCTTTTTCCACCTTGTGGATGGATGCCCCCCATATACTTGTCCTTCCCCCACCATCTCTGAGGGTTCTTTTGCAGGGCAGCCTCTGGATAACACTCCCACGACAACTGGGTACGCGCCGTCCTGGCCGAGAAAGCCTCGTGGGCCCCTGAGAGATGCAACAGATGGCCCCGGGCGCTGACCGATGGGACCTCCCCCAACCCAGGGGACGGAGCTCTCGGCGTCACCGCATCACTTCGTGACGGCGGGGTGCCCTTCCATTCTCTCTTCGCTCCCCTCGCCGCCGCTGTCCGAACCACACCTCTGACAGCATCCTGGGGTCGGCCTGGCCCCTCCAGGGCCTCCGCGACCCTGACCCTCGAACGGGACGCGAGGGGAGACGACAGCGGCGGCGGAGGGGCAGGGGAGGAGGTCGAGGCGAGGTCCGAAGCGAGCGGGCACGGGGGCTCCTGGCGGAACCTCAGAGCCACACGCGGGCTTCCTCGACCAAGCTGGGACGGCGCCCCCCCTGAGACGAGGGCGGGGAGGGAGGCCCGTGGGTGGGAGGATCAGAGGACGGAGGAGGGGGAAGAGGGGGAAGACGAGGAGGAGGAGGGGGAGGAGGAGGAGGAGGACGAGGAGGAGGAGGAGGAGGAGGAGGAGGAGGAGGGGAGGGGGGGGGAGGAGGAGGTTTAGGAGCGGAGGCAGCCCGAGGTCAGGCCGCCCTGCTGCACATTCTCCTGCCGCACCCAGCTCTTCGAGAGGCCTGGGAGCCGTCCCTCCTCTGCTCAGCTCCGTCTGGCCCTCGAGGGCCTCGCCTCCAGCCCGCGGCCGAGCCGACCTCGGGGTCCCCGCGAGCCTCCAGAGGCCCTGTTGCTCGCCCGTCCGCAGCGACCACGGGGGCCCGATCCAAAAGCGCCCTGGCGGGGCACACGTCCCGCTCGAGCCTCTGGAGGGACCACTCTCGCCCGCGCAAGCCGAGGACAGCGGCAGCGCCTCCTCCTCCTCCTCCTCCTCCTCCTCCTCCTCCTCCTCCTCCTCCCCCTCCTCCTCCTCCTCCTCCTCCTCCTCCTCCTCCTTCCTCCTCCTCCTCCTCCTCCTCCTCCTCCTCCTCCTCCTCCTCCTCCTCCTCCTCCTCGCTCGCCCCGACGAGCGACGGCGATGCGGTGGCCCCTTTCGCACACGTCCGCGTGCATGGTCGCACAGTCCTTCTCTCCGCCACGTGGCGGCCGTGCGCGTCCATCACGCCGAGGCTTCCTTCCGGTCGTGGCCACACGGTCGGTCTGGTCGTCGATATCCACCCGGCTGTTGGCGATCCAGGCGGCGACTTGCCTCACCGCCTTGAGGTATAGGAGGAGGAGGTCTATGAGGAGGAGGAGGAGGAGGAGGAGGAGGAGGAGGAGGAGCAAGGCGACGACGAAAACCATGAGAGCTGTAGGTATCCGCTGGCAGCTCGTGCAGGGCCATCCCCTTCTTCGCTGCCACGTCCGCGCAGTCATTCCCGACTCTGTCAAAACTTTGCCTCGGCTCGAGGTAGGTATGGTGTCCCTCGACCCTCGTGATCCTCGGATCCTGTCCGGGGGCCTCCCGGATCCCCAATGGCATGCCATGTCATTCTCCATAGGTCTGCGTTGTCCCTCCTCTGCATTCGTGCAGTGGGCCTTTCCGTACGTCAGCGACTCGACCGAGCCCAAGCAGTCTTTCTTGATGTAAAGAGGGAGTTCTCCATGTCTGAGGACCTGCGGCACCGCGCACATCTCCCCTCTCTGGACCGTGATCCCGGCACGGGTCCGAATGCCATGCCTCGCAAGCGCGGCCCGCCCAGGATGGCTGCGCCCCATCCCGCGCGTTTGGTCTCTGGCCAGAGCAGCGGGCTCTTGGCCGAGCCATCCGTGTAGAGTCCATGCTCCGGCCCCCGCCAGAATACTACCACCTCTGATCCTGCATTGGGGGCGGTACATTTGGCAAGACCGCCCTGAGAAGCAGCGCCCTCGTAAAGAACATATTCTGGTTCTCCGCATTGAGCTCTCCATCCACCGCGGCCTGTCTCATGTCATCACACCGTGGGCAATGCCAAAAACGATGATGTAGGTCCGCACATTGGTCCCCACAAGAATGGCAATGTATCGTGTCCGTGTAGCCCATGGTGGCCCATGGTAGCTATACAACCTCAGCTGCGTCCATTGAGCTCCAATAATCGTGGGCCCTAAGGCTCCCCGTGCTTTTGGCTTCAGATTCACCCTCCGACCATCCGTCTGCATGCGCAACATGCCTGCCAGAGGTTCTACCAAACAGCCACGAAGATCACGCGGACGTGGGTGTTCGGGTGCATGCTCTGTCGTCTTCCCAGCCCGCTCTTCCCGACCTGACCGACGCGAAGCTCCTTCTGGCCACCGGTCGTACCCATGCAGGTGCAACCCCACCCAGCTTCCGACGGATCCCACTGCCAGTCTCCCGGTGCCCCGCGGTGTGCGCACGACGCGGATCTGGTGCACGCGCTGTCTTCCCAGCCCGCTCTTCCCGACCTGACCGACGCAAAGCTCCTTCTGGCCACCGGTCGTACCCATGCAGGTGCAACCCCACCCAGCTTCCGACGGATCCCACCGCCAGTCTCCCGGTGCCCCGCGGTGTGCGCACGGCGCGGGTCCCCTGCCGTCGAACGGGGCGAGGACCGCGGCCCCCGGGCGGGCCCAGCAGGACATCTGCTTCCGGGGAGCGGTGGCCCTCTGAGAGGCCTCCGTGCGCGGGCGGTCGTTTCCGTGGACGTCTGCCCGTCAAAAGCGGGGCTGTGGCCCACGGTGGGGATCGGGCCAACCATGGCCATCAGGGCTAGGGTTGCAAGAGCCAAGTAATGGAGAGGAGGCGTGCTGCCAAGTCATTTCCAGATGTCTAAAAGATGATTCAAACATGTTTTACAGATGTAGAGAAAAACATGTTTGAAACATGTTTAGAACATGTTTTACACCTTCTAGATACATCTTTCATTCAATGGTAGGACTGTTAGAGTGTCAATTGTCATGGCATCCACCAGGCTAGGGCATCTGGTATCCAGAGTCCTCCGGCAGCGATGCTAGCCACGTGTCGTGGCGCCAACATCGCAGAGCGGCTCTCGTTCGGAATGCGGCAGGGTGGGCCTGGAGTGTCCTGGAGAGTTTCGTTCCGGATTTCGAGGCGAAGTTCCTGCGGTTTTTTTTGGGGGGGGGCCAGGAATGAAGACGAGAAAGAAGTCCCACGCGAAATGCACGTCGTTCTTCACTCGCCGTTTCGGGGTTTTGCATTCGCTGCAGCACGTCTGCAAGGTCGGTGCAGTGACGTGGGCGAGGCCGTCGGGGTCTTGCTCCAACCCGGGCGGAGCAGGCGCATCTTCGAAATCGTGGCCGTCGGCGCCCCAGCCACACGCACGCCAAGCGTCCGGCCGGGGTTCCAGGCGGCGCCTCGCCCCGCACCCCTTTCATGCCGAAACGCCGAAGAAAAAATGCTCACCTTGGAGATTTTCACCGTGCCCCTGAGCTTCCCGAACCCAGGCATCCTTTCCCGCATCTTCCCGGCCACTTTGCGAACCTCCGAACATGCAAGTTTGGCACCTGCATCGCACTCCAGCCGAGCCGAGATTGGCCAAGCTTGCCTTGGGCACCTGCATCGCACTCCAGCCGAACATGCAAGCCTGGCCAAGCTTGCCTTCTGCGAACCTCGCAACAGGCAAGCTTGGCCAAGATGCCGAGCTGCTTCGCCACGTGGAAGCCAGAGGACTCGAGGCCCTTCGCGACCCGCGTGGCCAGGCACTCCGTCGGCGCGGCGAGGTTGGCCCTGTCTCGGGCGACGGGCCGCCTCAGTACGTGCAGGACCACTGCCGCGCGAGAGCTCGCCGTCTGCGCCACCTGGATGACACCTCCGCGCTTCATCGCAACCTGCAACGTGGTATCGTCAGCATATACGCCCCATGTGTGCGAAAGATCCTCGGTTGACGCTTGAGAAATATAATATAAATATGATATTCATAATATGAATAGCAATAACAGTAATAATTATAAATAAACAGGCCAGGCCCACTCCCAGGGCGTCCTCCGCCTCGATCACATGCGGGTCACGCTCCCGGTACCGCGCTTCCCGGCCTCCCGGCGAGCCCCCAAATTGCCCAAAGACAGTCCAAGGCGACCCCAAGGAGCCCCCAGAACGTAAAAGGAAGGCCCAAGACGCTCCCACGCAACCCAGGATAGCTTTCGGGCGGTTCCCCAGGCTCCCCGGGGCGCGGTTTCCGATCGGCGCCGTTGGGGCTCAAGGGTCGCCGCGCTGCGCCTCGGGGCGCGGCAGAGGTCTCTGTCGAGGTCCTCGCCTGGCCATCCCAGGCGCGGGTTGCATACCACACACACGCACACACATCCGCCTCCCCCTCCTCTGACTAGCGCCACGTGTGTGGACATCTCGCCCATTCTCGCCCATTAGCACAACCTCTGCACACGACGGCTGTGACCCATGGCCGCAGCACCAGTGAGTGCCCCGAGGGACACGGGGCAGGGTCAGCACCATGAGGAGCAGGGTCCGCGCCGACACGGCGCCTCTCCGCGTGTGGCTCGGTCGTCGGGCTGGGCTCGTCCATGGCGGCGTGCACGTTGGCGCCTTCCACGCCGCCGGCGTGCTCGGGCACGCCTCGAACGAGCACCCCCGCAAGCACCGGGGTCAGTGGATATGGCAGCGCGATGAGATCACACATGCAACGCACTGCAAGTATCTGCGCGCTCGGGAGCACCAGGGCGCGTGTACCCAGCGCTGCAGGTCAAATGTCCAGGCGCCTGTGGCAACTTCTACAGCCATGCCATTGCAGCACACTGCGAGGCGACCCCCCGGCGGAAGTTCGCAGGAGAGAGCGTGTGGCATGTGACAGTTCATCGTCCCCTGGACTTCGTAAAATGCAACACGCTTTCACGTAGGCCCGAGAAGATCGCATCGTGTTATAAGTGTCGTTCTCAGGACATGGGGCAGCAACATGTGACGCGTCTTTTCCCCAGATCCTAGTGGGCCGTGACATGTGAAAGTTCGTGGGCGGGCCTCTTAGGGGTCTTCCATGGAATTTGGTGGGGCCTGCCAAGGTCCTCTTAGTCTATCGTTGGGCATTCGGACACCCTCTGGGGACCCGTTGAGGCCATCTTGGCGGCACCTCGTGTTCGGTCGTATCGGGCGTCTCCACTCAGGGGCCCTCCTGGGATCCTCGTGGGCTGCCCCTGTGCATGAGATGTGAAAAGCCCTTACCTCTCTTCCACAAGCAGTGCTTGCACTCAGGGGTTCTTGATTCCCCATATCCTGAGATGGGGCTGTATCCTCACCAGCCCGTTGAGAAGTGTTGCCCATACGAGCTGACGAGAAAAGGGACGAAGAGACATATATATATAGTAAAAGAAAGCGGGCAACCATGATAGACAGGAGATCTTTGGGAGCAAGGGGGAGGGCCTTGGAGGGCCTCTTTGGGCCATCCCCCATCCCTGGGGCCCGCGCGGGGGGGACGAGGGGGAGGAGGAGGAGGAGGAGGAAGAGGAGGAGGGGGAGGGAGAGGAGGACGACGACGACGACCACGACGACGAGGAAGAGGAGGACACGGAGAAGAAGAACGATGAGCGCAAGGACGAGGACGATGAGGAGGACAAGGACAACGAGGACGAGGACAGAGCCGTCAAAATCGCCTCCTGGAGCCCTCTTGAGACTCCTTGATGGGGGTCTGTGGGTCGTCTTGGGGCTCTTTTGGGGCGCCTTGGGGCCCTCTCGAGGCTCTATTCGAGTTATCTTGGGGGTCCTTCGGGAGCCCTGGAGGGCCTCTTGGGGCCATCTTGGAGGCCATCGATGAAAAGGCGGAGGTCCCGATTTCCACCCCCACCCCCGGGCCATATCAAAATCAGATTCTGGGACCCTCTCGGGCCGCTCTTGGGCGCTCTCGGGACCGTCTGGGGGGCATGTGTGGCCCCTCTTGGGCAATCTTGGGGCCATCTTGAGGCCTCGAAAGCGCATCGGAGGCGACAAGGCGAGAAGGCAACACACATTGATTTTCCTGTGGTGTTTGACGGCTGTTAGCCTCTTGGGGGGGTCCTAAGGGGGCTGCGGGAGCACTTGGAGACGTTTTGTGGCCCTTGTCGGGCCTCGGGGAGCGATGTCCGAAGCTATCTTGAACCATCTTCGACTATCTTGAGCCGCCTTGAGGCCATTTTGGAGCATCGGAGGCCCTCTTGGAGCCATCTGGGACATCTTGGGTGCTCTAATCCCTCCGTCCGCCCGTCCAGACCCAGGGAGCAGTGGGGAGTGGTGCGTTGCACTTGGGCACCCCGAGGGGAGCCGTCAGGGTGGAGAGACACTCCAGGATTCGCGCCCAGAGAGTAGGCGTGTCTCAGGTGGTTGGGTTCGTTCTGCCCCCCAGACGTCATCCTGGGTTGTCCAATACTCACAGCGATGTAGCAGGCGTAGCACATGGGCACCCCAAGGCGGAGCCGCCACGGGTAGGGACACGTCAGGATTCGCGCGCAGATTGTGGGGACGTCTCAGGCGGCTTGCTTGTTTCTGCCCTGCAGACTTCTTGGGACTTGTGTGCTCCTGATCCACTTTCTCACCACCTTCCCGTTTTCCTTTTTTGTGACGCACTCGTTCGCATTCGGACGATTCATTCCATTCAGATTCATTCACACTCAGATCGGAGTAGTATTCTTACTCTTTTGTATTTACTCGTTTATACTCAGACTCACTCAAACTCTCTCACACACACACACACACACACACTCAGAGAGACCAATTCACATTCAGAATGACTCACACTCAGACGCACCCACCCTCAGACTCACGAGTGCTCAGACTACCTCGGACCAAGGCTCACTCATCTTCAGATTTGTAGTCATCACACAAACTAGACTCACCCACACCCAGACTCACTCGCACTCAGACACCCTCGCACTTTGACTCGCTCGAACTCAGACTCACTCATACTCAGACCCACACGGAATCAGACTGACTAGATCCAGACTTAACCACACTTAGGCTCAATAGCACCCGGATCCATTCACACTCCGACTCGCTCATCACACTCAAACCACCCACGTTCAGATTCACTCGCATTAAGGCTCACACACAAGTGGATACCGCGATATAGCCGGCGTCGCATTTGGGCACCATCAGGCGCTGCGAGTAGTACGCCAGAGAGCCGGCGTAGCAACGCCATGCGCGCTTGTCTGGGTCGTTGCGGGGAAAACGGCAAGAGGAAGTCCCCCTCGTTCTTTCTGTTGTGTGCTCCCACGTCTCTCTTGAAAGATGTCCAAGGGAGGAGGACTTCACTGAAGTCGTCGATGCCGTCGTCGTCGTCGACGTTGCCGCGCCTGTCGTCTACGCGGACTCGCCTTCACACCCAGATACTCATAGATAGAGTTCCTCAGCAAGACGCGAGAGTAGTATGAATGCACATATGGGGATCTCCACGTAGAGTAACTTTCTGACGAGCTGGCTGGGATGGTGTGCCGCTTTGGCGGCTATGGAGTCGCCGTCGCCGCTCCGTCGCCGCCTTGTCGCCGCCCGTCGTCAGGGTCGGTGTGCCGCTGTGGCAACTACGTGACCGCCGTCGCCGCCCCGTCGCCGTCTTGTCGCCGCCCGTCGTCTGGGCTGGCGTGGCGGTGTGGCGGCTATGTAGTCGCCGTCGCCGCCTCGTCGCCGCCCGTCATTTGGGCCGGAGTGGCGGCCCGGCGGCTATGCAGTCGCCGTCGCCGCCCTGTCGCCGCCTCGTCGCCGCCCGTCGTCTGGGCCTTGTTGTGCATTGTGGCGCACTGCTGCGCATTGCAAGTAGCATCCTTTTGCAGTGCTATGCATGTCATTGCTTTGCTTTGCATTGCTACGCCGCACCATAGATTGCATTGCATTCCGTTCATTGCTTTGCATTGCTACGCCGTGCTCCGCAACGCTTTGCGCTGCTTTGCATTATGTCCCGTTCGCTGCGTTGCACCACATAGATTGCACTACGTATACAACATAACATAGGTTCTCCTTTCAAAAAAAAGATCGGTTCTACCACCCTCCCAGGGTTAAATACTCACCGGGGACCAATGCAAACCACATATGATGTTGTTTCAATGTCCATCCTTCCTGTGAATCCATACTATCCCAGCCAGGCCGATATCGGTCCCCCCCGCCATCCTCTGCAAAGAAATATTATGCGCGCACATCCGTCTGTCACCAATCATAAGTGTTCAAGAATCCTTTTTTTTGTGAAAAATGGGACGAAGTACGCACGCGCGCGTCGTCACGCGCGCATGGCGCAATCCTTCAAGAACCGTTGGTTTCGGAAGGAATTCCAAATCGAGTGACCAATAAACATATAAAAACACATGGTTTCGCAACACGGATTTCAACACACACACGCATACACAGACACATAAAAAAATGCGCGTGCGCTCTTGCGAATTCTCAAGAAACCCATACGTTTTCTAACAGTTTCCGAAAATACTACCAAAGGGGTTTCGCGCGCGCACGTGTCGAAATCGTTCGGGCGCCTTTGCGCGCGTGCTGGGGTGGCACGACCCGTGTCAAATCATACAATGCGGGCCACCCTCGCGCGTCTGCCGCGCGCGCATTTCGAACTCTTTCCAAAACCTTCACCACCGACGCGAAGGCGCCGTTATCGTCGTCGGCGTGATCAGCATCGGCATCGTCACTGGCGGCCCCGCCGTCGGTGCTAGCATCATCACCAGCAACGCTCGTATCATCATCGCGTCTACCGTTGTCGACGTTGCCATGATACCGCGCCCGCCCATGTCGCCGACTCGCACTGAAGTGCCCCCTGGGATGTGCCGAGCGGTCAGCCCCACCGCGTTCGCGTCGGTCGCGCCAAACTAGCTGGCCGCTGCGCGCGCGAGCATGCGCGGGCTAGCGCGGCCACAGAGATGCACCAGCCAACACCAAACATTCATCGCAATCGCTTCCGCATGCGGTTTGCGAACCAAGTTGCGGGTGGGTGGGTTGGATGTTTGCGCGAGCGGGGAAGTGGACAACTTCAAATTGAGCATTGGATTTCACAAAATTTGCACAACATGGATTGCGCAGCATCGATTGCAACCCCATGGGCTATTTCATAAGTGCCGCGCAACATGTATTGCACAGTATACTTGCACCACGCAGGCCATACCACATGTAATGCTCCATTGAAATTACACAACCGATTTGCTATAACACATTGTTTGAGTTCCACTGGTTAACATTCGGTGTTATGCTGGCGTCCAATGCCTTGGCCTTCTGAACCCTGTCTGGGGCGGTCTTGGGGCCGTTTGCGGTCGTCTTCGGGGCAACTCGGGCGGTTTACAACGCCAGAGAAAGAGAGGGAGAGTGTCGGTGGCTTGACACGGCGCGGGGGTTTTCTCCGTCTGGCGAACCATTCCTGCCGATCCCTCTCTCTTACCAGCCTTCGACGCTCGCACTTTTGTGTTTTGTCATGGGACGGTGTGGCGCTCCAACTGTGCCCATGGGCCCCTGGTCACAACGGCATCGAATTCCGCTTCAGACTTCCACGCGATGTACTCCGTCGCCGAGCTCTCGCTCGAGACTTCCGCGCAGCCTGCTCAGGAGGCGCGCTCCCGCCGCTCGGGAGCCGGTGTTGTCGCGTGCGGCTCCCCTGCAGCTGACTCGGGAACCGCGCTCTCGCCTGACACCTGGCGACTTGCTCGGGGCCTGCACTCCCGCCACCTCCGTTGGCGGCGAGCGAAGGGGGGGGGGCCGGTGAGAGGGAGCGGGCCTGCTCGGAAGGCGGCGGAGCTTCTCAGAAGGCCTCGCCTGTCTGCCGAGAAGTGCTCTAAAACTCTGGGCTTAAGTCGGGCCTGTCCCTCTACAGGAGGAAAATTCAAAAATAATCCAGAAATAGTATGGGGACGATTTTTTGAGTAGTGTTCGACTGTTTTGGAGTATGTTTTGACTATTTTTCATTTTTCGTTCAAAATCCGCTTGTGGGGGGACATGCCCTACCTAACTCTAGGCATCCCAGATGGGGTCGGAGTAGATGGGGTCTGAGGATCGCGCCGCATCGCCGATGCCTCGGCGATGCGACTCGATGCGGAGCCCGCTTTTCTCCACGCCGGCGTCGCAGACGAGTCGCCGACGTTGCAGGTGCATCGCCGATGCATCACCGATGCATCGGCGATGCATCGGCGATACGGATTGGCCCTCCGACCCCGTTCACCCCAACGCCATCCAGGAGGCCTCTATAAAGGAGAAGGCTTGCTCGGAAGGCGGCGGAGCTTCTCATAAGGCCGCCCGCATTCCGAGAGGTGTTCTCTAGGGCGTCCGAGCCTTCTGAGAAGGCCCGCCCCCTCTCACTTCCTCCACGCAAGGGAGGGAAAACCACCTAGACCAGACAATTGGCGTTTACTAAACAGCCCTGCCCTGTTCGATTCCTTCTTTGGGTGCGTTTGCTAAACGGCTTCGCGTGTCGGGGTGGATTTTCTGCCATCTATCCACGGCCTTCGTGTTCATTGCACTTCTGGGGCAGGTGCGAGCTTCAGTGTGCGTCAAGCATGCGGCGCAGCGGTCGTGGTCAAAAAAGGCACACTCGGGGGTGGCGCTCTCGTCTGGGCGCGGGGCTACCTCGAGGCCCCCGTCCGTGATACCGTCCGCACTCGCAAGCCCTGGAACCTGAAACTCCTGCATCTGACCCCCCCTCCTCGCCCCTCCCCCTGTTATCGACATTCCTCGGAAGAAGAGCGTAGCCCCATACCAGCGTCCGCCCACCTCCCCCTTCCTCCCGTCCTCGTCGTCGTCGCCCTCCCTCCTCCCCCGTGAGCTGTCACGCTCGTGACTCACACAGGGATCCAGAAGTGCGCCACCGGCTCCAGCCCAAGCGCCGTGCTCTCGTATCCAGGTGCCCTTCCTCCCCCGCCCTCTTTCCCCTCGGCGTGGCCCCGCCCGCCCGATAGAAGGTTCGCCCGAGCCGATCAGACCGCCCGTCAGGGCCCAACGTCGATCCGACTCGAGTCCTCGAAGAAGGGAAAAAGCATGAACATACATTGCAAGAGCTCCGCGCGGATTTCTTAGATCTGCGATGGGTCTCCCTCCCTGGCGCGCGGAGCACGCCAGTGGTGGCGCCGGAAGCGCCGCCAGGTGCCCCCAGCGCAGATCCAAGAAATCTAGGCGGAGCTCCGTTTTGTTTTCCGATACCGATACTTCGACGACCCGATGCGGCCCGACGCTTGTATGGCGCTGTTCTGCTTCTTGGCGCAGCCGATCCGACTCGTTTCCGACTCCGCGCTGGTGCTGCCCGATCCGACGCACATGTCGATTCGATCCGACTTACCGCTTCGATGTTGATTTGTCCTGGCCCGTGCGGGTCTACCCGCCAGTTCGCTTGTCCAAGCCCGCCCGTCCCCACAAGGAGCAGGAATCCCCCCAAGCAGAGTTCGATCGATGACGAAGAGCTCAGGAATCGAGAGGTTGGGGAGCACATGTCAATGGCAGGCGAGCAAGCAGTCCAGCAGGAGCGGCGTCAGGCGATGCCAGCGATGCCAGTGCGTTCTGAAAGTCGCCGTGTAGTCCAGGCATTGAAGCGCACGGCATGTGATGTATGCGCCCCCTTGGCCCGGCAAGGATTACACCAGCTTTTGGAACGGCGAGGTTGTGTTCGGAATTTCCCGGAAGGCTCGACCAAGCACGCCGGGGACATGTGTGTTGCAAAGCCATGTGTATTGTCTATTCGCACCTTTGCATACTGGCCAGAAGCATGTGTCACCGTGCAGCTGTTCTGGCCCTTCTTGCGAACAGTCTTCATCATCAGGTTGCTACTCAGATTTGGGCGCATCGTGTGTCCAACCGAGGCACGGATAGGACTGATCACGAGAGGAGCGCAGCAGCATTAAGTCGGGCCTGTCCCTCCACGGGGGGGATATTCAAAAACAGTCAACAAAAATAGTCCGGGGACGATTCTTGCAGCACTTCTTGACCATTTGGGAGTTTTTTTGGGGGGGTATGTTTTTCAGAGCGTGAATTACCTACCCCGCTTTCGCTTCCAGGCCCGTAATTTGGCATCGCTTGGTATCTCTTGGAAGCGAGGGTGGTCAAAAACGAGGTAGGTTCGTTTGCCCCTTAGTTTTTCCTTTTTCGTCCAAAAGCCCCCTGCAGGGGGGGCAGGCCCGACCTAGCAGCAGCACGTGACTGAGGAGAGCACGTGCCAGGCTCCACGTGGCCAGGCGTGGGGGCCTGCTGCAGCGTCGCTCGGGGGCGCCGATCGGGGCGCATCCACCGTGCGGCCCCTGCCGCCTCGCGCGCAGTAGTCGCCGCCCGCCTGCCGCGGTCGCGGGACCCGTCTTCTCGCTTGCGGCGCGAGGCCCTTCTTCCGCGGAGAGGCAAGACTCAGACTCAGACTCAGGATGAACATCCAGAAATAGGCAAAACATGCTCTGGGGACGATGTCTGCCACTCTTTGGCTATGTTTTTATTTTTTTAGTGTATTATTGTTTTTCGTCCAAAACCCGCCTGTAGGAGGACACGCACGACCTAAATGTATCCCAGAAATCATGCTCTCGTCGACTGACAGGCGATCGCAAACATGGATCAAGGGGGCGTGGATTAGCGACGGGTCCCGTTTCCATAGGAAATCGCGGGTTTCCGCCGCCGGGCGAGGCGGCACCGGCCGCATTCTGGGGAGGGCACCTCGCCCGATCCATGGACTTGGCGACCGCGCGCCAAATCCATGGATCGCTAATTCGTGCTTGCGCGCCCCCGAAAGACAGTGAAAGGTGACATCTGTGAGGCTCACGCACTTTGGAAGATACGTCGCGTCTCGGTCGTTTCCCCCTGCCAGGGGGAGGGTCCAGGGCGCTCGCCCCTGCAGTTAGGATTGCGCGGTACTGGTTTGTCGGTTTCGTACGGCGCCGCTGGATCTCTTACGTTTTTGCTGCCCCTTGAGGGGCAGCCTCCTTGGGGTGAGGCGCCTGGCAGTGGCTAAAAGGCTGGCCTGGGGGTGGGGGGGGGGCGCTGATGCAAGCCCAGGTCGCCTGCCAACCCCTCCCCGTTGAGAGTTGCTGGAGCGGCTCAGGCGTGATCTGCGCAACTCACGTTCGCGGGTAAGGAACCCATTGAGTCCGTTTTAGGGGTCGCCGTTGTTCGAACAAGAAAAAACGCCCCAAACAGAACTTTTTGTTGCGCTCCGCGCGGACTTCTTGCATCCGCGCTGGGCCCCCCCAGCGGCGCCTCCGGCGCCGCCCCTGGCGGGCTCCGCGCGCCAGGAAGGGGGGTCCAGCGCAGATCCAAGAAATCCGTGCGGAGTGCCAAAAGTTTACGGCGGCGGCGTTGGACAAGGAACGTCTCCCTGGGGCACAGACCTTGGCGCATTCCTTGTTGTTTCAAGAAGAGGTGGGTGGCCGAAGTTTGGCTGCCCATCGGTCGCGAGACCCTGGGTTCCTCATCGAAGGTATCCTTATATTAAACCTCCACCGTATGTCTATGGCGTTGTTTCTTTTTCTGGTTGTGCACATTGCATTGTTTGGCGTTGAGGTTGCCGGGTTCGCGAGATGTCCTCGGCCCTCGTGGGGGGGGCATTTCGGTGGAACGTGTGGGCCGCAGCCTGAGCGCCTGTCCTCCTCCTCCTCCTCCTCCTCCTCCTCCTCCTCCTGCTCCTGCTCCTCCTCCTCCTCCTCCTCCTCCACAATTACACAATATGAAAATACTCTCCCACTTCCCCTGATGGCGTCCGGAAGATATTCGGCACCCCCCCGCGTACTGTTTTTTTACACACAGGATTCCCCGGAGTTGGGTTTTCGCTTGTGTTTTTTTCAAAAATGCTGCTCTCGCTGAGGCGCCGGCCTCATTTCTGCTCCCGAATCGTTCCGAATCGTGCTCCCGCTGCAGCGTGGGCCTCATTTTCGGATCGGTGTTTGGCCTCCGTCGTTCAGGATGGCGTTCTCGCCCCAGCGCGGGCCTCTTTCTCGCGCGCCCATCCGCCCGCCACCACCGCGCCGCACCACCACCACCACCACCACCACCACCACCACCACCACCACCACCACCACCACCCACCAGCACCAGCACCAGCACCAGCACCAGCACCAGCACCAGCACCAGCACCAGCACCCACCAGCACCCACCACCACCACAACCACGCACACACGCACGCACGCACGCACGCGCACCACCACCCACTACGCACGCGCGCGCGGAGCCACAGGTCCGCTACGACACGCGTCCGCGGATAGAGAAAATCAGCGCCATGGTAAGGGATGGGAGGGAGGGGTAGGACGTCAGATATGACGCGAGCGCACCTAGCTTGTCCTCCCCCCCTCCTCCTCCTCCTCGCTGCCGAGTTGTTTTTCGTCTGCTCGTCTCCCGGGCCCTTTCGCGTCCGACTCAGCCTCGACCCAGCTTCCAATGTGCCCCGTTCGAGCAGGGGATCGACTGCAGAATTGATGTACCCTTTGGTCGGGCCTGTCCCTCTACAGGATGAATATCCAGAAATAGGCAAAAAATGCTCGGGGGACGATTTTCTACCATATTTGAATATCGTTTGACAGTTTTTAGTGCACTTTTTATCTATCATCCAAAATCCGCCTGTAGGAGGACACGCCCGACCTAAATGTATCCCAGAATTCATGCTCTCGTCGACTGCCCGGCGATTGCAAGCATTGATCACGGGGGTCGTGGATTAGCGACGGGTCCCGCTTCCATGGGAAGTCGCGGGTTTACGCCGCCGAGCAAGGCGGCACTGGCCACATTCTGGGAAGGGCACCTCGCCCAATCCATGGACTTGGCGACCGCGCGCCAAATCCATGGATCGCTAATTCATGCTTGCGTGCCCCGGAGGATGCACGAAGATGATATACGAGCATCCTCTTGCATTTTTCGTAGAGTCGGCAAG
>CAUYUJ010015999.1:211872-271872 GCA_963575745.1 Prorocentrum cordatum | reverse complement strand
AGGCGTGCTAGCTTGCTGGATGGTTGTCCTGGTGGTTGGCGAACTCGCAGGGCGGATTCATTGTGCTTTACGATATATCGTGTCTTCGGGAGCGCGGATCCACAGTTTGTCACCAGGGGTCGTGTTTCTGGGAGAGCAGACCCAATTCTTGCACAAGGGATCGTCGCCTCGGGAGCGCGGGCCAGATTTTTTAAGGGGCGGCCTCGGGAGCGCGGAGGTTGTTTTTACATGTTGTGGATCGTGGCCCCGGAAGCTCGGATCCATTGCTTCGACCGTGGCCCCGGGAGATCGGACCCACACGATTTTGAAAAAGGATCGTGGTCTTGGGAATGCCGACTCACACTTGTCATGCGAGGGATCGTGGCCTCGAGAGCGCGGATCCATTGTTTTCGATGATCCCCAGAACGTGCGTTAGACCAAGAGTGTGTTTACCCCGCTCGGCTCCGCCGATGGCGCAGCCTGTGTCGGCCCTCGTTGCGCCGCCTGCGTCGCACTGGCGTCGGTCGACAAGCACACGTCGGCGCTGAGACACGTTCTGAAGATCCAATGTTCAATGCGAGGGATCGTGGCCTCGGCCACCCGGGTCCATGATCATTTTACGGGCTCAGCCCCAGGCACCCTGGAGTTGAGGGAACCTGGCTCGGGCGTGGTAGCGCTGTGCACTCGGGCCGAGGCTTGTCTCGCGCGTTCTCGGGCATGAAGAATCCCACCTCAGAAGCTTAGCAGCTCTGTGCTCTGGGCGCGCCTGACTGACTCGACTGCGTTTTCCCCCATCCTCCCCGTCCTCCTCCTCCTCCTCCTCCTCCTCCTCCTCGGTCTCCTCCTCCTCCTCCGCCTCTACCCGTTTCCGTCATGAATTACTCCTGCTTGCCGCACCCCCCGATTTGTTGGCAGGGCCGGCCAGGCGTTTCGCTCGAGACATGTGGGCCATGTGTGATCCTGAAGCTTTAGCTTTGCAAGGCTTTCACGAATGGAAGAGGGGTCGTTTTCGATATGTGGTTCTCTCTCTAGCGCGGCGCTCATTCGTCTTAAACAATGTGCAACAGCTTCGCGGAGGGAGGACGGGTGGTTTTCTAATTGTGGTTATCGCCTTAGCTCCCCGCACATTCTTCCTCAAAGTTTGCAACAGTTCACGGATAGAGGGCGGGCGGGTTTCGACATGTGGTTCCCGCCTAAGCGCCGCGCGCATTCGTCTAAAAAGTTTGTAACCGGTTATGGGATGGAAGGCGAGTGGTTTTTATCGGAAGAAGACCGGTTCAACAGACGACCGGTTCAACAGGGACCGGTTCAACAGACGACCGGTTCAACAGACACCGGTTCAACAGACGACCAGTTCAGCAAGGACCGGTTCAACAAAGACCAGTTCAACAGGACCGGTTCCGCAGAACCGGTTCCACGGAACCGGTTCCACAGGACCGGTTCCGCAGGACCGGTACCACAGAACCGGTTCCACAAGCCCGGTTCCACAGGACTGGTTCCACAGGACCGGATCCACAGGACGGGTTCCACAGAGGCGATTCCCTCCTGCTACTCTCTCTCATTACACTGCTGCTGCTGTTGCTGCTGCTGCTGCTCCTCCTCCTCCTCCTCTTCCTCCTCCTCCTCCTCATCCATCCCTCTCTGCCCTCCCGCCCTCCCCCATCCCTCGTTGCCGCTACGTCCCCCCGCCCCACATCCCTCATCCCTCCCTACTTCCTCCTCCCCTCTCCTCCCTCATCCATCATCGAGGGCCACCCACCCGACCCGTCCTGCCCGACCCGACCCGACCCGTCCCGCCCGTTAGGGTCCGCCCGCCCGACCCGACCCGCCCGTTAGGGTACTCGCGTGCCAACTCGATGGTGCATCATTCTTTAATGTCCCGCACGCCCGACCCGACCCGTCCCGCCCGTTAGGGTCCGCCCGCCCGACCCGACCCGTCCCGCCTGTCAGGGTCCGCCCGCCCGCCGGACCCGTCCCGCCCGTTAGGGTACTCGCGTGCCAACTCGATGGCGCACCATACTTTAATGTCCGCTCGACCCGACCCGACCCGCCCGTTAGGGTCCGCCCGCCAGGCCCGTCCCGCCCGTCAGGGTACTCGCGTGCCAACTCGATGATGCACCATTATTTTATGTCCCGCCGGCTCGACCCGACCCGTCCCGCCCGTGAGGGTCCGCCCGCCCGACCCGACCCGTCCGCCCGCCCGCCGGACCCGTCCCGCCCGTTGGGGTACTCGCGTGCCAACTCGATGGTGCATCATACTTTAATGTCCCGCCCCTACTTTAATGTCCCGTCCCCGCCCGCCCGCCGGACCGCCCCGCCCGTTAGGGTATTCGCGTGCCAACGATGGCGCACCATACTTTAATGTCCGCCCCCGACCCCCGACCCGCCCGTTAGGGTCCGCCCGCCCGACCCGACCCGTCCCGCCCGCGACCCGTCTCCCGTTAGGTGCCGCGTTCGAGGGTCCGCCCGACCCGACCCGTCCCGCCCGTCAGGGTCCGCCCGCCCGCCGGACCCGTCCCGCCCGTTAGGGTACTCGCGTGCCAACTCGATGGCGCACCATACTTTAATGTCCGCCCGACCCGACCCGACCCGTCCGTTAGGGTCCGCCCGCCAGACCCGTCCCGCCCGTTATGGTACTCGCGTGCCAACTCGATGATGCACCATTATTTTATGTCCCGCCCGCTCGACCCGACCCGTCCCGCCGTGAGGGTCCGCCCGCCCGACCCGACCCGTCCGCCCGCCCGCCGGACCCGTCCCGCCCGTTAGGGTACTCGCGTGCCAACTCGATGATGCATCATACTTTAATGTCCCGCCCGCCCGACCCGACCCGACCCGCCCGTTAGGGTCCGCCCGCCCTACCCGACCCGTCCCGCCGTTAGGGTCCGCCCGCCCGACCCGTCCCGCCCGTTAGGGTACTCGCGTGCCAACTCGATGGTGCATCATTCTTTAATGTCCCGCACGCCCGACCCGACCCGTCCCGCCCGTTAGGGTCCGCCCGACCCGACCCGACCCGTCCCGCCCGTTAGGGTCCGCCCGATGGCCTGACCCATCCCGCCCGTTAGCGTATTCGCGTGCCATCTCGATGATGCATCATATTTTTATATCCCGCCCGCCCGACCCGACCCGACCGTTCCCGTCAGGGTCCGCCCGCCCGACCCGACCCGTCCCGCCCGTTAGGGTCCGCCCGCCCGCCGGGACCGTCTCGCCCGTTAGGGTACTCGAGTGCCAACTCGATGAATCCCGCCCGTATTCGCGACCCTTCCCGCCCAACTCGCGTGATCATGCATCATTCTTTAATGTCCCGCCCGCCCGACCCGACCCGACCGTTCCCGTAGGGTCCGCCCGCCCGACCCGACCCGTCCCGCCCGTTAGGGTCCGCCCGCCCGCCGGGACCGTCTCGCCCGTTAAGGTACTCGAGTGCCAACTCGATGGTGCATCATTCTTTAATGTCCCGCCCGACCCGACCCGTCCCGCCCGTTAGGGTCCGCCCGACCCGACCCGACCCGTTCAGCCCGTTAGGGTCCGCCCGCCCGCCGGACCCGTCCCGCCCGTTAGGGTACTCGCGTGCCAACTCGATGGTGCATCATTCTTTAATGTCCCGCCCGCCCGACCCGACCCGTCGTTTGTGTCCGCCCGTTCGGGTCCGCCGGCCCGCCGGACCCGTCCCGCCCGTTAGGGTACTCGCGTGCCAACTCGATGATGCATTCTGTTTGAACGTCCCGCCCGCCCGACCCGAGCCCGACCCGGTTCCGGGGAAGCGGTGCCGGGGAAACGGTGCACCGGGGAAACGGTCCAGGGTAACCGGCTGCAGGGAAACGGTTCTGTGGAACCGGCTCCGGGGAAACGGATCGGGGGAAACGGTTTTGGGCAAGCGTTCCCGGGGAAACGGAACCGGGGAAACGGTCCCAGGGAAATGCTCCTCCGGGGAAGCGGTCCCCGGGGAAGAGGTCTCCGGGGAAACGGTCCTCCGGGGAAACGGTCCCGGGGAAGCGGTTCCGGGGAAACGGTTCCCGGGGAAACGGTTTCGTATCGTTTTTATCATGTGGTTATTGTTTTCGTGTCGCGCGAGTGGTTCTTGCCTTAGTGTCGTGCGAATCCGTTTGAAAAGTCTACAGCAGGTTCAAGGTCTCGTATGGTCGACGTCCCAGGAATGGTGTTCTGGCACGATTGAATAGGGACTGCCAGGGCGCAACAGGCACGTTAATTCGCGGCGTTGAAGTCCCAGGAGCAGCATTCTGGCACGAGCCAGGATCGCCAGGGCGCAAGAGGCACGTTGACTCACAGTGTTGAAGTCCCAGGAACTGTGTTCTGACACGATTCAGGGTCTTCAGGCCGCAACAGTCATGCTGACCCGCGTCGCTGAAATAGCGGGAGCGGGATTCTGGCACGGTGTGAATATGATTATCACACGATTGTGTTCTAATGGGTAATTTCCCGCAGTTGCCATGGATTCTTGTAGGGACCGATGAAGAGGGAACGCAGAGGGAGGGTGTTTTGCAACCTCGTTGATGCATCTTGGGTGTACATTGGTCCTCCTCTTCCCCTCCCCATTATCCCTCCTCCAAGTCCTCCATCTGCACCCCCACCTCCTCCTCCTCCTCCAGAGAGAGAGAGAGAGGAGAGAGAGAGAGAGAGAAAGAGGGGAGGAGGAGGAGGAGGAGGAGGAGGAGGAAGAGGAGGAGGAGGAGGAGAAGGAGGAGAAGTCCTTCTCCTCCTTCTCAACTCCTCCTCCTCCTCCTCTCTCTCTCTCTCCTCCTCCTCCTCCTCCTCCTCCTCCTCTCCTCTCCTCCACCTCCTCCTCTCCTCCTCCTCCTTCCCTTCCTCCTCCTTCTCCTCCTCCTCCTCCTTCTCCTCCGTCGCCTCCTCCTCTCTCTCGTGGCGCTCCGCGCAGATTTCTTGGATCCGCGCTGGGCCCCGCCCCCCCCCCCCCCCCGCGGCGCCTCCGTCGCCGCCCCAGGCGCGCTCCGCGCGCCAGGGAGGGTGGGTCCAGCGCAGATCCAAGAGATCCGCGCGGAGCGCCAACAGTTCATGTTTATGCCGTTGTTTCTTCTAACGAAGCCCCAAGGTGTATGATGTTCCAGCCTACTTTAGCCTTGGCCACCAGAAAGTGCTGGGCGCCCGGAAAGTACCACAATTGACGGGTTTTCACGTGTCGGGCCCCGGGAGGCGATGTTCGACCGATATTTCGCCAGCGTGTCGGGCAGACATTGTTTCGATATCGTTCGTGGTGTTCGAAAGTATGGCCTGGATGTGGCCCTTACGTGCGATGGAAACCACATAACCCACGAGGTAAGAATCGTCCCATTCCTCGAGAAAGTGCGCACAGTTTCAGTATGTGCGAGTTTCGGGTTTCCGAGACGGCAGAGCAAGACTGCCCAGGAGGCCCCGCCGTCTTCTGAGAAGGCCTGCCCCTCACTTCCCGCCTAATTAGGATCGCCGCCGAGAGAACTGGCGACTGGCAGATCACGGCTGCCAGGCTGCTAAATTCCCGAGGAGGTTCGATGTTGCGAGGTGTTACGCTACGCTGATGAAAATGAAGCTTCGCAGCTGCTGAAATTCTCCGTGGAGTACGATGCCCCCCCAAAGGGGGGCATTAATCACTGTAACTACGTATCCCCTCTGGTTTGAACCAGCACCGCTCTGTCGCTCTTGCGTACATGGCTCTGTTCATGAGCATTGTGTACCCGACAGGTGGCCATGATCACATTCATCGCGGTATCCGTGGTCAGCTGGGGCAGAGATGAAGCATCAGCGATCATCAAGGAACGAGAATGTTCGAGAAGGTAGTGTAGGAAGGATGAGAGAGGAAAGTAAGGAGAGAAGGGACAAGTAGTAAGGAAGAGAGGACACAGAGGTGAGGGGAGAGGGGACGAAAGGAGAAGACGATAAGGAGGAGAGGAAGGAGGAGGCGAGAAGGAGGAGACGAGAAGGATAAGACGATAACGAGAAGACGAGAACGAGACGACGAGAAGGCGAGGAGAAGACGAGAAGAACGAAAAAAAGAATGCGAGACGGAGGAGAAGGAACAGACGAGAAGTAGCAGAGGGAGGAGCAGGAGGACGAGGCGGTGGGGGAGGACTGGTGGGAAGGGAGGAAGAAGGAGGCGGAGGAGGTAGCTGCACGAGAGGGAGGAGGGAGGGGAGGCAGGACGAGATCGAGGAGGGAAGACCAGAAGGAGGAGGAGGGGAAGAAGGAGGCGGAGGAGGAGGAGGAGGGGTACCAGTGTAAGCCCAAGACGCGCAAACGAAGCTGCAGCAAACCCTCCCTCCAAGCTCCCTCTTCACTGGCGTGTGTGGAAATATATCTCTTCTGCGGGAAGTGGCCCGTTGGATGACAACCGTTTTAGAATCTTCAAAAGGACCTAAACACAGTTCGTGGGACTTCAACGATGAGACGCCGCGAATCAACGTCAATGTTGCGGCCCATTGGTCCTGAGTCGTGCTAGAGCACCAGTCCTGAGACTCCAACACCGCTAATGAACGTGCCCGTTGCGCCCTGACGGTGTGACATCGCGCCAGGACGCTCTTCCTGGGGCGTAAGCCACAAGAACTGTTGACGTAAAGTCTGAGACGAATTTACGCGGCGTTCAAGTGAAAGCCACACGTTGAAAGAGAACGGCGTCCATCCCCAAAGCTCCGGCAACATTTTAAGACGAACGTGTGCGGCGCGAAAGCGTAAGCCACATTCTGAAAACGACCCGGTCTCAATCCTTGTTGTTTTTCCACCTTGTACGACGGATATGCGCGGCGAGAAGGCGAGAGCCAAATTTTGGAAACGGCACGCCCTCCATCCGCGAAGCTCTCTCGTACGTTCTCAAGCATAAGGATCAGACTTGGAGAGGAGGGCTCAGGCGAAACGCCTAGCCCACCTTACCAGCACGTCTCGGGGTGCGGCAGGGAGTAGTTATTTAGTAGAAAAACGGATGGGCGATAAGGAGAGAGGAGGAGGAGGAGGAGGAGGAGGAGGAGGAGGAGGAGGAGGAAGAGGGAAGTCGAGGTGGGAGGACGAGGATAATGAGGAGGAGGAGGAGGAAGGAGAGGAGGGAGGACGATGTTGGAGGACGAGGTGCGAGGAGGAGGAGGAAGAGGAAGGACGAGGTGGGAGGACGAGGAGAAGGAGGAGGAAGAGGAAGGACGAGGTGGGAGGACGAGGAGAAGGAGGAGGAAAAGGACGAGGAGGAGGAGGAAGGACGAGTTGGGAAGCGAGGAGAAGGGGGAGGAGGAGGAGGAGGAAGAGGAGGGAGGACGAGGAGGCCCAGGAAGAGGAGGAGGAGAAGGAAGAGGAGGAGGAAGAGGAGGGAGGACGAGGAGGGAGGACGAGGAGGGAAGAGGATGCGAGGAGGAGGAGGAAGATGAGGAGGATGCGGACGAGGACCAGGAGGGGGGAGGAGGCGGAGGAGGCGGGAGGAGGCGGAGGAGGTGGAGCCGCGAACTGCGCTGGACAGGGTCGCACTCTGGAATGGCCAGAGCGCTGCGCCTGTCTCGCTCCCGTGGCGGCCCGCGCGGCCACACATCGGGTGATTGCCACGAGGTTGTATACCCATGGCGCAGCCAGCTTCCCCCTCCTCCTCCTCCTCCTCCTTCTCCTCCTCCTCCTGGTCCTTCCCCTCCTGCTCCTCCCCTTCCTCCTCCTCCTCCTCCTCCTCCTCCTCCTCCTCCTCCTCCTCGTCCTCGTCCTCCCGCTCCTCCTCCTCCCTCCTCCTCCTCCTCCTCCTCCTCCTCCTCCTCTCTCCCCCTCCCTCCCTCCTCCTCCTCCTCCTCCTCCTCCTCCTCCCTCCTCCTCCTCCTCCTCCTCCTCCCCCTCCTCCTCCCCTCCCCCTCTCCTCCTCCTCTTCCTCGACTTCCTCCTCCTCCTCCTCCTCCTCCTCCTCCTCCCTCCTCCTCCTCCTCCTCCGCCTCCTCCTCCTCCTCCTCCTCCTCCTCTCCTCCTCCTCCTCCTCCTCCTCCCCTCCTCCTCCTCCTCCCCTCCTCTCCTCCTCCTCCTCCTCCTCCTCCTCCTCCTCCTCCTCCTCCTCCTCCTCCTCCCCTCCTCCTCCTCCTCCTCCCCTCCTCCTCCTCCTCCTCCTCCCCCTCCTCCCCCTCCTCCTCCTTCTCCGTCTCCTCATCACCATTATCGCATCATCATCATCATCATCATCATCATCATCATCATCATCATCATCATCATCATCATCATCATCATCATCATCATCATCATCAGCATCAGCATCATCATCATCATCATCATCATCATCATCATCATCATCATCATCATCATAATCATAATCATAATCGTAATCAGAATCATAATCATCATCATCATAATCATCATCAGCATCAGCATCAGCATCAGCATCATCATCATCATCACCACCATCACCATCACCATCACCATCACCATCACCATTACCATCATCATCATCGTCATCGTCATCGTCATCGTCATCATCATCATCATCATCATCATCATCATAATCACAATCATAATCATCATCATAATCATCATCAGCATCAGCATCAGCATCAGCATCAGCATCATCATCATCACCATCACCATCACCATCACCATCACCATCACCATTACCATCATCATCATCATCGTCATCGTCATCGTCATCGTCATCATCATCATCATCATCATCATCATCATCATCATCATCATCATTATCATCATAGTAATAATCAGCATCATCGCAGCAGCATCATCCATCATCAGCATCAGCATCATCATCGTCATCGTCATCATCAGCAGCACCAGCATCATCATCATCATCATCAGCAGCATCATCATCATCATTTCCCTCCTCCTCGTCCTCCCCCCCATCCTCCTCCTCCCCGTCCTCCTCCTCCTCCTTTTCCCTCTCCGCCTCCTCCTTCCTCTCCTCCTCTTCCTCCTCCTTCTCCTCATCCCTCTCCTCCCCCCCCCTCCTCCTCCTCCTCCTCCCTCCTCCTCCTCCTCCTCCTCGTCCTCCTCCTCCTCCTCGTCCTCCTCCCTCCTCCTCCTCCTCGTCCTCCCCCTCCTCCGCCTCCTCCTCCTGCTCCTCCTCCTCCTTCCCCTCCTCTCCCTCCTCCTCCTCCTCCTCCTTTTCCTCCTCATCTCCCGGCCGGCCGGATCCGCCTGGAACGACGAGTCGGGACGGATCCCAGGAGAGATTTTCAGGCCCTTTTGAACGGATGTTGGCCTTCCTCCGTTGATTTGCGTTCTTCGTCGGCCCTGGGATCAGCATTCTTCGTCGGCTCTCACTGCGAGCAACATGTGCGTCGAAAGGGTAACCTCAGGATTTGTTTTTGACGGTTGTTTTGACCCCCCCTCGACCTTTCCGGCGGCAAAATACAATTTGTCCTAAAACCTCGTCGTAGAGGCAAAGACAGGCAGCAGTTCTTGCCTTCTTCTGAGCAGGATTCGATGTCGCTGCGGACGCACGACTGCTCAACAGCGACCGCCGTCGGTGCGGGACACCGCATCGTGCCATGTTGTTTCCGTGCCCATAGTGCCGGCCACGCGCATAAGGGGGGTAGGGGGAGGGGGAGGGGGCTTCTTAGAAGCACACATGCTTCTTAGAAGGCGCGGGCCTTATCTAGACATGCAAGGCTGGCGCCTTCTAAGAAGCAGCCCCCTTCTGAAAAACCTTCCCCCCTCCCCCCTGCCCCCCCTCTGCGCGCCGCCAGTAATGGCCGTGCCAAAGCTCGGATCTTTAGTCCAGCGGCCAAGGTCGTGACCCTGACCACGAACATCGCCGGGGTGGCTCAGGCACGGTGCTCCGCCGCCTCCGCGTGCCCAGGGCCTGCGCACGCTCGTCGCGCCTGTGCTCGCCGACGCCCTTGCATCTCCCCGCTCGCCGTCGCTCTCGCCTCGCCCAGTGAATTTCCCCCTCTCCTCCGCCTCCTCCGCCTCCTCCTCCTCCTCATCCTCCTCCGCCTCCGCCTCCTCCTCCTCCTCCGCCTCCTCCGCCTCCTCCACCTCCTCCGCCTCCTCTGCCTCCTCCGCCTCCTCCTCCTCCTCCTCCTCATCCTCCTCCTCCTCCTCCTACTCCCCCTCCTCCTCCTCCTCCGTCCTCCTCCTCCGCCTCCTCCTCCGCCTCCTCTGCCTCCTCCGCCTCCTCGTCCTCCTCCTCCTCTCCATCTTGGGGCCTCCGTGGGCAGCCAGTGGCCGCCCACAGAGGGTCTGCGCCACCCCCCCCCCTCGGCCTGGCCTCAGGTCGACGCTCCGCGTGGCTCTGCTGCCGCTGCGGGCGCGACCAGCGCCCCGAGGCGCCCGCACACGGAGCCTCGCTCGCAGTGCGGCGCAGACCCGAGGTCGAGATGTGGGCGTGCCTACGATGTCGGGTGGGGCGAGTGGCTTCCGCCCCCGCGAATCCTGTCGACGTCGCGCGCGCGCCCCCCGCTTCGGAGCGAGCGCGGACGTCGCTGTGCTCATCTGCTCCTTCCTCTTGCCGAACGGGGCACACACCACGGCACAAACTCAATCTCCCGGAGCTCCGCGCAGACTTCTTGGGCCAGCGCTGACCCCCTCCCCCGGCGGCGCCTCAGGCGCCGCCCTTTTCGCGCTTTGCGCGCCCGGGAGGGGCGCCCGGCGCCGCTCCAAGAAGTCGACGCGGACCCCCAGGAGTTTGTGTGATTCTTCTGCTGCATCTTGCTGGATGCAGTCCAACCTGGGTGCAGTTTCACTTGACGCACCTTGTTCTGCGCCCCCACCTGGGCGGCGCGCGGCCCGCCAGCCTTGCGCCTCGTGCTCTACGTCGGCGACTCGCTGCCCCGTCTTGCAGTGCCCGCTCTGGCCCCTGCCTCCGCAGGTGCTCCGGCGCAGCGGCGCTGCTGCTGCCACAGTCCCCGCCAGCGGGGCCGGCCGCGCCAGCCCACGCAGGGATGCGACCCGTCCGCTCCTGAGTGGCCCTCGCCCCTCCCCCCTCTGCGGCCACCTGTCCTGTCCTGTGTTCCCGCTTTCGCATGTTGGCGAATTCGCTTCAACGGCGCCCCCGTTCCGTTCTTTCCGCTAGCGCAGAGAACCCCTGCCTCGCGCCGTGTTTCTTGTTCGTCTTCTTTTCATTTGTAGTATCCTCATTATGTTGATAGTTGTTGTGGTTACTCCTTTATGTTATTCGATTTCTGGTGTCTGTTAATTGGAGCCTTGGGCGGCAGCATGGACATCAGTTTTCTCGCGTTTAGAACATTCGGCCCCTCCTCCTGCACCTCGCCCTTCCTGCTGTTCCTCCTCCTCCTCCTCCTCATCCTCATCCTCATCCTCATCCTCATCCTCCGCCTCCTCCTATTCCTCCTCATCCTCCTCCTCCTCGTCATCATCATCATCATCATCATCATCATCATCATCATCATCATCATCATCTTCATCATCATCATCATCATCAGCAGCATCATCATCATATTCCTATTCCTCGTTCTTCTCGTTTCCCTCGTAACGGGGGCGCGTCTGGTCCAAGTCAGGCCCCACACGCGTTCCCAAGTCAGGCCCACATCGGACGGCGCCAGGGGCCACGCTGGGCGGGGTTAGGACGAGGACCGATCCGTTCCAGAACGCTGTGACAAGGCCGCGGCGCCCGAGATATCCCCCAGAGCCGCCGGGTCTCAGAGTTTCGCGATTTACCATCATCAGATGTTATCCTCGTCCTGGGTTAGTCTTACGACGTAAATCTCATAGACAGACACCAACTCCTGTTCCCGCTCCTCCTCCTCCTCCTCCTCATCATCATCATCATCAGCATCCTCCTCCTCCTCCGCCTTCGCCTCCTCCTCCTCCGCCTCCGTCTCCGCCTCCTCCTCCTCCTCCTCCTCCTCCTCCTCCTCCGTCTCCTCCTCCCCCTCCTCCTCCTCTTCAAAAGTCTCGCTGCCACTCTGTGGGGAGGGGGCCTCTGCGGCGACCCCGGCCGCGGGAGCCAATTCTCTGCGTCGTGGAGGAAGCTCGGGGGAGGGGTGGGCGGCGGGGCCACTGGCGTTGGGGGGAGAGGCGGCCTCCTGGACAGCCCCTCGCTGCGAGGGAGGAGGTGGAGGAGGAGGCGGAGGAAGCGGAGGAAGCGGAGGCGGAGGCGGAGGAAGCGGAGGCGGAGGCGGAGGAGGAGGAGGAGGAGGTAGGATGATGATGATGATGATGATGATGATGATGATGATGATGAGGATGAGGATGAGGATGAGGATGAGGATGAGGATGAGGATGAGGATGAGGATGAGGATGAGGATGAGGATGAGGATGAGGATGAGGATGAGGATGAGGATGAGGATGAGGATGAGGATGATGGATGAGGATGAGGATGAGGATGAGGATGAGGATGAGGATGAGGATGAGGATGAGGATGAGGATGAGGATGAGGATGATGATGATGATGATGATGATGATGATGATGATGATCATGATCATGATCATGATCATGATCATGATCATGATGATGATGATGAGGAGGAGGAGGAGGAGGAGGAAGGACGGAAGGACGGGCGGACGAGGACGGACGATCAGGAGTGAGCAGCGGAAGGTTTTTTGTTCATCTCTGGCCGGGACGAGGGGGTTAGGGTAGGGAAAAGGGGGTGGGGTGGGTGGGGGGCAATCTGCTGCATGCGAACGGCTTCGGCTCCGCCGCCGGGCCCATTCCTCGATACGTGGGCGCCTCCCAGCGCTAGGAGGTGCCAGGAAAATCAGCTACGCGAGCTGATTCTCTATACCCCTTGCAATCCTACCCTTTCGCCACCCTCCGAACGTTGGCTGATCTTCAGATGTAAAGTTGTATCAGGAATGCACCCCACACGATGCAACAACAAGCAGGGCGGAAGCTCCCGCGTGAGTTGAGCACGACGCGAAAAGAAGGGCGCAACAGCGACGGCAAAGTAGGCCAGAAATCGGCACCAAAGGGGCCCGAGGAGCAGGGCCGACGATCCGACCTACTCACGACATCGGTGGGGGCCTTTGCCAGGACCCGGGGCCGTCGAAAAGCCGGCCCGCCACGAAGCGCCGCCCCCTCGGAGGAGGCCCAGCCTGGCGGCGCCCCGGCGAGGACGAATCCGTTCCAGAGCGTTCCCGAACGCTAGAGGAGGAGGAGGAGGAGGAGGAGGAGGAGGAGGAGGAGGAGGGAGGAGGAGGAGGAGGACGGAGGAGGAGGAGGAAACGTTCCGGAACGCTCTCTGAGCGTTCTGGAACGCTCTGACAAGGCCGCGGCGCCCGAGACGTCCTGCAGAGCCGCCGGAGCTCAAAGGTACTCGATGTGGCTTCCTCTTCGGGGGGGGCAGGCCTCTGGGAGGCCGCGCCGTGAAGAGGCGACGACGGGAAAGGGAGGGGTGAAAGGGAGGGGTGAGGAGGAGGAGGAGGAGAGGAGGAGGAGGAGGAGGAGGAGGAGGAGGAGGAGGAGGGGAGAGCAGAGGAGGGAGGAGGAGGAGGAGGAGGAGGAGGAGGAGGAGGAGGAGGAGGAGGACGGAGGAGGAGGCGGAGGCGGAGGCGGAGGGGGAGGAGGAGAGGCGTTTTGGGCTCTCCTAAGTGGGGGGGTCTTGTACGTACATACTGAGCGCCGTGTACGCACGGGCATTGGCAACGTGTTTCTTGTCGGAAAGAGGATTGCCCACCATTCCTCTGTCTCCGTTGTTTTCTCGGTTCCATGGCGCCAAGCGAGGGCCCCGCCGCCCCGTCGCTCGGGGGATCGCGCCCGCGGCGCGTCTCGTGGGCAGACGGCGGCGCCGACGGGCCCTGGCAAGTCGCGCGCAGCCAGCGGCAGCCGCCGCGCGCTGCTGGCGCTGGAGGGGGCTCGCGCTTCACGCCCGCGCCGCGGCAGCGGCAGAGCCTGCCGCTGGCCAGCGACGCGGCCGTCCTGCCTGGCCCCAGGAAGCCCTCCTGGGGCTGCAGGTGCGGCACGGACGGCAATTGGGCGCGCAGGCTGGCGCGCAGGACGCGTAGGCCGGCGGCCCCGCTGTCAGTGCGCCAGCATGCGATGGAGATGGCGGCATGAGCCAAGGCGGGCAGCCAGCCCCCAGCTGACAATGGCCGAGACAAAGTGGGTCGCAAGGTGCTGCCGCAGGGATACCAGTCCTCCGAGGTGCCCGCGGCCCAGTTGCAGCAGGAGGCCACGTCTGCCCCTGGCGGGGCCAGCGAGGAGGCGGTCGCGGCGGCCTGCGTGGCATTGCTGGCGGACAAAAGCGTGGTCATCAGCGACGCAAATCGGGCCAAGCTGGCCCCGGAGCAGCCTGCGAAGGAGGTCAAACCCAAGACTTACTCGCAGGTGCTGCAGTCCTGCACATGGAAGCCCGCGAAATTGGACAAGCAGGCGGCGGCGAAGGAGGCAGCGCACAAAGAGGTGGTCGAGAACCTGGAGCAGGCGAAGGCGGCTGTGGAGGGGGCGGAGGCAGTCCTCGAGGCGGCTCGCCAGCGCCAGGCCGCGGGCCGTGAGGCGTTGGAGCAGGCCGAGCGGATGGAACAAGCAGGACTGCCGCCTGGCTCCAACTCGACCCGAGGCGTCGAGCTGGCCAAAACGATCGCTGGGCTCGAGGCCCTGGCTGCCATCACCGCCGACGGAGACGAGGCCGCCAGCCTCCAGGCATCTCGCGCGGTCCTGCAGCGGGAGGTCGACGCGGTCAGGGCCGAGATCGAATCCGAGCGGGTGGCGGCAGCCAGCGGGGACGTGCCCATGGGCGACGGGGCAGAGCTTGCTGGGCAGCCGGCTGCGGGGCCGCATGCTGCAGGTCCTCCTCCTGATCCTGCTGCTGCCCCAGGCGGCGAGCGGAGCGGCGACCCCTCGAGCTCCGAGGGCGCGGACGACGACCACATGGCCTTCTTTGCCCAAGTCGATCAGCTCGAGGGCGAGAGCCGCCGCAAGCTCGAGGAGGCGCGCCAGGCCGCAGGGGTCGAGCTCCCCGTCGCCAAGCGAGCCCTAGGCACGACGGCCGAAGCCAAGAGGAGGCTGGCCCAGGCTCGGCGTGAGGTCGGAGCATGGCCGTTGAACACAGCCAACACCACGTCCTGCGGCAGCATGATGCGCTGGCTGCAGCAGGAGGCGGCCGCAGACGCGGTCTTCCTGCAGGAGGTGGGCATGGCCCCAGGCGCGGCCGCAGAGAGGGCTGGAAGTTGGCGCCCAGCGAGCCCGTGCGCACCGAGAAGGGCGGCCTGTCCAGCGGCGTGGGCATCGGAGTGCGAGCGCACATCGGGATGGGCAGTGCGCCCAAGGGGCCCAAGCTGTCACGGGACCGAGCGATCGCGAAGTGGGTCAACTGTGGAGTTCCAGGGGCGGCCCTGGCAGCGTCGGCGCACTTAAGCAGCTGCCAAAGGCCTCGACGCGGAGTCGAAGCTGGCCCTGGGGCAGCTGGGAGAGCATCTCGCCTGCGCCAAGGTGCCCTGCGTCATCGGCGGCGACTGGAATTGCAAGCCCCACGAGCTGAAGGCCTGGGGCTGGCCGCAGGAGATCGACGGCATGGTCGCGGCGCCTGGGCTTCCCGCGTGCCGAGTCGCGTCAGGGTCGGAGATCGACTTCTTCGCTGTCTCGAGCGGCTTGGGCGGCAAGGCGCAGGGCTTCCGCGGGCAGGGCGCGGCATTGGCGCCGCACTGGCCCGCGCGGCCCCTGCTAAGCGGCAAGGGCGCCACCGAGCGCAGGCGGGTCCATATGGCGGCGCGCGCGCTGCCCGCGCAGCGGCCTGTCGGGCCGCGCCCCGAGCCTCCTGCCTGGGGGGCCCTTCCTGCAGCGAGCGCGCGCGGCGCTGGCCGACCTGGGCGCCCACTCAGGGCAGGGGCCGCCGAGACGGGCGATGCGCTCTCGGAGGTGGCGCAGGAGAAGGTCGAGCAGCAGGCCCCCCCCCCACCGACGCCCCTCCGCCTGGCCGAGCGGCGGGCGCAGTCGGAGTCGCGCTCAGGCGTGAGTCGAGGGGGCCAGTCGACGAGCTGGCCAGCGCCCTGTGCGTCAGCTACCAGCTCCCCGTCGGCGCCGACGCGTCATCCACGGGCCGCGCGGCGACGCGACCGAGAACCATGGCTTCTGCGACCTGACGGTCGACGATGATGTCATGCCAGGGGGGTCGCGGGACGCTGCAGCGCAAAGTGGGGGCGCCGGCACCGCGGGTCGATCAGCGCGGGAGATCGGCCCAACCTCGCGCGAACCGCTGATCCCAGAGCGGCTCTCGCCAAGGCCCCGCGCCGAGACGGAGCGAGATGGAGGCAACAAAACGCATGTCCCAGCCTCCAGAAGCACCCTCGAGGTAAACGGCGAGAGGGGCTGGGCTCTGTCACCGCATGTTCTCAAGCTGGAACCTGCCCCCCGGCGCGCCCGAGGGGTGAGCAGCGAGTGGAGCAGGCCCGCCTCGATCGCGGACGATGGCGCCGGTGGGGCTGCTGCTGGCGGGCAGGCGGCAGAGTCACCCGCGGCGCCAGTGGGCCCCCCGAGCGCCGCCGGCCCTCGGGCTGCAGTCGGCGTCGCCGAGGGCATTTCAGGCCGCGGTCGGCGATCGGCTGGAGAAGCGCGCCGCCGCTGGAGGGGCAGCGTGGGCGGGGCCGCAGGTGGCCGGAGGAGCGGCGCGTCCGCCTGGGCGGGGAGGGGGGCAGCTCTGGGAGCACCCCACCCCCAGCCCCCAAGCCAAGGGCAACCGCGCGGCCGCTCCAGGAGGACGGACGCGATCGACGGCACGGCAGCAGCAGGCAGGCGACGCAGGACGAGGCGGCAAGGCCGGCGGCTGCAGGGAGCTAGACCTCGGACGCGGGGCCCAGCCTCGGACCCGAGCTGCCAGCCCAGCCCCTGTCGGGGGAAGGGGGGCAGGATCCAGCCCCGCAACGTCACGACCCCTTCCCCGCGCCGCCGCATGCCCCACCTACGGGTAGGGCGGCCATTGTCGAGGCGAAGCACTTGCAGCTGGGGCAGCAGGACATGGTGAACCAGCTGTACGGGGGGTTCGCCAAGCTGATGGAGGCCGACCTGCTCGGGCTGCACCGCGCGGCGCCAGAGGGCCCCCACCTCTACGTCGGGCGCGAGGCCGAGCCGCGGCATGCGGAGAAGGACGTGCTGATGACGGGGGGCGGGCCTCACCCCAGAGGCTGCCCAGCGTCCGTTCGGTGGCGGCGCATCGCTGCCGTCATCTGGGAGACGCTAGCCTGCCGCCGAAGACTGCGCGACAGGGCTGCGATCCCCGAGGCGCCGGAGCAGCTGAATTCCCTGCGTGCCAAGGCGGGCTCGTTGGCGGCCGGGGGCCAGGGGGGCGACCCGACGTCAGAGGAGGAGGTTCGGAAGTGTAAGCGCCAGCTCCACAAGCTCAGCCACCTCGGCCATGGCCAGATGGAGGCGCTGGAGCAGGAGGCTCGTGGGCCCGCGGCGAAGCTCGAGGACCGCCGCGGCAAGAGGCGGCGTCAGCAGTGGCGGATGTGGGCGCGCGAGGCAGCGCAAGATGGCGCAGGGGCTGCGCATCGCTTCTGCAAAGCGCTGCCGGCCTGGGCGCCCAACCTCAGTGGGGCGGAGGGGCCAGCAGGGATCGCAGCCACTCTCTGCGCGCTGAAGTACGAGCACCAGGAGGTTTGGCGCCGCGGCGAGGCGCTGCCGCTGGACCTCGACGAGGCGCTGCCCGACGCGGACCTGGAGGAAGTTGGGCCGCCCCCCTCGCCCGATGACATCAGGAAGGCGGCAGCTGCCTTCAAAGGGTCCACGGCCACGGGGGCCGACTGCATCAAGCCCCAGTCCTTTGGCCACCTGAGCGACGACGGCCTCGTCGCGTTGGGGAAGCTGCTGCAGTTGTTGGAGGCGGCGCGCAGGATGCTCGACATGGTCTACATCTTCTTTTCGGCGAAGGCGGAAGGGGGGCTGGCGCCCCATTGGGCTCCAGCAGCCTGGCCCGCCTGCCGGGGAAGACTCGTCGAGGCGAAAGAAGCCCAGGACTGGGGGCGGCGAGGGCAAGTCATGCGAGGACGCAGCCTGGCCCCAGGCTTTCGACGCTGAGAAATGGCGGCGGCGATGGAGCATCACTCGAAGACGTCGATGCTGGACCTGTCCATGGCGCGCCAGCGGGTGCGTCGCGCAGGCTTGGCGGCGGCAGCACGGAGGCATGGGTTCCGCACGCGGCGCTTCAAGCTCATCCTCCGCTCGCATGGCGGACGGCGCAGGCTCTGTCTGGGCAAGTGGGTGACTTGGGCCTTCTCGCTAGGGGCCTCGGTCGTCGCGGGCCGCGCGTTCGCCGCGACCCTGCTGAAGGTCATGCTCCTCTCGGCCATGGACCTCATGCAGAGCTGGCTGAACGTCCGCGCCTACCTTGTCGTGGATGACGTCACCCTGGCGGCCTACGGTCGGCTGTGGGACGTGGAGTTCGGCATGTTTGGCGCGATCAGGTGGCTCTGCCGGAGGCTGGAGGAGGACGGTTTCGCCATCTCGGTCGCCCAGGGGGTCATCGTGCCCAGCGACGTCGAGGCTGGCAAACGGACGGCCCACCGCCTCTGGATGGGGGGAGTGATTCGGGAAGGGTCGGGGCGTCTTACCGTGGAGGCGCCTCGCTACGCGCAGCTGAGGCGAGCGGGGGCCAAGCTCGGGGCCGTCTTCAGGTGCAGCGGCCTCGCCGCCATCCCCCGCGGCGCCCGAGTCAAGGGAGTTCCGCCCAAGGTGCTCGACCAGGCCAGGGCCATCAACGGCAAGGCGGTGGCCGGCGGCTGCGGCAAGAGGAGCGGGACGCTGCAGTTCGCTATCCAGCCTGGACATGGATGGCGCCAAGGCCCCGCCTACGCGGCGAACTGCTTGCCGGTGGCGCGGGCCAAGGCGGTCTTCGCCCGTCTCGGGCCTGCGACCAGCATGCACAAGGTCTTCGAGGCGGCGCGGCCAGGCCACTGGGGCCAGGTCGCGGGCCCTATGGGTGCTGAGCGCCTCAGCCCAGGCCGCATCGGGCGGTTCGCGGGGTCGTGGGGCGCGCGGGTCACTGACAGAGGGGAATCGATCGACTTGAAGTCCCATAGCCCGAAGATGGCCAGAACGCTGGTCGAGCGGGGAGTGCAGAGGTCTTTTCTTCGCTCTGAGCCCGCGCACTTCCACGGGCAGCTGGCAGGGCTACCCACGATGCATTGTACGCGGGCGGTGCTAGAGGTGCTGAGGGCGCAGGGCGACGCGGAGCAGGTTGCGCTGGTCGAGAGCTTGGTGCGCGGCGGGCTGGTCTCTCAGACCGACATGTGCGCGGAGCCAGCCGCCACCCCAGCCGATTGCCCATGGCGCGGTGCTGGCCTGGGCTCGCACCACCACAAGCACTTCGCACGCGACGGCACGGCGCTGGTGGCGACGGGACATGGGCCTGGAGGACGCGCGTAGGGCTGGAGCTGCAGCTGACATCACGGATATGGGCTTCGCGAGGCGCCTCGTCCCGCTCGGGCTGGAGGCGGCGCCCGCCCCCGCTGGGGGCGAGCAGTATCTTCGAGCAGGCGTCCTGCGGCATGAGGGTTTCTCGGGCACGGCATGCGTCGACGGGCCCGCCTTCTTCCCGCATCTCGCTGAGCTCACGAGGACGGGCTGGGCTGGCATCATGATCGCGGAGGACGAGGGCATCGTCGGCGGCCTGATGGGCACGGTCCCTGGAGTCTTGCAGGAGATCGACTTCGCCGAGCTCTACGCCCTGGCTAGCGCGCTGCGTGAGGCGGCCGAAGGTGAGCCATGCGTGGTCACGGACTGCAAGAAGGTTGTGGCTGATCCTCAGAACGGCCAGGCTGGCGCAGGGGCCCCGAATGCAAGTACGCGCAGCTCTGGAGTGAGATCTGGTTCAGGGCCCACGACATGGGCGAGCGCTTCGAGGTCTGTTGGACGAGAGCCCACACCAGCTGGGCCGCAGCAGAGCGCGCGGGCATGAAGGCCCACTGGCACGTCGGCAGCCACGATGCCGACAAGAGGGCCAAGATAGGGGGCCTAGCTGCACGCCGATTTCGAGGAGATCGGCGAGCTCGCCAGGCGCGCCAGCGCGGCGACTGCCGCCGCGACGAATCTTCTGCGCCACCATGCTGAAAAAGGCCACGGGGGGTGTGGCCCGATCAGTCGGTCCTCCCCCGCCTTGCCCGCCCCAGGTGCTTTCCCTGGTCTCGGGTCCCAATCGGCACGCCTTGGGGAGTCTTGGGAGGTCCTGGGGCTGCAGCAGGTGCGGGGTCAGGAACGGGCTCCGATCGAGGATCGTTCGCCACCCCTGCCCTGGCGAACCCAGATCCGCGGCGATCGCTTATCCCTCCCATAGGCTGTGGGTGATTCGGGGTGGGCGTGGGACGCGGGGTGGGACGATCGGGCCCTTGGGAGGGACGAGCCGATCGTCTTCTGCAGATTGTGAGGGGCTTATGCCCGTCGGCAGACCCACCTCCTGGCCAGGCAGTCTCGCCCCTGGACGTCTCGGCCCGGGGCCTCGGTCCGTCTGGGGAGGGCGACCCTGGAGCGCCTGCTGTCTGGTCGGGAGCCCCAGTCTGGTGTTTTTGGGGGCTGCCTTTTCCGCTCTCGCGTGTTTCGGCTCCTGGTCCGAGGCCTGCGGGGGCCGAATATGTGTTTTTGGCGGCCGCCCCCGGGGACTGAGGAGTGCTCGGGGGGGGACTGGCCCCTAAAACCTCTGCGTCCCGTAGTGCGAATGTCGGGCCCTCGACTTCGGGGCGGATCCTACTTTAAGTAGGCGGGTGTGGTTTGCCGAACCGACCACGCCTTCTAGGAACTAGAGGAACTAGAGGAACAGGAACAGGAGGAAGAGGAGGGGGAGGAGAAGGAGGCGGAGGAGGAGGCGGAGGAGGAGGAGGAGGAGAAGAAGGAGGAGGGGGAGGAGGAGGAGGAGGAGGACTGCGCCGGACGGCAGGGGCGGCCCCCCCAGGGTTTCGCCCCAGACCGCAGGGCCCAGCGGGGGATGCCTGCTCCGGGTCGCGCGGGGGCGCGCTGCCTCGGAGAAAATGTCGAGCACAGCGCAGGGTCGGAGAGCGCCCTCCTGACCACCAGAAGCGGGGCGCCAAGGGGGTGCATCAAGGGAGGGCGTCAAAGGGGGTGCGTCAATGGAGGGCGCCCAGGGGGTGCATCAAGGGAGGGCGTCCCGGGGGTGTATGAAGGGGTGGGGGGCGTCAAGGGAGTGCATCCAAAAAGGGGCGGCGCAAGCGCGCTGTTGAAGCGCAGAGTGGTGGCACCCCTTGGCGCCCTTTCCTGGATGTCTGCAGGCCTGGCCCTCCGGCCCTGCACAGAGGAGGTGCGGCCGCGCCGAGCTCTTGCCAGGGAAACGAATGACTCGAGCACGCCGGAACGAGCCCACTTCTACTCGGGCCCAAAAGGTCCCCTACAGGGCCCGAAAGGTTTCCTTTGAGGCCCTACAGGGCTCCTTTGCTGCAGCCCTAGTTGCCCCCTCCCTTGTGTCGCCCCCCATGACGCGACGCCCAAATCCAAGACGCTCCCCACCCACGCGGGCCAGGGACAGGGAGGGGCGACTCCTCCTTCGCCCCGTCGGGTTCGCCTGCGATTTTTGACGAGCCCATCCTGAGTTTCGACGGTCCTTCTTTCGTTGGATGTCTGCAGCGGGAACCCGCCTTTAGATTTCAGACCGGGTCGCGTCATTTTCATGATGTCCCCGTCGGGCCAAGCCGAGTCCCCCGAACCAGAGTCTCACGTCTCCCCGATTTTGGTGCGCTCGTCTACTTTTGCGCACCCCTTGTCGGCGGCGAGCGAGGAGGGGAGTGAGAAGGAAAAGACCCTCTCAGAAGGCGGCGGGGCTTCTCAGAGGCCCCCGCGCCTGCTGAGAAGCTCTTTGTGCTTTCGGAGAGGGTTCAAAGTACTTTTCGGAAGGCCAGGGGACTTCCGAGCCTTCTGAGAAGGCTCGCCGTTTTCTCACTTTCCCCCCTTGCTCGCCGCTAGAGGTGCGACCGCGAAGGGATCTTGTCGCACTTGACTACCTCGTTACGTCGTCGTCGTCGAACGTCGTCGTTGTCGTCGTCCGTCGTCGCCGTCGTAGTCGTCGCCGTCGTCGTCGCGGTCGCCGCCGTCGTCGCCGCCGCCGCCATCGTCGCTGCCACCGTCGTCGTCGTCGTCGTCGTCGTCGTCGCCGTCGCCGTCGCCGTCGCCGTCGCCGTCGTCGGGTGTCGTCGTCGTCGCGGTCGCCGTCGGTCGTCATCGTTATCCACGTCGTCGTTGTCAGCGTCGCCGTCGTCGCCATCAGTCGTCGTGGTCGTCGCCGTCGTCGTCGTCGTCGTCGTCGTCGACGTCGTTGTCGTCGTCGTCGTCCGTCCACGTCGTCGTCGTCCGTCGCCGTCGTCGTCGCCGTCCGTCGCCGTCGTTGTCGTCGTCGCCGTCGACGTTGCCGTCGCCTTCGGGAAGGGGTTCCCAAAATCTTCGGAAGGCCAGGGAACTTTCGAGCCCTCTGAGAAGGCCGCCCCTTCTCACTTCCTCCCCTTGCTCGCCGCCTAGAGGTGCGACTGCGACGGAATCTTGTCGCGCTTGACTATCTCGTTGCGTCGTCGTCGACGTCTTCGTCGACGACTTCGTCGTTGTCGTCGTACGTCGTCGTCGTCGTCGCCGACGTCGTCGTCGTCGTCGCCGTCGTCGTCGCCGTCGTCGGGTTCGCCGTCGTCGTCGTCGCCGTCGACGTCAGTCGTCGTCGTCGTCGGTCTTCGTCGGCGCCGTCGTCGTCCCTCGTCCCTCGTCGTCGTCGTCGCCTTCCTCGTCGCCGTCGCCGTCGTCGTCCGTCGTCGTCGTCTTCGTAGTGAATCCGGCGTCACTCGCGCTCTCTAGTCGGCGCTTGCGGCAGGCTTCAGCTTTGGGCTGTTACGCCTTCAGTGTAAGAGTTACACCCTGGCGGCCGAGGACCCGCAAACAGCATAATTCTTTATACGGGTCGTCTGTAAGAGTCGCTTGTTAGCTTCCTAAGAAGCGAGTGCTTGGGTTGGCGGGTCAAGAATCGGTCGGGCGTATTGTCTTCCGTGTTTCGTCTCCCGCTTGTGGTCTCCCGTGTATGGTCTCTCGTGTACGGTCTCCCGTGTATGGTCTCTTGTGTATGGTCTCTCGTGTATTGTCTTCCGTGCATGGCATTCCGTTTATGATCTCCCCTGCATGGTTTTTGTGTACGGCTTTCTATGTACGGTTTATTGTGCATTATCTCCCGGGCATGGTCTCCCATGTATTTTCTCCCGTGCATGGTCTCCCGTGTATGGTCTCCCGTGTATTGTCTCCCATGTGTGGTATCCCGTGTATGGTATCCCGCGTATGGTCTCACATGTATAGTCTCCCGTGTATGGCCTCGCGTATCTGCAGGACAGTGTTTCCATGCTTCAGGCATCGCTAGGGTCCTTGCCGCGAGGGGGTCACTGAAGAGTGCATATAGAGAGAGAGAGAGAGAGAGCATTCTATTGTCTTCTGCTGTCCCTTCAGGAGAGCACACGGGAGACCACGCGGGAGACCACGCAGGCGACAAAACGCGAGATCATACGGGAGACCGTGCAGGAGACCAGGCGGCAGCCCTTGCCGGAGGCCGTGCGGGAGACTTGACGGGGGCTCACGCGGGAGACAAGGGAGGCGAGACGGGAGACCATCTGGGAGTCCGTGCAGGAGACCGGCCGGGAGACCACGGCATGCAGGGGACCACGCACCGGAGACCATGCCGGAGATTGTGCGGGAGACCACGCCAGAAGACCACGCCAGGAGACCACGGGACACAGGCTTTGGAGTTGGAGGTAGACATACGGGCCCCGGGTTTTGGAAGCATGCGTTATCGGAAGGTTGCAGGGAGGTTGTGCAGGGTGAGCGTCGCCGCCATCGGAGGATGTGCCTCTGGGTCGTATATGCTCAATCCCGATGTTGCTCCACACTTCTATCCGCGTGTGCAGGGAGAGCATCCTGTTTCCAAGCCGTGCGTTGCATCGGCCGCAGCTGCTTTTACGGTCATCGTTTGTTCCCTGAGTTGGCTTTTCCAAGTAACGGGTCTTGGACCAGGTTGCGCCGACACGAGCGAATCTCGGTTTGCTTTGCGGAGGCGCGCCGCAAAGGTGGGTCAGGCGAAACTCGATCAGAGGAGGAGCACCTAGCGGTGGGATGCTCGCAGTTTGTGTTTTTCTTTTCCGAGAGGGTGAGGGCGAGGAGGGGAGAGGGGAGGCGAGGTTGGAAGGAGGAGGTGGGGACCACATACGAGGGAGGATGGAGCAGGCGTGTGACGGGAGAGGGAGGAGGGAGGAGAGAGGAAAGGGCGATTGGGAAGAGGGAGCGAGGGGAAGACGGGAGGAAACGAAGCACGCAGGAAACAGGGGAAGGCGAGGGGGACGGGAAAGGGCGGGAGGGCAGAACGGCAGGGGGCGAGGAGGAAGGGGCAGAATCGGTCTCGCGGCGCCACTCCTCATGAAGCGCAGATTCGCATCCAGCAGGAAAATCACGTGAGGCGTTCCAGAAATGGCCGTGCCTACGAGGACCGAAGGACTTGTAATCTCTTCCGCCGCGGAAGGCGGCGGAAGGGTGGCGGAAGGTCGGCGGAAGTAAAACGAGGCCGCCTCCGCCGGCGGAAGTAAAACATGCGTCCCCAAGAGATGAAAACGTTTTTGGGTTCAGAGTTCCCGAAATCGCCCACGTGGAGCAGGCCCGCGCTTGCTCGCCTCATCCCCTCTCCTCTGCTCGCGCCCTCGGTGCCGGCCCTGCGGGCGAGCGGCTCTCGGCGCTCCGGGCTCGCTTGTTCCAGAGCGGCGGAAGTATATATCCGAGTGCTTCTTTGTGCCAGCGTGTGGCCACGGGGGCGGGCTCGTTTGCGGCAGGATTGTGCTCGGAAGCCCAGTTCATGCGTCCTGGCAGCAGCTCGTGCGTCCTCCTCCTCCTCCTCCTCCTCATCCTCCTCCTCCTCATACTCCTGGTGTCGCTCGGCCCAGCTCTTCTGTGAGTCCGTGCTTTGCCCGTCGCCCGCGGCACGGCGGCGCGAGCATGCCGCGCGCCTTGGCGACAGACGTCTGCTGGGCCTGGCCCCCGTGGGGCGGGCCATTGGGCGCAGACCTTCCTCGCCCGCGGCACGGCGGCGCGAGCATGCCGCGCGCCTTGGCGACAGACGTCTGCTGGGCCTGGCCCCCGTGGGGCGGGCCATTGGGCGCAGACCTTCCTGCGCGGAGGAGGAGGAGGAGGACGAGGAGGAGGAGGGAGGAGGAGGAGGAGGAGGAGGAGGAGGAGGAGGAGGAGGAGGAGGAGGCAGAGGAGGAGGAGGAGGAGGAGGAGGAGGCAGAGGAGGAGGTAAAGGAAGGAGGAGGAGGAGGAGCAGGAGGAGGAGGAGGGAGGGAGGGAGGGAGGGAGGGAGGGAGGTAGGGAAGGAGGAGGCGGAGGAGGAGGAGGAGGAGGAGAAGGAGGAGAGGGGGAGGACGAGGAGGCGAAGCACCTGTCCTGCTGGGTTCCCTGTGAGAAGCGCGGGCTCTTGCCAACCCTCGTGCCACCCTCGCGGCTTTCGCCGGCGGCTCCAGCCAGGCAGCGCTTTCCCCACGCCCCTTGCTGGCGCAAGGTTGCCGGTCTCGAGCCATGCCTGGAGCTCCACGTAGTCTCCTTGGAGCGGGGCTCGGCAGGGACATTCCTTCTAGCTTGTCATCTATTCTTGACGCTTCGCATATCCCCAGCAGCCCATCCAGAAATCGGGGGCAACGCATAGGGGGGATGCATCGACCCACAATCGCCCATTGATCGCCGATTGCGGCACGATAGCACCACCCCGCCCAGGAAGGTGCGAATTCACTATCGGGGGCCCATCGCCGATCTATGGATTATGCATCGCCGATTCCAGGTCAATGCATCCCCCCTAATGCTTAAGTCGGGCCTGTCCCTCTACAGAAGGACTATTCAAAAATAGTCAAAAAAATAGTCTGGGGACTATCTTTTGACTATTTCTGCGCATTCTGGGGGTAATTTTTGAGTATTTTTAATTTTTCGCTCAAAATTCCCTTGTATGGGGGACAGGCCCTTCCTAACCCTATGCTTATCCCACACGCAGTGGAACTCGGGAGCTGGCCGGGCATCCAGCCGAAGCTCGGCATCGGGCCGAGCATGCCCAGGAAGGGAATCGTGGAGCTGGCCGTCGGAGGAGGAGGAGGAATGAGCCTCGAGGAGGAGGGAGGAGGAGGAGGAGGACGAGGAGGAGCAGGAGGAGGAGGAGGCGGAGGAGGAGGAGGAGGGGGGAGGAGGAGGAGCAGGAGGATGGGGGAGGAAGGGGGCGAGGACGACATGAACGAGGTCGAAGAGCAGGAGAGGACACCGACAGGAGGCAATCATGAAAGCCTCCGCGGCCCATCTGCTCGAAAGCATCAAGGCGTGAAAGCATACATCATTGAGCACCTTGAGATGTTTGGATGATGCTGGCCTCTTGGGTCCATGGCCACTTGGTGCCGGATTCGGATTGCCCCGTGGTATCTTGTAGCCATGTTGGGGACCAAACTAAGCCATCGTGGGTTATGTTGAGCCAACTTGGGATATCCAATCTTGGAGCCCTGTTACCAGCCTGGAACATCCCTATCCCTATCCCTATGACTGGCATCACCTGGTTTTGATGCCGATCTTAAGGATCCCCTCGGTTTCTGAGGGCATATCTCTAAGATTGTCGTCGCTTTGGGGCTTGCCCATCTGAAGGATAGGGAAGATCGAGACAGTGCAATCTGGAGCCACCTTGGACCCTCTAACCCCTCGCTCCCCTCCCGCCGCCCAAGCACGGAGGAAGGAGACAAGTATGCCCCTCCTTGGAGAGAGAGAGAGAGAAGGAGGTTGGGATAGTGACTACATGTTCGATCACCTGCTCTCAAACCACCTACGCCCGAAGGGCTGGTGGGATTTCCTCCCCTTCATCCCCCTTCTCCTCCTCCTCATCCTCCTCCTCCTCTTCCTCCTCCTCATTCTCCTCTCTTTCGGCACTGCGTGTGCGTCCGTTTCCACACCCTTGGTGAGGAAGATAACGGCTTTCAAGTGCAACCGGCATTCGCGTCACGGCGGCGGTTGTTGAAGCATGCGGCCCGCTCCCACCTTTGCCCTCCCAAAAAAGATATCAATAGTTCCCCTTCCCCTTCCCGCCCCCCCCCCCCCTCCCCCCTGCGCGTGCGCGGCGTGCGAGCGGAGCGCGCGCACGCCCGGGGTTAGGGGCATCGTCTCGCATCTCCCCCGCTCCTCACCTTCCTCCTCCTTTTTGACATCATGCTCCTCATCAGTGGCAGCATCATCGCCATTATCATCACCATCGTCACCATCGTCACCATCATCAATATCAGCATCGTCACCGTCGTCACCGTCATCGCTACCAGCAGCATAACCACCAAGATCAAAATTGCCGTCAACATCAGCATCGCCATCACGTAATCGCCACCACCTTTTCGTCGTCGTCATCATCATCACTTCGCCGTTGCTTCTCGACTTAGCATCCCGATTTGCTCGGGGGTGCGATGGCACCGAAGCGTGATGAGACTGTCTCTGAGCTGGCGGCCCTCTGTGTCGCCTCGTGTCGCTCTCCGCCCTCCCTGCCGCCGCCGGCGGCGCCCGAGGTCGGACGTTCTGGTCCGCCCAGCCTCTCTTGCCTGCACCTGCCTGCGCGAGAGAGAGAGAGAGAGACAAGGGCTCCCTCGAGGGCGCGAAGTTATTCGCGGTTCGCGCTTCGCGGTCCTCGTTTCTCCTCCCCCTCCTCCTCGTCCTCCTTTTCTCCCTTTGGGAGGGCGGCGCGAGAGCGCGAAGTTATTCGCGCTTCGCGCTTCGCGCAGCGCGAAGCGCGAACTTAGGAGCCCTTGGAGAGAGAGAGTCGCCTCTCGGCGGCCCGCCTGCCGCCCCACCACCCGTGCGAGCACGCCTGCGGGGCGCCGCTGCCGCGGTGGGTTCCTCTCGGGGTGGTCGCGGGCTCTGCCGGCTCTGCCGCGGCGGGAGCTCCGACGCCCTCGCCGAGTTGTGCATGCGGGCCTGCCACCTCCTATGGCAGTGCAGCCGATGCGACCAGGCCTGGTCTTCGCACATCGTTTCGTCGCTTCATCCGGAAGGGCTTCGCCCACTGCCGCCGGCCCCCTCTCTATGAGAATTGGATATATCAGAGTCGCGTCGGTGCGTCTCGGCGCCGCCTTGGCGCATCTGGGAACACCGTGAGGGTGCGGATAGGAATCGTCAGCGCATGTTGAGACGGTGGCGTTATCGAAGACGCCTACGGCGAATCACCGCCGCCCCCTGCGCTTTTGGAAGCGCCTATGTGGCCGACAGCTGGGCTAGAGCTTGGCCAAGCTATCGGGCCAGTTGTTCCCCGAGTCGGTTTGGAAAGCCTTCGGGGAACGCGTGGGGGAGCAATAGGAGGAGGATCAGGAGAGGGAGGGGGATGATGATTAGGATGAGGATGAGGATGAGGATGAGGATGATGGGGAAGGAAGAGTAGGAGGAGGAGGAGGAGACTTCTCGGGAACCGTCTTGCGAGGCCTCTTGGGAGGCCTCTGCGGAGCTTTCTGGGAGCCTTTTGGAGGCCTTTTGGGAGCCTCCCTGGGCCTCTCGGAGGCTTCTTGGGGGCCTTTGGAGGCTTCTTGGGGGCCTCTTTGGCCGTCTCTGGGCGTTCCCGACCCGTCTGACACCATCGGAAGCCGTCTTGGGGGCCTCTCTGAACCAATTTGGGGCTCTCTTGGGACGCTTCAGGGCCGTCTTGGAGAGTAGATTGGACGTCTTGGGGTCGCCATCTTGGGGGCCTCTTGGGCCGTCAGGCGGCCATCTTGGAGGCCTCTCGGGCGATCTTGGGGCGACCTTGAGGACCTCTTGGGCCGTCTTGAGCCGTCGGAAGGCCGACAAGGCGCAAATGCTAACATCTTTTGAACCCCTCTGGACAATCAATGATTCTGGCCTCTTCGAGCCCTCCTGGAGGAACTCTTGGAGGCCTCTTGGGCCGTCTGGGAGGCCTCTTAGGGGCCTTCCTTCAAAAACCTATGGATCATCAATGATTTTTGTCTCGTCGGGTCCTCCTGGAGGACCTCTTGGAGGCCTCTTAGGCCATCTGGGAGGCCTCTTGGGGGGCCGTCTTGGGCCACCTTGAGGCCATCTTAGGCTGTTTTGGGTGCATCTTGGACCGCCTTGGAGACATCTTGGGGCCATCTTAGCCGTCTTGGAGGCCATATTGGCCGTCTTGGAGGCATCTTAGAGGCCATCTTGGCCATCTTGGGCGAAGAAGCCGATGAGGCAGGCCGCTGGCGGGACGGGCCGAAGCCACAGGGGGAGTTCTTTTGGAACAAGAACCAAAACCAGAACGCCAGAAATCCAGCACGCCAGGCACCCTTGTGATGAATCAACAGGGGGCGGCGGATCGAAGACGCCTACGGCGAATCACCGCCGCCCCCTGCCCCTTTGGAAGCGCCTCTGTGGCCGGCAGTTGGGCCAGAGCTTGGCCAAGCTATCGGGCCAGTTGTTCCCCGAGTCAGTTTGGAAAGACTTCGGGGAACGCGTGGGGGAGCAAGAAGAGGAGGGGGAGGATGAGGAAAAAGGAGGAGGAGGAGGAGGCCTCTTGGGGCACTCTTGGGGCCTCCTGGGAGCTTCCTGGGGGCCTCTTGGAAGGTTTTGGGTGGCCTTTGGGGGCTTCTTGGGGGCCTCCTTGGCCGTCTGAGGGCGTTCCTGGCTTGTCTGACGACGTCGGAAGCCGTCTTGGGGGCCTGTCTGGGTCGTCTTGGGGCCATCTTGGGTCAGATCAGGGGTTCTTAGAGGCCATCTTGGGCGTCTTGGAGGCCTCTTGGGGCCCTCCGTCTTGGGGGCCTCGTGGGGCCGTCTTGGGGCCATCTTGGAGGCCTCGTGGGCGATCTTGGGGGCCCCTGGGGCCGTCTTGAGCCGTCGGAATGCCGAGAAGAAGCAAATGCCAAAATCCTTCACAAACCATAGGAAAATCAATGATGTTGGCCTCGTCGTGCCCTCCTGGAGTACCTCCAGGACGCCTTTGGGGCCGTCTTGGAGGCCTCTCGGCGGCCTCTTGGGCCGTCTTGGGCCATCTTGAGACCATCTTAGGCCGTGTTGGTTGCATCTTGGGCCGTCTTTGAGGCATCTCACGGCCATGTTAGCCGTCTTGGAGGCCATGTTGGCCGTCTTGGAGGCCCTTTGGGCCCTCTTGGGGCCGTCTTGGGGGCCCCTTGAGCCGTCATGGTGCCATCTTGGAGGCCTCGTGGGCGATCTTGGGGCGATCTTGGGGACCTCTTGGGCCGTCTTGAGCCGTCGGAATGCCGAAAAGAAGGAACATCCTTCAAACACCTAAGGACAATCAATGATTTTGGCGTCTTTGGGCCCTCCTGGAGGACATCTTGGAGGCATCTTTGGCTCTTCTCTTGGGCCATCTTGAGGCCATGTTAGGCCGTCTTGGGTGCATCTTGGGCCGTCTTGGAGGCATCTTGGGGCCATGTTAGCAGTCTTGGGGACGATCCTGGCAGGTTTGGAATCCTCTTAGGGCCCTCTTGGGGCCGTCTTGGGGGCCTCTTGGGGCCGTCTTGGGGCCATCTTGGAGGCCTCGTGGGCGATCTTGGGGCGATCTTGGTGGCCTCTTGGGCCGTCTTGAGCCGTCGGAATGCCGAGAAGAAGCAGCTGCCAACATCCTTCGAACACCTAAGGAATATCACTGATGTTGGCCTCTTCGGGCCCTCCTGGAGAACCTCTTGGAGGCCTCTTGGGCCGTCTCGGAGGCCTCCTGGGGGCCTCTTAGGCTGTCTTGGGCCATCTTGAGGCCATCTTGGGCCGTCTTGGGTGCATCTTGGGCAGTTTGGGAGGCGTCTTGAGGCCACCTTAGCCGTCTTGGAGGCCGTCTTGGCCGTCTTGGAGGCATCTTGGAGGCCATCTTGGGCCATCTGGAGCGAAAACGCCGACAACGCAGGCAGCCAGCGGGACGGGCCAAAGCCCCAGGGGGAGTTCTTTTGGAAAAAGAACCAACACCAAAACCGAGATGATTCGGCACGCCAGGCATCCCTGCGATGAATCGACAGGGGGCGGCGGATCGAAGACGCCTACGGCGAATCACCGCCGCCCCCTGCCTTTTTGGAAGCGCCGATGTGGCCGAACGTTGAGGCCAGACCTGCCAAGCCATCGGACCATGTGTTCCCCGAATCGGTTTGGAAAGCCTTCGGGGGCCTTTTCTGGGCCAACGGGGCACCCTCTTGGGGCGCTTCGGGGCCGTCTTGGAGGCCATCTTGGGCGTCTTGGAGGCCATCTTGGGCGTGTTGGGGGCCTCTTGGGCTGTCTTGGGGCCCTCTTGGGGCCATCTTGGAGGCCACTTGGGCCGTCATGGGGCCCTCTTGGTGGCCTCTTGGGCGATCTTGGGGGCCTCTTGGGCCGTCTTGAGCCGTCGGAATGCCGAGAAGAAGCAAATTCCTAAATCCTTCAAAAACCTAAGGAACATCAATGATTTTGGCCTCTTCGGGCCCTCCTGGGGGACCTCTTGGAGGCCTCGTGGGCCGTCTGGGAGGCCTCTGGGGGGCCTTCTTGGGCCGTCTTGGGCCGTCTGCGACTCTCTTGGGCTGTCTTGGAGGCCGTCTTGGACCATCTTGGGCGGACTTGGAGGCCATCTTGGGTCATCTTCGCGATTTGTTGAGGATGTCCTGAGCGAAACGGCCGTTTCAGGGAGGATGTTTCGTGGAGTTTGAGCACCTAGGCAATCCTCCCGGTACCCCAGCGGGACGGGCCGAAACCCACTGGGAGAGTTCTTTTGGAAAAAGAACCAAAACCAAAACCGAGAGGGTCCAGCACGCCAGGCACCCCTGCGATGAATCGACAGGGGGCGGCGGATCGAAGACGCCTACGGCGAATCACCGCCGCCCCCTGCCTTTTGGGAAGCGCCGATGTGGCCGAACGTTGAGGCCAGACCTGCCAAGCCATCGGACCATGTGTTCCCCGAATCGGTTTGGAAAGCCTTCGGGGAGCACGTGGGCATCTTGAAGGTCATCTTGGCCGTCTTGGAGGCCTCTTGGGCGATCTTTCGGCGATCTTTGGGGGCTCTTGGGCCGTCTCGGGCCGTCGGAAGGCCGAAAAGAAGGAAATGTCAAATCCATCGAAAACTGTAGGAAAACCAAGGTTTTGGGCCTTTTCTGGCCTTCCTGGAGGCCCTCTTGGGGGCCTCTTGGGCCGTCTTGGGCCAGCTTCGAGCCAGCTTCGGCCATCTTGGTGGGTTCCTGGCACATCTGACGCCGTCGGGAGCCGTCTTGGGGGCCTTTCTGGGCCAACGGGGGACCCTCTTGGGGCGCTTCGGGGCCGTCTTGGCGGCCATCTTGGGCGTCTTGGAGGCCATCTTGGGCGTGTTGGAGGCCTCTTGGGCCGTCTTGGTGCCCTCTTGGGGCCATCTTGGAGGCCACTTGGGCCGTCATGGGGCCCTCTTGGGGGCCTCTTGGGCGATCTTGGGGGCCTCTTGGGCCGTCTTGAGCCGTCTGAAGGCCGAACAGGCGAAAATACCAAAATCCTTTAAAAACCAAAGGAAAATCAATGATTTTGGCCTCTTCGGGCCCTCCTGGAGGACCTCTCGACGGGCTCTTGGGCTGTCTCTGAGGCCTCTTGGGGGCCTCTTGGACCGCCTTGGGCCATCTTGAGGCTATCTTAGGCCGTCTTGGGTCCATCTTGGGCCGTCTTGGAGGCATCTTAAAGCCATCTTAGCCGTCTTGGAGGCCATCCTGGCCGTCTTGGAGGCATCTTGGAGTCCATCTTGGAGCCGTCTTGGGCAGGAAATGTGGGAATTGAGGTCCTTTGCAATCCTCCCGGACCCCTGCGGGACGCGCCGGAGCCCCAGGGAGAGTCCGCCGCCCCCTGTCGATTCATCGCAGGGGTGCCTGGCGTGCCAGACTATTACGGTTTTGGTTTTGGTTCTTTTTCCAAAAGAACTCCCCCTGGGGCTCCGGCCCGTCCCACCGGGGTCCCGGAAGGATTGCCAAGGACCTCAATTCCCCAATTTCTTGCCCAAGACGGCTCCAAGATGGCCTCCAAGATGCCTCCAAGACGGCCAGGATGGCCTCCAAGACGGCTAAGATGGCTTTAAGATGCCTCCAAGACGGCCCAAGATGTACCCAAGATGGCCTAAGATAGCCTCAAGATGGCCCAAGGCGGCCCAAGAGGCCCCTAAGAGGCCTCAAGGACAGCCCAAGAACCCGTCGAGAGGTCCTCCAGGAGGGCCCGAAGAGGCCAAAATCATTGATTTTCCTTTGGTTTTTGAAGGATTTTGGCATTTGCTTCTTATCGGCATTCCGACGGCCCAAGAGGCCCCCAAGATCGCCCAAGAGGCCCCCAGACGCCCAATATGGCCGCCAAGACGGCCCCGAAGCGCCCCAAGAGGGTCCCCCGTTGGCCCAGAAAGGCCCCCAAGACGGCTCCCGACTGCGTCAGACGTGCCAGGAACCCACCAAGATGGCCAAAGTTGGCTCGAAGCTGGTCCAAGACGGCCCAAGAGGACCCCAAGAGGGCCTCCAGGAAGGCCAGAAAAGGCCCAAAACCTTGGTTTTCCTAAAGTTTTCGATGGATTTGACATTTCCTTCTTTTCGGCCTTCCGACGGCCCGAGACGGCCCAAGAGCCCCCAAAGATCGCCGAAAGATCGCCCAAGAGGCCTCCAAGACGGCCAAGATGACCTTCAAGATGCCCACGTGCTCCCCGAACGCTTTCCAAACCGATTCGGGGAACACATGGTCCGATGGCTTGGCAAGTCTGACCTCAACGTTCGGCCACACAGGCGCTTCCACAAAGGCAGGGGGCGGCGGTGATTCGCCGTAGGCATCTTCGATTCTTTTGGAGAAAGTACCAAAATCAAAACCGTAATAGTCTGGCACGCCAGGCACCCCTGTGATGAATCGACAGGGGGCGGCGGATCGAAGACGCCTACGGCGAATCACCGCCGCCCCCTGCCTTTTTGGAAGCGCCTATGTGGCCGAACGTTGAGGCCAGACCTGCCAAGCTATCGGACCACGTGTTCCCCGAATCGGTTTGGAAAGCCTTCGGGGAACACGTGGGCATCTTGAAGGTCATCTTGGCCGTCTTGGAGGCCTCTTGGGCAAGCTTTGGGCGATCTTTGGGGCTTTTTGGGCCGTCTCGGGCCAGCTTCGAGCCAACTTCGGCCATCTTGGTGGGTTCCTGGCACGTCTGAAGCCGTCGGAAGCCGTTTGGGGGGCCTCTATGGGCCGACTTGGGGCCCGCTTGGAATGCTCCAGGGCCGTCTTGGAGGCCATCTTGGGCGTCTGGGAGGCCATCTTGGGCGTGTTGGAGGCCTCTTGGGCCCTCTTGGGGCCCTCTAGGGGCCATCTTGGAGGCCACTTGGGCCATCATGGGGCTCTCTTGGGGGCCTCTTGGGCGATCTTGGGGGCTTCTTGGGCCGTCTCGAGCCGTCGGAGAGCCGAAAAGGCGCAAATGCCAGAATCCTTCAAAAACCAAGGAAAAATCAATGATTTTGGCCTCTTCGGACTCTCCTGGAGGACCTCTTGGAGGCCTCTTGGGCCGTCTGGGAGGCCTCTGGGGGGCCTCTTGGGCCGTCTTGGGCCGTCTTGGACTCTCTTGGGCCGTTTTGGAGGCCGTCTTGGACCATCTCGGGCGGACTTGGAGGCCATCTTGGGCCATCTTCGCGATTTTTTGAGGATGTCCCGAGCGAAACGGCCGTTTTTTGGAGGATTGTTTTCCGGATTGAGGTCCTTTCGGCTTCCTCCCGGGACCCCGGCGGGACGGGCCGGAGCCCACTGGGGAGTTCTTTTAGAAAAAGAACCAAAACCAAAACCTGAAACATCCAGCACGCCGTGCACCCCTGCAAGCAGGGGGCGGCGGATTCTAGTGGCCTCCGGCCCATCCCGCCACCGTGCCTGGATTGTGGGTCTGAGGCCTCGTGTATACGTATTGAGGTGTCGTGGGGAGCCTCTCGGGGGCCTCTTGGAGGCGGTTTGGGCGCCTCTTGGGGGCCTCTTGGGGCCTCGTGGGGTATCTTTTTGGGCCTCTTGGAGGCCTCTGGTGCGCGTCTTGGGCGCCTCTTGGGGCCTCTTGAGGCCTCTTGGCGGCCTCTCGGGGCGCAAATATTGAATGTTCGGTTCGTGGTCCCCTGCTTGGGCCCCTCTTGGGGCCGTCTTGGGGCCCTCTTGGGCCGTCTTAAGCGCTTCTTGGGTCATCTTGGAGCCCTCCTGGGCCGTCTTGGGCCCTCTTAGAGGCGTCTTGGGCTGTCTTGGGGCGGTCTTGGGAGCTTCTTGAGCCGCCTCGGAGAGTCGGATAGCCGAAAATGCGAGAAGGCCAAAATCCTTCAAGCATCTGCGTAAAATCTACGATTTGGGCCTCTTGGGGATCTCTCGGGATGCCTCTTGGGGTCTCTTTGGGCCCTATTGGGCCGTCTTGGAACCATCTTCGGGCGCCTTGGATCACTCTGGGCATGGGCAATGCGAGCACGGCGTGATTTGCGATGGTGTATGGCTTCGGGGACGCGAATATTTTGTAATTGAGGAGAGTTCGTTGCTTCGGGGACGCAAGCACGGCGTAGGAGTTTGTGGCCTCGGGGACGCGAACATTGCTTAAGCGACTAGGGATTATAGTTTCCTGGGCGCGAATCTTGCACATTTTCACGTGTCCCATGCCCCCCCGGGAATTCAAGGAACGCGATCCAGGCGTGGTAGCCGGCTGGTTCGGGGCTCCCCCCCCTCGCGCGGACGTCAACAGTTCACAGCAGGAAGCAGACTGCAGGACTGTAACATTCGAGACTTGAAGCTGCCACTGGCGCAGGGAGCGGCACACTTCTGCCTACAGCCGGGTGGCCCCGCGAGGGGGCCAGCGGAGCTTTTGCCCGCGCCCGTGCACGAGGTTCTTGCAAGCACCTCCGTCTGCGCTCTCGTTCGCAGCGGTTTCCAAACGGACTTATGTGGCTGGTTTAGCTTGTTGCGCGATCGAGCCTGATCGACTTCCCTTTCTCCTGGCAGCCTGCTGTTCCTTGACGCTCCCCCCCCAATTCAGGTGGTCAGGCTGAGTTGGCGCCCACAGCCTGCGCTGCTGGTATTCTCACGGTCGTTTTGGCCTGGCAGAATGTCACTCGTACTCGATTGAGTTCACTGCTGTCGTCACGTCACCATTGCCGTCGGTCCGCTGGGACAAAAACCATTATCATGGAAATCAGCATCGTCATCATCACCACCACCGCCACCATCACCATCACCGTTATTACCACCCGCATTACCGTTATCTCCATAGTGACACCCATCATCATCACCACCACCATCATCATCGTCATCATCATCATCATCATCATCACCATCATCATCATCATCATCATCATCATCATCACCATCATCATCATCATCATCATCATCATCATCATCTTTATCATCATCATTATCATCATCATCATTATCAACATCATCATCATCATCAGCATCATCATCATCAGCATCATCATTATCACCAGCATTATCATCATCATCATCACCGCCATCATCATCATCATCATCATCATCATCATCATCATCATCATCATCATCATCATTATCATTATCATTATCATCATCATCATCATCATCATCATCATCATCATCATCATCATCATCATCATCACCATCCCCTCTCACCCCCCAGCCGCGCGCGGCGAGGCCCTGAGGAGACCCCGCCCGAACAAGGCGGTTTCGTCGCTTCCCGCCTGGTGCCGAGCCGCCCCAAGCTTCCCTGGGAGCTCGCCACGCTGCTCGTCGTCGCCACCGCGCTCGCCGTCGTCATCGTCGTCGTCAGGAAAATCGGCGGAGGAGGACGGGGATGGGGAAAACGAGGAGGACGACGAGGAGGAAGAGGGCGAGGACGAGGACGAGTACGACGACGAGGAGGCGGAGGAGGAGGAGGACGGGGAGCAGGAACAAAAAGGAGGAGGAGGAGGAGAAGCAGGACGGGGAGGAGGAGGTGGAGGAGGAGGAGGAGGAGGAGGGGGGGAGGGGGAAGGGGAGGTCCCGGGGAGGTGAAGAAGGAGAGAGAAGGGAAGAGGGAAGGAGGAGGGATAGTGGATGGAAAAGCACGACTGAGGAGGGGGGGGGCGAAAAGGCGAATCATAATGATAAGGCGAGAAGGAACATGTGGCGGAAGTGGCATGTGCGTCGTGGGGCGATCCGCCTGTGCCCGAGCCAGGACCACTGGGCCAGCTTCAGCAGGAAGCCGACCCGGAACTGCAGGGAAGGACGGCTTGGCTTCGGGACGCCCCCCAAGAGCCGCCATGCCGAACACGCCGCCGGCGGTGAGGACCAGGAGGACGACCAGAACAAACACGATGCGCGTCAACGATGTTGTAGTGCAGTCTCTTTGGCTGTACCGGCCTATCCTCGATGTGAGGCCTTCGATGTTGGCGTTGACCATGTAGGGTAATCCACAGGTTCCGCCGCAACCGCTACTTTTTCCTGGTGCGGTCAGGCTGTGAAGGTAAGCGCTTAAGCGGACAGGAGTCGTTTTTCCCCCAATTCGTCTGGTCTGCAGCATCCAGAAAAACGAGGTTGCAATACAGCCAACTCGCATAGTGAGGACGAATGATTTCCCAAGGATGTCTTTGCATCCTTCCCCTTTTCGGCCCATCCTTGGCATTTTTTCGCTGGCCGCGCCCCGCTCGCGAAGTGTCGGCACGGCCCTCCGAGGCCCTCGGATCCTTATCGCGCGTCCTTGTGATACGGTTGAGTGTGTACCTTTCTGTCCCGCCCACCTCCCAAGTCCCGACAAGTCTCCGAAGCGCCCCCATTGACAGGCCAGCCTCCCGTGGGCCCGCCAGTCAGGCGAGAGCCCCGCTTCGAAAAAGAAACGACATGTACCTTCTCAGCGGGAGGAACTGGACACATTTATATCGACGGTCACATGAGATTCGAGGGAGTCAGCTACCAGGGACCAGGGGCCCATGTTGAAAATGAGCCGCCGTCAACCATCCCTAACTGAGCACGCGTTCGATTTTTGTCTGCTAGTTTACAGAAGTCTCAAGCGACGGCCCAATGCTGAAAAAAAAACTGTCGCAAACTGTCGAAAGGAAGCGCGCGGACCTCAGGCGAGGGCCCCAGTCTGAAAGCGAGCCGCCTTCCATCTTTGAATCTGGTTCAAAAACTAAGACGAATGTGTATTGGCATCAGGCGTGAGCCCAATATTGAACATGGAACTGCGCCCCATCTTTGGAGCCGCTGCGCCTTGTTCGGACGAGCGAATATACGCGGCACTGAAGTGGGAGTCACAAGTTAGAAACGAACACTTTTCCATCCGTGAAGTTGTCGCATTTTCGGAGCGAATGTGCGCAGCGTTTGGGCGATAACCCCATTTTGAAAAGACCCCCCTTCCATCCGTCTAATTTGCAAGGGCTTAGCACGAGCGCGCGATGCGCTGGGCGAGAGCCCCATGTTGAAAACACTCCCCCTTCCGTATTTGACAGTTCTGCATGATTTTGACACGACCGTGAGCGGAGCCGTGGGGGGAACACCATTTTGAACATCGCGTTCCCTCATCTTTGCAGCTGCTGCAAACGCTTCAGACGAATATGCGCGACATCCTGGCGACAGCTCGATTTTTGAAAACCACCACATCCCCATCAGAGCAACTGACGCAAGCTTCAAGTTTCCCCATCGTAAGTGGCGAGGAAGTCTCAAGTGGAGCGCCCGGCCCGCCCTTCCGACAAGTCCCGGGAGACGACAGACAGGAATTATTTATGGGGGGCGGAGAGGAGGAGGGAAGGGGAGGGGGAGGGGAGAGGAGGAGGGAAGGGAGGGGAGGAGGGGGGGGAGGACGAGGACGAGGAGGAGGAAGAGGAGGAGGGGATGTGGACAAGCTCGGCGCGCTCGCCTCACATTTGACGTCTTACCCATCCCCCCCATCGCATGACTCATCTCTTCACTCGCTGAATCGAATTTCGCAGCATGGCATAGCATTACATTGCATAGCATGGTGTTGAAGACCAACGCGTAGCATGACATATTGATACACGCATCCACCTGCCAAATGCGCAGGGACACAGCATTTACGCCAACGGATTGTACGACATGTCTATGGCCATGTGGAGGCCCAAGGGCCGGCATATGCATTCATCACTGCGTACCTCACCGCCCCCGACGGGTTCGCGGGGAAAAACATCCGCAACATGAAGCACCTCCTGCAGATCACGCGCAGCCTGGGCAGCATTCCTTGGATTGCTCGCGGGGTTTTCAACGGCGCGCCACAGGAGTTCGAGGCGACGCCACGGTTGGAGCTCCTCGGCGGCGCGATTGTCGTGCCTCATGAAGTCAATTTTACATGCAGCGCTGGATCGGGTCGCATTACCGATTACGCCATCATACCACACTGCTTCATGTCATTACTCTGAGCAGTGCGAGCGGAGCACGAAGCACCATGGTCTCAACACATGGGGGTGATCATTGAGATATGGGTTAGGCCATCCACCACAACACAATGCAAACCGATGGTGCCTGCCAAGAGGCCCATACACATGACGGATATCAGGCGTGAAAAGGGCACCAAGCGGAAACAGAGGGACGCATGCAACACTATGATATGGCCCAGCGCGGCGACGCGAATCTCAATGACGATAGCTTGTTGGAACCTCATTACACGGAGACCGCGCAATGCGCTGTGACCCGCTGCTCTGGGACCAGCGCAGGAAGGGGGAGGCCGAGGTCCACGTCCGAGGGACCCCACAGTGGGCCCAGAAATCCCGGGCAGGCAAGCAAGACCCGAGGATGAGCAACTTATTGGGCAAACTGCACGGGAAGTGGGCGAATGCAGCTGACATGTCACTATCGCAGACCACGGGAACCCCAATCCAACGCAGGGCGCGACGTGGACAGCCAGTTACTTATCGCGAAGTACCACCCCCACAGCACATTGCAGGACAGCCAAGGGGGGAAGCCAAGACCGACCAGCTGCACCCGGCAGAAAACCGATGGAGTTCCTTGCACCAGCGATGCCGCGATGGTGCAATTCTGCTCCAGAGGCACCCGCTAGACAGCCAGAAACACCTGCAAAGCCGAGTGCACGAACGCAGAAAAGAGACGGGAGCCTTTAGGGAAGCAACATGATGTCGCGCAGGCGTTTGGCAAACACGCCGGCAACGACACAGCGACAGCCAGCAGCTGGAGACTGCCATGGCAGAACTAACGCAAGCTGCACAAGAAGAACTACCACAGAGAAACCTCTACGACGCGAGCGACCTGGAGGCGGCTATCCCGGCATTCAGGCCCACCACAGCACGTGGACCTGATCAATGGCAGCCGCCCGAGATCACGGCCTTGCCGGACGACGCCAAGCGCAGCCTAGTCTTCGTCGCCAACTCTTGCGAGGGAGCTCTACGTTGGCCTCGCCAATTCCACCGCATCTGGCACCGCCTTCGGGTCAATGCAGGGCCCGACACGGCAGGGGAAGAACTGCCGATTGGGACATTATCGCCCCCCGCAAGGCTATGGGATAAAATGGAATTCAAAGTTGGTGCGCAGAAAAGCCAGGGCATTGGGGTGCAGCGACCCAGGGGTCTTCAGCTCTCAGGGCAGTCATAGTATCGATGGCGCTAGATGAGGCCAGCGCCATGTTCAAGACCTCGCCCCATGGGACCTTCTACTCGGGCCTGGTAAAAGCTGTACGACAGCGTCGACCTCAGCATATCAACCAGGCGAGCCATGCAGCTGGATTACCCCGCGATCAACCTCTACATGCCCATGCTGGCGCACCTCTCGCCAAGAGTGCCCGCGCGTGCCAAGACCTTGCTGAACCGATATGCCCATGGAATGGGATAGCACCAGGACGCGCAGCAGCTTGCGCGAGCCATGATATACGTGCACCATCCTGTACATCACGCATAGATCAGCTCCAATGGCCATAGAAAAGAAAAGTTCGCCAACGACCTCCACGCGAGGGTAAAAGGGCGACCGGCACAATCTCAAGAGCAAGTATCTCTTGCAGTCGACACGCTGGCCCAGGCGTGCCTTTTCTCCGAGTTAATAACCCCATGCAAGCCAGCGCTGGTCACCGATCGCGAGAAGACCAGGAAGCACATCATCAAGCAGTCGAAGCTGAAACGCGCAAGGATCGAGACCCCGAAGTACGCGAAGGACCTCGGCACTGACGCTGCGCTAGGGCTCGCGCGGGCCACGACAACACGGGCGCACGTAATCAACGAAGCCAAAGAAAGGGCTCGGAGGGCCAATGCCTCCAGTGAGCCGAAAGGACGCTGGGGGCGGAGAACGAGCATGCGCTTCAACGTCAACTTGCGGGCCAAGCAGAACTGCGACTGGCCCGCCACCTTGGCCGATCCCAAATGCTGCGCGAGATGCTGGAGCCCGAGCAGCAGACATGGCAGGATTCATAGCAGAAGGCCGACGCACCTCGACAACCAACGCGATCTTCTTCGGCTGCGATGAATCAGCAACGGCATGCCTGCAAAGACAGATCGAGAATATATGCAGATGCGACCAAAAGAAGTTCCAGTACATGACCGACTACGCCACGGGCGGCACGAAGATCTGCTTCGACTGGGACAAATGCGCGGACGAGGAAATCGACATCTGCATCTGGGCCGATGGGCGCCTTGACCCTTCCCCTGGCAACCCGACGCATGGGGGGCCCCCAGAGGCAGTAGGTGACAGATTTTCGTCAACGGTGATCTAGATTTCAAGGGCATCGCGAAGACCGTCGCCGCGGACATGGAAGCCCAGCTCTGGAAGAAAGCGAAGGAACATTACTGCGGCAAGGGCAAGCAGCACGGCGTGGACGCTGCGATGCTCAAGAAGACCTTGCAGAAAACATGACGGGGCGACAGGGCACAGGAGGCTGGAGAACTAGCGGCAATAGATTGCGGCACGGTCTAGACAGGACAGCGATGCAAAGACGCTGGGCACCGGGCGGATGGGACATGCCCGAGGTGCTCAAAGCCGGCCAGCACGCAAGCGCAAACGCACAGGATCTACGAATTCGAGATGCACGACAACGCCCCCATTGAAGCAGTCGTCAGATCCCAAGGGACTTGCAGAAGAGACTTTTGAGGAAATGCGCGAGGACCCCAACGGTGCTACCAAGACATTGGAACACGGTGCCAGGTCCACCCACTTGGGGAGACTTGGGCGGAAGCTAGTGAACCACTGCGAGTCAAGGCCCTGGGGTCATTGGGCAGGATCTGATGACCATCGGGACCATCGGCGGCCCCAAGGCCTACATCGACGGCTCGGGGGCCAGCAACGACCAGCGCATCAACGTGGTCGGATGGGGACTCACGGCGAAGCTACGACGAGGGAGGCCCGAATACCTACCTGGACATGAGCGACCGCGGCGCCGTGACCTCATCTCGGAGGATGAAGACGCAACCCAGGGCAGCGACGCAGAGGCCACGGCCATCACAAGGCCTACAGATGAAGCGACCAAGCGGGCCCGCAAGGACAGCATTCACGACCTAAGGGTTTGGGCGGCAACGTGGACAGTAGTCATCGACCTTGACGAAACCAAGGCGCTGACAGCTGGAAGATGCGGCGCGCGCCATGCATAACAATTCCTACACCAACCACAACAGGCAGCGCCCCTCTGGCCGTTGCAGAGCCGCTACCAGACCGCGAACATCGGCCAGATAGCCAGGGGTGATTGCGACGCGCAGTGGAGAGCCGCCACGAAGCAAAGGAAAGGGGTCTATGATTACTACGTCACGCTCACAGGATGGGAGAAAGAAGCACGCGTGGCGCACTGGTGGGAAAACACTGCGAAGATAAAGGCGCTAGTTCGTCGACGCCACCAAGACCGAGCTCCCACGTTGGAGGGCGAACGCCCGGAGTAGTCCGACGAACGCGATGAGGCCCAGCACAATAGACCGCGACGCGCAGCAGACAGCGGAGCCATCCTCGAGACAAGCCACATCGGTATCGCTGGCACCGTGGATGGGCAATTGGCCAAGCGCTACTCGCACGCCGACCAACGCGGGGCGGAGTTGGCGATGGCAGACATACGCGACCAGGCCAAGCAGTTGATGGAGGTCGAGGCCCTGCTCATGCGTGCTCAGCGCAGAGCAGCCGCCATCACCCACGACCCCTGCAAGGACGCCGGACTGCGACCGAGACAAGCTCCAAACAAGATGGCACGCGAGAGGCGTCACCAAATGGAGCGAGAGCCAGGACGCAGCATGAATAAGAAGAAGAAAGGCTAGAGGGTCTGCCGAGAATGCTGGCTGTCACCTGGCAACTACAGCGCCGTAGACTGGATGAAAGATTCGGCATGCACGGGAAGACTGCGTGCCTTCCATCGGGCCGACCATGGGCATGCAGCGCCCGTGCCTACCAACGAGATGGTCGGGATTAGTGGCAATGTCATCCACTTTGGCCACAAGATAGCAGTCGCCCGTGGGCAAGTTTGGTGTTGGAACGGGGCGATGGTGGCCTCAGATCATGATGAAGGACGCGGCCGGGCGAACCTGCTGACGAAGGAGTGCAGGGACAAGGTCGCCCCGAGTGGAGAGACGGCACTACGACAACTACGCCAAGGGTTTCCACCAAAGGCGGGCCAGAACTGGCCGGATGGGACAGCGCCCCCAATCGGCGGCAAAATATTACGTGTCGCAGCAGGGAAGCGCCCACGCGGGTGACTATGCAGCTCGGGGCTTCGGCCCCGCAGACCTACTGTGCCCTGGAGAAGCAGTGAGGTGGAGGCTCGCCCTGCTTCAGGGGGGGGCTCGCGACCTCTGGGGTGCTCTGCCCTGGAGAGGCAGCGAGGTGGAGGCCCGCCCTGTCTCTGGGGTGGGCTCGCGACCTCATTGCGCCAGCGCGGCCTTGCGCGGGGCCGCGGCCGCAGCATGTAAGCTGCCCTGGAAGTGGCAGTGAGGTGGAGTCCCGCCCTGTCTCTGGGCTGGGCTCGCGACCTCACGAGGCCTGCGCGGTCGGCGCAGGCGGCGCGCGGCGGCGGCGGCGGACTCAATCAATCCTCCTCCTCCTCCCTCCTCCTCCTCCTCCTCCTCCCTCCTCCTTCCTCCTCCTCCTACTCCCCCGTTCCCTCCCCCTCCTCCTCCTCCTCCTCCTCCTCCTCCTCCTCCTCTTCCTCCTTCCTCCTTCTTCCTTCCTCCTTCCTCCTTCCTCCTTCCTCCTCCCCTACTCCTACTCCCCCGCTCCCTCCTCCTACTCCTCCCCCTCCTCCTTCTCCTCCTCCCCTTCCTCCTCCCCCGTTTCCTCCTCTTCCTCAGAGGTGGCGCTCGCAATCCAGGCGGGCTGCGGCGACCAGCTCGATCACGTTCCGCAGAAAAGTGCGTTTCGCAATAAGCCCGTTCTGGATGATGGAAGCGATGCGCACGGTGATGGCGCGCAGTTGGATGTTGATGACGCTCCCCACCGCTTTGTTGGCCGTCGTGTTGAGGCACAATGGGCGCGCGTCCCCTGCCGCGCGTTCCACTTCTCCCTCTGTAGGGTCGTTTTCGGAATCGCCCTTGGGGAGGAAGACGGCCAAGGAGGCCGAGAAACGCTCGGGCATGGGCCTCCCGCTGCAGATCCAATGAAGCACCGCCGTCAGCACTGATGGCCCCTCCCCGTGCAGCCATGCCAGATATGGGAACCCGTCGGGGCCAGGGGCTGACCAGCCACCCTTCTTCAGCACCCTCTCCATCGTGCTGATGCCGGGCAAGGCGAAATCGAAGCTGACCTTACTCGAAAACTTCGCAAGGTATCTATCGGCGCAGTCGGGTAGCTCAGCTGGATGGCCAAAGACGGATCCCCAATGCCTCCTGAGCGCCTTTGCCTGCGCGTCGGGATCCTCAGCCGGCACGGCGCCGACCTCCTCGAGGATGCCTGCGATATGTCGTCGACGGTTAAACGGGCTCCAAATCATGGCGCGCCGTCTCATGGCAGCCGCTCGGTTCGGGAGGCAACGAGCGCCATTTTCCTCCCCGTCCCCCAGCGCTGCGAGCCGCGTCTGAGCCTCCTGCCGGTGGATGTCCGCGAACATGTTCTGGAAAACTGGCGGGCTCGCCAACCTGACGACACCTGCCGCGACCGAGATGTGCTCGGCCGTCCAGGGCTGGTGCGCGAGTGCCGTCCTGGCACGCACGACGTCCTGGTGATGGTATGCCGTCGCCGCGCTTCGCACCACCAACGCCCGCTGCGAACGGTGCCGGGGCTGCCGGGCCAGGCGCAGATCACGGACGATCCGAGCAGCGGCGAGTCGGCAGCGAGCGCCGAGTCGCCACAATGGTGTCGCGTTGCTCACCTTCGACGTCAAGCAGGCGTTCCCGTCGGTATCGCAGCCATGGCTCCACCGATGCTTGGCGTTTCTGGACACCCCGCAGGGTTTGCGCAATGCGGTTGGCATGATGTACTGGCACAACCCATGATATTGGTGCGGAGCGGGCAAGATAGAGCCCCTTTACGACGCGGTGAGTGGCGCGTTGCAGGGATGTCCCATGAGCGGCAGCCTGCACGTCATCATCAGCAGCAACCCTTTCAACGACGACTTCCACCAGACGGTTGACTCCAGGAACGAGGGGACCACCCGAGCGTGCGCGGACGACGTGAGCATGGTCGCGCGGAGCGCCCACGCCCTCAAGCAGGCCGCGAGGGTGTTCGGCATGGCCGCGAGGATGGCGAACCTCCACGAAGTGCAAGGCTGTGGCACTCAGCGGCCCGTTGTCGGAGGAGGTCGCCCTGGCCGTGCGGAGCGAGCTTAGACAAGCCAACCCTGCTTGCGAAGCTTTCGACATAACTGCAACATGGCCGTCTACCTCGGCTTCATGCTCGGGCCTGCTGCGTCTCCGCGGCGCGATTGGCAGGGCACGGTGCAAAAGGTAGCGCTATGCGTGCGGGACATTAAGAATACAAAATCGGATGTCTATACGGCGTTCCAGCTTTTCCGGGAGCGTGCATTGCCAGTCGTGGGTTATAAGGCGCAGCTCCTCCCGCTCGAATGGGCCATAGTAGGACAGGAGCGGCACTGGTACGCAGCGCTGGCGAGGTGTGCGAGCTCCGCTTGCCGCCACGCCGATTGGTTCGAGCTGCACTCCTTCGGCGGCCCCCAGGTGACCTCGCTCGGGGCGATCGCGGGCAGCGCCATGATGCGGACGGCGCTAGAGACGATCCCGCATTGGCCCGAGGTGCTGACGAACTTGCGAGATCAAGTCGTCGAGCACGGTATTTTTGCGGCATGGGACGAAAACAAGCTGGCGCCGCCTTTTGGCAGAGCATGCCGATGGTGCTGTCCCTCGAGCGCGCTGCAGGAGGGCACTGGGGCGACCCGCACCTCGCCGCGGGTGCCGTCGCCGGGCTCCAGGAGTTGGCGCGAGGCCGCGGGGACCTGGGCAACGCGCGCCCCCGCTGGCGTCGCCAGCGGACGCAAGGTGTGCTTTGCAGGACCATCCAGGAGCAGCTCTTCACGTCTGCGGTCGCCGACACCATCGTGACGCGCGTGAGGAAGTGGTTCCTCCCGAGCTTCCAGAAGGAGGACGTCCAAGGGGAACGATTGGCAGCGTGGATGCCGCCTTCGTGGGCGACCACAGCGCTGCGAACGTGGGTTGGGGCACGGCCGACGGGCACGCGCATGCAGCGATGCACGACTGGCGTTCTTGGCTGTCCAGGCCAAGGGAGTGACAACGTCACGCACTACATCGAGGAATGCATGTACCTGAGGAGGATGGCCGAGAGAGTCCTACAGGCGCCGCTCCCTGGTTCCGTGCGGCGGCGGCTGGGGCTGGTGAGCGGGGACGCCGCCCAGCCACCGCATTTGGCATTCGTGGTCGCCCTCCCTACGTGCTACAGGCTGTGATTCTGCAGGAGTTGCGCCGCCGGGAGGTGGACGTTCTCTTCAGGTTGGAATCCCGGGAACCATGTTTTCGCATGCGTGGGGGTCCTCAAACGGCTGTCTTCCAACGAGGCAGTTCCCTAAATTGAAATGAGCCGTTGTGTAGGGGCCTATGAAGAGGGAGCTTGGAGGGAGGGTTTATTCCAGCATCGTTGATGACTCTTGGGTTGACACTGGTCCTCCTCCCCCTCCACCACCTCCTCCTCGTCCTCTTCATCATCAGTCCGGCCTCTCGATGCCCCTGCTGCTTGCTCCTGCTCTCTGGGCACGCCATTTGCTGCCTGCGGCTGGGTTTGGATCCGCCGCCGGGCAGTCGTTCCTCTCGGTGCGCGGCCGCCTCCGGCGCTGGGAGGCGTCGGCACGACCAGCTGCATGCAGCTCACTCATTACGCCCCCCCCCCGTTTTGCTACCTCGCTCTCCCGTCCGTCCACCCCGACGTTTCTTCTATTCCTCCTCCTCCTCCTCCTCCTCCTCCTCCTCCTCCTCCTCCTCCACTCCTCCTCTTCCTCTTGTTTCTCCACCTCCCCGTGTCGTCCTCCTCGCCCCCTTATTCCTTGATAGTGTTGTTCCTGCCCCGTGGCCCCGTTGCCCCTATCCTCCTCCTCCTCCTCCTCCTCCTCCTCCTCCTCCTCCTCCTCCTCCTCCTTCTCCTCCTCCTCCTCCTCCTCCTCCTCCTCCTCCTCCTCCTCCTCCTAGCCGTTCTGGCACAATTCATTTTTGTGCATGCGATCACCGATCTTCAGAACGGCTGGGTGTTCGCGGGCCAGAGTGGCTCGGATACCCTTTCCTCTCACGGCGGCGCTGCGATGGCTCCTGGTGGCAAGCCTCGTAGCGGCTATGACGCCACCAAGAAGTGGACTTGCGGGCACTGCGGATGCCGCAAGAATTTGGGACACTACATGTGGTGCAAACACTGCGGTAAGAAGTGGACTGAGCCCGTGCCAGGTGACGGTCAGGCCAGAGGAGGAGGCGGCCCCCGAGGAGCGGCTGCTGCTGAAGTTCGTCGTGCTGCAGCAGACGCAGTGTCGGGAAGGCCTCCACCCGCGCGGCCTGCTACCGCCCCGACTGCGACCAAGTCTGAGTTGTAGCAGCTGGTGGAGCTCAGCGCCAAGGTGGGAGACGCGTCTCTTCTCTCCTTGGCGCAAGAGAAGGTGGCCCAGCTGGCGCAAGCCCCTCTGCCCCCGCAGCAACGGGCGGACGCGGCCTTCAAAGAGATCCAGCGGCTCGAGAAGAAGTTGGATCGCGATCTGGACCACTTCCACGGCTTTGAACGGAAGTTGGCTCAGCAGCGCGCGGACTTGGAGGTCACGTTGCAGGAGCTTGAGCGATACGATGAGGAGTACAAGTCTGCCATATCAGAGCTGCACCTGTCTGTCACGGTCCAGCCGTCTCAGCCACAGGAGGCCCCAGCCGCCCCAATGCTGCGCCTGCAGGACATCCTGGATGGCAAGTTGTCCTCGTTCGTGCTTGACGACGGCGACATTTTTGGGTTGGCGGAGCTTCAGGACGTTACCCCAGAAGACCTACGTGAAGCCCAGTCTCGGAAGGAGCAGTTGTCAGAGCGTATCACTACCCTCACGACGGCCCTGTTCGGGGAGGTTCAGTCTAAGTGCGTCGAGCTTAAGAGGAACCACCAGGAGCAGGCCAAGCGGCTCGAGAAGAAACGGAAGACGGATGCCGAACCTGCTGCTGCTGGTGCACTTGCAAGAGACGCTGCTGCCGCCTCTGAGGCATCGGGAGCGTCGGCCTCGGCTGCTGGAAGCAAGGCCGCCCCTGCGCCGCCTGTTGCCCCAGGCGCCCCGCCTTCTAAGCCTGGCGCCTCTGTCCGTGCCCAGGCTCGCGAGGCGATCAACAGGGCACCGAACAAGGCGCCCCCCGCGGTCCCAGACGGGAGGGCGCCGCCACCAGCGGGCCCCCCAGCCAAGGGGGCGGCTCGTTCATAGCCAGACCTGTGCGGAGCCTTCACCTTTCTCCTACCCTAGACTCCCTACCTCCTGCCCAGTTTTGGATGCCCCACGGAATGCGTGTCTGCATCGCCCTTGGGACCATGGAGATTCTGTTGCTGCTAATGAGTCTATTGAGCTGGAGATAGTGACGGCTAACGGCACGGCTTGGAGCTCGCTCCAACAATTTTTGGGAATTACCTCGGCCCACATCGTGCTCGTCCAGGAGCACAAGCTCATAAGCGCTGAGGACATCAGGAAGGCTTCGGCCTGGTGTGTGCGCAACGGGTGGAAAGCCAGCTTCGAACCTGGAACCCTGGGGCCTGTGGGGGGCCCTTCGGCTGGGGTCGGGGTCCTGGTTAGGTCCTTCCTCGGGTTGCACCACCCCGATTTTGGTCCCACGATTCGGCCCCGCAGGGCCCTCGGAGCTCTCGTCCACCTCCCAGGTCAGGCCTCTTTCTACGTTGTTAGTGTCTACCTGCAGGATTGTGTTGGACTTAGCGATTTCAATCAGGATATTCTTGCTGGCGTAGCGGCGCGAGCAAAGAGCATGTCTGTGCCGTTCCTTGTCGGTGCCGACTTCAACTTGGAGCCCGCCGTGCTAGCAGGCTCGGCGATTCACAGAAGGATGGGAGCTGACATTGTGTACCCCCCTGGTGTCGAGGGCACCTGTCGCAGCACTGGGGGCGTGAAGATGTTCGATTTCTTCCTTTGTTGCTCCCGCCTGACGCAGGCGATTAAAGGCGCGAAGATAGTGAGCGATTCGGAGTTAGCGACGCATGACCCTGTCTCCCTCACCTTCCACCCCTCCCTTACGTCTCTCAAAGCTTTGACCTTTCGACGTCCCCCACCCTTGCCCACTAGCCGGCCCGCGGGACCTTGCCCTGAGCCCCCCTCCGAATGGGGAGTTTTGGATCGGTTGGCCTCCCGAGCCCTGGCTGTGGCCGAGAGTGGGGGGACTGATGTTACCCAGTATCATCTGGACACCATCTACAAACATTGGGCCAACACGGCTGAAAAGGAGCTCGAAGGAGTGTTTCAGCGCCGCCTTTCGCACCGCGGCAGTCGCGGGCGCCAGGCGGAGTTGCACTGGGTCAGCGTGCTGCAGCCGAGTTCGGCCTCGATGGAAGGTGTTTCGTCGACGTCGCAGTTGGCTTCGCAGCCCCGCTGGCTCAGCAATCGATATCGGCTTTGGATGCAGCTGTGCGCCTTAGGAGCGTCGACGGCTGCGCCCGAGCCCTCCTCCTCCCCGCGTTTTGCTCGTAGCAGTTTTATCGAAACGACAGCGTCAGGACGCGCCAGGCACAGCTCGGCACGCAGCAGCCATCTCTGTGCCACGGCTGCTGAGCTTTTCAATCCCCCTGCTAGGCTGGGAGAGTTGAGCGGCCACGCGGCCGCGCTACTTCAGCGTTGCAGGGATGTCGTCACCCACAGCCCTCCTGGTCAGTCCGTCGTCTCTGGGGAACCTGAGCACGCCCTGGATGCGGCCTCCCAGGCCCAAGCTGTGGCCGAGAGCGAACATCGTAATACTGAGAATCGTAAGTGGGTGTCATGGCTTAAGACCAACATGGAGTCTGGGGCTCGGCACGCCCATGGGGCGGTCCGGGGGGCCCCTGCTTGGGCCCCCACCGCTACCCTCAGCGTCAAAGGCGAAGTTGTTTCGGACCCACAGGCCCTCCTTGAGTCTGAATGTGCTACGTTTTCTGATTTTTGGCATGCCGAAGACCAGCAGGCTCCCCCGGCGACAGGTGCCCGCTTTGAGGTGCTCGAGCCCCTGCCCGAGTTGACCCCAGCCGACCTTCGTCGTGTCTCTAGGTCTTTCCCGAAGCACACGGCCTCCTCGGTCTACGGCTTTCATGTTAGCCACTTCCAGCACCTCTCGGATCAGGCCCTTGTCGTCCTCTCTCGCCTCATCGCCACGTTCGAGAAGTCAGGGCACTTGCCAATGCAGATGCGCATGCTGCTGCTCATCATGCTTGCCACGCCCGGCGGTGGCCACAGACCGATCGGATTATTCGTGTCAGTGTATCGTCTCTGGGCCCGCGCTCGTCGTGAGTACGCTCGCAGGTGGGAAGCGGCTAACAGCAGGGACTTCTTCGCCGCGGGCTCCTTTGCCTCGAGCGTGGACACTGTCTGGCGGCAATGCGTACGAAGTGAGAAAGCTGTTTCTTCCGATTTATGCTCCAGTTCGGTTCTTTGGGACCTTCTCAAGTTTTATGGATCGGTCGACTTGGATCTGCTCTTGCAGCGTTGCCGCCAGCACGATTTCCCCATGCAGATTGCGAGAGTATGCGATGCTGCTTACCGCGCCTGCCGCTACATCGCCATGAGCAGCAGGGTCACCGGGCCCAAGTTCGCATGGCGAGGTCTTGTGGCAGGCTGCGGCTTCGCTACCACTTTAATCCGTGTCTTCAGCTTAGCCGCCATGGATGGGCTTAGCTTGCCAAGATCGGTCTCGCTGTAGATACATATCGATGATTACACCTTGTCGTGCCAAGGGACCGCTCCGACGGTCGTTAATGACCTCCTGGAGGGGGGAATTAAATTGCAAGTGGTCATCGAGGGCGATCTTGGCTGCGCGATCGCTGTCAAGAAGGCGGCAGCTCTCGCCTCACATCCTTCTGTTGCTAAGGCCGTGCGCCAAGGTCTTGGCACGGTGGGCGGAGCGCCGTGCGACTCCGCTGTCAGCCTCGGCATCGACGATGCTGCTGGCAGGTCGCGTCGCTCGTCGTGGAGGCAGGTTTAAGGTTCGTAAGACCCTGTTGTCGGCCAAGGTTGCTCGTCTGGCTCGTCATAAGAGAACCCTCTGTCGACACTCGCGTCGTGTTTTCACGACTGGGCCCCTTGCCAGCCGAACCTACGATTGCGAGGTGCACGGCCCATCGGACCATGAGCTTTTCACCCTTCGGAGAGCCATGGGTCGTTTCTTGCAGCCCTCCGCTGGAGGGAGATCTCTCACGGCAGCTCTGCTGTTTGCCGCCGACCCCACCTGGTACGCGTCCGTCGCGCCCATTGTGAGGTGGTCTAAAGAGATCTGGGCCTGCCTGGTGGGGGCCTACCAGTTCGGCCTCAACTTGGCCGAGCTCCGCGGTGCCTGGGCCGTGGGTTTTTCGGGGCCTCTCCAGCCGTGGCGTCGTGTGCGCGGCCCTGCGGGGGCCCTTCGTCTCTCGGTGGAGCGTCTTGGGTGGAAGATGCCGAGCTTCAGCATGCTCGTCGACGACCCGGGGGTGGAAGTTTCCCTTGCCCTGGTTTCGCCTCGCCTCCTGAAGCGTCTCCTCCGTGCTGCTGTTTTGAGGAATCTTGAACGTGATTATGGGCGGTCCCTGGGCCTGGACCGCAGAGTCTGTTTCGACGCGGCCCTTGCGGCCATGAATTTTTCAAAATTCACCCCCTTCGAGAAAGGGTGCATTAGAGGTCTTGTCTGCCAGGCGCCCTGGACCAAGGCTCGAGCCGAGGGCCACGGCTACATCATGCCTGACGCGCTGTGCCCGTTGTGCGGCGTGGCAAGGGACACCATTTTCCACAGGTTGCGGTGCTGCCGGCACGAGTCGGTCGCCCAGGCCCGAGAGGACATCCTCGGAGAAGGGTTCCAGTTTCGGCCGCTGGAGTACGACTCGCTGTCGGATGCTGACAAGATAATGTACGCGATGGGGCTGTTTACCCACCCTGGTGACATCTTCCCACCCCCATCGATGTGCGAGCCCAGTTATGAGCATTTTGACGATCCTGATGAAGACGATTATAGAGTTTTGGGGAATATCTTCATGGATGGTTCTTGTATACGCTCGGTCATAAGAGAATTATCGATGACGGGGTGGAGTTATGTCTCGGTGTCCGATTCTGGGCAGGAGCTGGGTCATGTCTATGCCCCCCTCCCCTACCCCATTCCCCAAACGGCTCAGGCTGGTGAACTTGCTGCTTGCACTGCTGCTTGCCAAAATGCTGTCTCTCCAGCTGTGGGGTATAGCGATTGCCAGAATGTAGTATCTCTGTGGGCCCTCCCTCGTAGTGAACACTTGTCGCATAAGCGAGTGCACTCGGGTATGTTTGTTTGGACCGCAGACAGTCAAATGGGGCCCATCCATAAAGTGAAAGGCCACATGTCGGACGAGCAGGTGGGTAATGATGCCTATCTGAAGTTCTGTAAGACGGGGAACGACCTCGCCGACCATTATGCTAAGCTTGGGGCCCTAGCTCACGAGAAGCCGTGCCATGAGCAGCAAGAGTGGCTTGATATATGCTTGTCGGTCGTTCGCAAGGTTTTTGTTTTGGCTGCCCGTGTGCTGCCTCTCTGGCCTCCGCTCGACTTGTCGGAAGCCACTCGTGCGCCCGTCGAGCCGAAACCAGTGCCAGTCAAAGTGCCCCATTTTTGGAAGAAGGTGGGAAGTTTCTGGCAGTGTAATCACTGCCTCACGGTGTGCCGTGGGGTTTTCCCGCGGAATAATTCGAGTTGCGCCAAGAAGCATAAGCTCCAGGTTGACGTCCTGCAGCAGCTGGAGCACAATTGTCTTGGATTAGCGTGTTCGGACGGCGGCATTGTCTGTGTGTGTGTCCGTTGTAAGGCGTTTTCCACTGGCAATTACGTTCGCTACCTGGCTAAACCGTGCCCAGGTAGGCCTCATAATATTAGGTGCTCTAAGTATTACTGGGACAGAATTTCGACTGGCAAGCGCCCCAAGCTTTCGGACGTCTGGCTTGACGCGGATGCTAACAGTGTTGTTCGTCTCTTTAATATATCCTAGGCCTGTATCTGGCCCAGCCTCTCGGTCTCGTGTCGCGGGGGCGTGGCCCTGATATAAGGTTGCATGGCATGTATGACCTGTCTGTGCCATTTAAGTGCCGTGCTCGACGGCCGCCTGGCTCCCAGTGCCAGGCCGACTGCGGGAAGCCGTGGAGAGCAGCGTAGCGGTAAAATCATCTTCCTCCTCCTCCTCCTCCTCCTCCTCCTCCTCCTCCTCCTCCCTCCCCCTCCTTCATGTCTTCCTCGTCCCCCTCCTTCTGCTCCTTTGCCCCCTCCTATTCCTCCTCCACCCTCCCTCGCCGTCTCGCTTCCCCGGTACGTTCCCGCCTCCCCTTTCTCCCTTTCACTCTTCCTCCCCACATGATCCCTCGTCATCTCTCGCCCTCCTCCTCCCCGCCCTCTGCCTCCGCTATCCTCATTTTCTTCTTCACCCCCCCATCCTCCCCCTCGCCATCGCCTCGTCATCCTCGTCTTGGCCCCCCCCCTCCCCCCCCTCTCCCCCGTCCTCTCCCCCCCCTCTCCCCCCTCCCCGCCCTCCCATGGCACTTCTCCGCCCTTCCCCCTGCCATCTCTCGCTCGACGGCGGCGGCGGCCACGCCCTTCGCAGGTGCGGCGCCGTGGCCGCGGCGGCCCCGTTTTGCGTCAGGTCCGCGCCCCTCCCCCCCACCCTCGGCGCGCAGGGGCGCCGCTGCCGCCGGGGCGGCGACGGCGAGGAGGGGAGAGAGGGAGGGGAAGGAGGAGAAGGGATGGGGATCAGGCGGTGGCGGAGCGTCCTGGCTCGCCCATAGGCCCACCAAAGAATGTTCCAAGAACCCTTTGTGGTCTGCACGAAGTGTTCTTAGAGCGTGTCTGGCTCAGACTGCCTTGTTTAAGCACATCGGGCTTATGTTATAAGAACATTGTTTTTGTGATTCGAACATTTTGGCATTTTGGGGATATCTGAACATGTCGTGGTAGGCCTACAGGAGTGCTGGGACGGTCAGTCTCTGGTCAGGGTGATGGATGGGGAGGGGGGAAGGACGGAGGATAGGGGCGGTGGAAGACGGAGGAGGAAGAGGAATTCTTTACGCTTCGCGTATCCCCACCAGCCCATCTCACAACAGCAACTCATGCGAAGCATGCCGACAGTCGTGTTTTTCAGGCGTGTGTCCGTTTGGCCCCGCATATCTCCCCTGTTCCTCCTTCCTCCCGCCTCCTTGTACATCCTCCTTGTGGGGGGAGCGGGAGAAGGACGAGGCGGAGGAGGAGGGAGAGAAAGCGCTCCTCGTGATTTGAGTCGTTTGGGGTTTCTCGTCCTGGTGTGAGTCGTTCGGGCCCTTCTTCCTGGTGTGAGTCGTTCGGGCTCTTCGTGGTGTGAGTCGTTCGGGCTCTTCGTCCTGGTGTGAGTCGTTCGGGCTTCTCGTGGTGTGAGTTGTTCGGGCCCCTCATCCTGGTGTGAGTCGTTCGGGCCCCCCCTCCTGGTGTGACTCGTTCGGGCTCCTCGTGGTGTGAGTCGTTCGGGGCCCGCGTCGTGGTGTGAGTCGTTCGGGCTCCTCGTGGTGTGAATGGGTCGGGCGCCTCGTCCTGGTAGGAGTCGTTCGGGGTCCTCCTTCTGGCGTGAGTCGTTCGGGTTCTTCGTGGTGTGAGTGGTTCGGGCCCCTCGTCCTGGTGTGAGTCGTTCGGGCTCCTCGTGGGGCCTCTTGGGGGCCTCTTGGAGCCTCTTCGGGCCTCTTGGGGGCCTCTTGGGGGCCTCTTGGGGGCCTCTTGGGGGCCTCTGGGGGCCTCTTGGGGGCCTCTTGGGGGCCTCTTGGGGGCCTCTTGGGGCCTCTTGGGGGCCTCTTGGGGGCCTCTTGGAGGCCTCTTGGGAGAGGCTCCTGGGGGCCTCTTGGGGCCATCTTGGGGCTTCTTGCGACCTCCTCAGAAGCGCAAGGAAGCGCTGCCCCCTGAGAAGGACAAAATGAGCCCAAAACCATAGTAAAATCAATGATTTTGCTATGAAGGAAGATGAGCGCGACCCCCTCGGGAGGCCAAAATGGGGCCACAACTCTCGTAAAAGCAATGATTTTGGCTTCACAGAAGAGGAGGGGGCTACAAGAGCGTCCCCCCGTCGTCGCCAGAATCCTCGTGAGGGTCGTCGTTTTTTGGCCCTCCCAGGAGTCGAAAAAGACCCCCCTGACGACCCGCGGGGTGCCCTCTCCAGGCCCAGGGGGAGGGGGTAGGGGGAGGGGTAAACCCCTCCCCGAAGGGGAAGAAGGGGGGTTGAGGACAGAGGGGGCTCGCTAAACCACTCACGCCCTAAAGGGCTGGTGGGATTCCTCCCCTCTATCCCTTGCCCCTTTTCCTTGTGAATCACTCCCCCCCCTGTCGCTCCCCCGGACGTGTATATTTGGGCGTTTTGCTGGAGATGTATTCACCATCTATCATCCTGCAACTTGATATTTGCAGCGGCTTCGCGGATGGATGACGGGTAGTTTCCAACATGTGTTTCTCATTTCAGCGCCGTGCGCATTCGTCTTAGAAGTTTGTAACAGTGTCAAGGATGCATGGCAGGTGGTTTTCAACATGTGTCTCTCGCTGTAGCGCCGCGCACATTTGCTTTTTAAGTTTGCAACTGCTTCCAGGATTGAGAGCGGTTTCTTTTTCAATATGCGGTTCTCGCCTCAGCGCCGCGTATACTCGCTTGAAAAGCGTGCAGCAGTTTCCCAGGTTCGCTTGGTTGTAGTCGCAGGAGTAGCGTTCTGGCACGATTTAAGATTGTCAGGACGCAGCAGTCACGTTGATTCTTGGTGTTGAAGGCCCAGAAACGACGTTATGCTACCATGGAGGGTTGCCAGGACGTAACGGTTACGTACATTGTTTCGCAGACCTGAAGTCCCAGGAGTTTTATTTTGGCACGAAGCCGGACTCTCAGACGGATGTCTTCCAATGGGGCGTTTCCAGCACTGAAGATCAGAGTGAGGTGGCCGAACGGTCATTCACTGTCCCTGGGTGCGTGGCCGACCCACGCGCGACCCACCCCGCGACCCAGCCGCGACTTGGCCCGCGACCCAGCCGCGACTCGGCCCGCGACCCACCCGCGACCCACCCCGCGACCCACCCACGTTGCTTTAACGAATAATCGGCCCTTGCGGCGGGCCCGTTGCATAATTTGTGACAATTAGGCGTTTGCGGCTGGCTTCTTCAGAGCCTCGCAGACTGCAGACGTCTCCGCCGCCCCCGGACTCTTATCTCCAACTGCGGGGTGCTACGTATAATGTTGTAGAGACCTATGAGGAGGGAACTTGGCGGGAGGGTTCATTTCAACATTGTTGGTTCGTTTTGGGTTGACACGGATCCTCGTGCTCCTCTTCCTCTTCCTCCTCCTCCTCTTCCTCCTCCTCTGATTCCTCCGCTGGCTCGTCCTCATGCATCTTCTTCATGCATCCTCATGAATTTCCCCCTGCCCTCTTCCTCCCTCCCTCCCTCGTGTTGCCAACACTCGGCCCCTCCCGCTGGGGAGACTGGAGGGGTGAGCGATCGCGCGTCGAGGAGGTGGCACAGGAGGCGTTCTCCAGCGCAGTCACAGGAGGTTGTCTGTGCAGTGGTCCTCCCCTCGTCCTCCTCCTCCTCCTCCTCCTGCCCTTCCTCCTCCTCCTCCTCCTCCTCCTCCTCCTTCTCCTCCTCCTCGCCTTTCTCCTGCTCCTCCTCGTCGTCCTCCCCCTCTTCCTCCTCCTCCTCCTCCTCCTCCTCCTCTTCTTCCTCCTCCTCCTCTTCCTGCTCCTCCGCTTCTCCTCCTCCTCCTCCTCCTTTTCCTCCTCCCCCTCATCCTTCTCCTCCTCCTCCCCGGCTACCGGCGCTCCTCCTCCTCGTCCTCCTCGTTCTTCTCGTCCTCATCCTCATCCTCATCATTATTTCTTCTCCTCCTCCTCCTTCTCCTCCTCCTCCTCCTCCTCCTCCTCCTCCTCCTCCTCGTGCAGATTAAGCAGGAGGGGCAAACTTACAGCCTCGGGGCAGGGAGGGGGCTCTGCGATGCGGGGATGCTGAGTTTGAGACTTGGGGCTCGGAGCTCGATCGGAGGGGGCTCAAACAAAGACGGGCAGGCGGGCCTGAGGTCCGAGCCCGCAGGCCTTCTGGCTTGGGGGGCGCAGGAGGGATATTTAGGGAGGAGGAGTGGGGGGTGCGAGCTGGAAGAGGAGGGGGCGGAGGAAGAGGCTCGGCAGCAGGAGGCGGCGGGGGAGGGGAACAGGAGGAAGAGGTAGAGGAGGAGGAGGAGGAGGAGGAGGACGCCGACGAGGAGGACGAGGAGGAGGAGGACGACGAGGAGGAGGAGTGATGGGGAGACGAGGACGCATGAGTTTCGCGGATTGAGGACGACCCGGTTTCAAAATGTTGCTCTCGCCTTAGCGCCGCGCACATTCGTTTTCAAACATGCAAGAGTTTCACGGACTGATGGCGGCCCGTTTTCAACATGTGGTTCTCGCCTTAGCGCCGCGCACACTCGTTTGAAACATTGGCAAGAGTTTCACGGATTGAGGGCGGTTCTTGTTCAAAATGTGGTTCTCGCCTCAGCGCCGCGCAGATGGGTGTCCATGATCACGGTACCATAAATTGCGTTTGGGGGTGATTCAGGATTGCGCGGGTGCAACAGTTAACGTTGATTCGTGGTGTTGACGTCCCAGGAATGGCGTTCTGGCGCGGTTCAGGACCGTCGAGACGCAACATTCAGGTTGATCCGTGGCATTGAAATCTCGAAAACAATGTCTTGGCATGCTTCAGGGTCTTCAAAAGGTTGTCTTCCCACGAGGCAGTTCCCTCAATGGAAATGAACCGCTGAAGGGGCCTATGAAGAGGGAGCTTGGAAGGAGGGTTTATTCCAACATCGCTGATGACTCTTGAGTTTACACTGGTCCTCATCCTCCTCCTCTTCCTCTTCCCCCGCTCCCCCGTCCCTCCTACACCCCTCTCCCCCTCCTCCCCCCTCCTCCTTCCGCGGCCCTCCTCCCTCCTCCCTCCCCTCTTTCTCTCCCCTCCCTTTCTCCCCTCCTTTCTCCCCTCCCTCCACTCCCTCCCCCTTCACCGTCCATCTGTCTCTCCCTCCCTCCCCCCCTCCTCCGCATCCTCCCTTCTCCCCTCCTCCCCCTCCTCGTGTCCTCCCTTCCCTTCCCCTTCCTCCATCACCCCCCTCCACTATCACTCCCCTCTTCTTTCTCCTCGCCCGCCTAGCCGCGCCGCGCGCCCGCCCCCCCCTACCCCCCACCCCTCCGCCAGCTCCGGCGCGGCCGCGGGCCTGCTGGTGCCCTCCCGCCCGGGGGAGGGTCTCGAGAAGGGGGAGGGGGGCAGGGGGGAAGGAGCAGCAGGGAGGAGTGAGGAGTGAGGAGGAGGAGGAGGATGAAGAGGAAAAAAAAAGGAGGAGGAGTGAGAAGGAGGAGTGAGAAGGGAGGAGATGGAGGAGGCGGCGGCGTCGGCGGAACAGCTTGTGGTCTCTGCAGGCTCCTCGAAGCAACGGGCGACCGCTGTGCATACAAGAGCTGCTGTAGCCCTGGCGGTATCAAAAGAGAATCGAGTCCCCCCAGCAGGCTCAGAACCCAGCCATGGGGACTCCACTGGGTATTTACGCGTCGAGATGCCACTACCTTACCATAACCAAAAACGCACAGTGGAATGGTTCCAATAGTCACGGATGACTCAGTGAAAGGGCGGAGGAGGAAGCGGAGCGACATAAGCAGCAGCAGGAGGCAGGGAATGGTTGAGAATGCGTGACACAGGGACTTACACACATCACACGCACACGATGTACATACATATATGTGAGTGAGTGTGTGTAACCTGATGCGTGGCATGGCAAGTGCGTTCTCCGAAGCAGTGGCGGGATCTGTCTCCTCAGCAGTGGCAGAAACGTTTTCCTGAGCACTGGCAGAATCTGCCTGGGTATCATCGGGCGCGCTTCCCCCTTTCCGTGCCGCTGCCTCTACCACGCACGCGCGCGCACTGCTGCTACTCAGAGGGTTGTCGACGCCCATGAGTCGCTCTCCATCGCGCTATGTGATGCTCGTAGTAGGCCTCATATCACCCCCTGGCGGTGCTCGCGGCTACTGCGCATCCTCTGAAGGCAGATCTGCACTTTGCGCCCTTGGGGTGTTCCCTGGGGGGTGTTCCGACTTTCGGCTCGCTGCCCAGTGACATCAGGAGCTTGGTGATGATGAGATTCACGGGCATGCAGAACCCGCCTGCCGTGCAATAGCTGTTCGCGAAGAACTGTGGCGCACCTGCGGAGTCTGACCCTCTTTGTGGTATGTGCTCTCTGCTGTCTAGCAACGGATGCATTCGCTCGCCACCAGCATCGGCTCTCGAGCCACCATCTGGGTGCACGCCTGGAGCAGGGCCAACTCCTCTTTCACGGTCCGATCTTGCTGGAATCGCGGCGCCCCGCACAGGGAAGGGAATCCCACACCGCCATCCCCACCGTGCGGGACGGTGGCCCCATCCCGTGCTCCCCGCCCTGCCCCATCCACCTTTTCCGCAGACGCCTTGGTCGACGCCACGGCTACCGGGGTCAGCGTGCTCTGGGAAGGGGAGAGGAAGAAGTAGGAGGTGGAGGAGGAGGTCGAGGAGGAGGAGGAGGACGAGGAGGAGGAGGAGGAGGAGAAGGAGGAGAAGGAGGAGGAGGAGAAGGAGGAGGAGGACGTAGAGGAGGAGGACGTAGAGGAGGAGGAGACAGGAGTAGGAGGACTAGGAAGAGGAGGAGGAAAAGCAGGAAGAGGAGGAGGAGGAGGAGGAGGAGGAGAAGGAGGAGACAGGAGGAGGAGGAGGAGGAGGAGGAGACAGGAG